>ML794894.1:11166-93347 GCA_009831015.1 Picea engelmannii | reverse complement strand
CAATGCCAACCAAACTTCCTTCAGACATACCAAAGTTTGAAGGAAAGGCAGGAGATGATCCTGCCAACCATGTCATGACCTTTCATCTATGGTGTTCTTCCAATAGCATTATGGATGATTCCGTCAGACTGCGATTATTTCAATGCACACTCACTGGCCCATCAGCCAAATGGTATGTCGAAGAAAAATCAGGGTCCCATACGACCTTTGATTCCTTGGCCAAAGCATTCTTAACTTTCTTCCAATTACCCATCCGCCACGATAATGGTCTAGAACTACTATCTAACTTCAAACAGACCTCAGCCACCCACATCGCTGACCACATTCATGAGTGGCGTAGGCGACGTAGTTTGTGTAAAGAAGAAACCACCAAACAGCAATGTCTTGACTGGTTTCTTAGATCACTTGTCGCTCTCCTTGGTAAGGATGTAGCTTCCACCTTCCCACAATCTGAAGAGGAATCCATCAGCAAGGCTCAACAATATGACCTCATTTACGCACAGTCAGGATACTTATACACAGTACTTCCTGATCTTCCAAAACCTGTGCCATTTGTCCAAGACAAACCTGGGATGTCTCACTCAACAGACGGACTAATAGGTGCCACCACACACCATGGTACACAAACCCAACCGCCACCGATGTATGGAACACCTCAATACCCATCGGCATATGGGGGCACTTCTTATTACCCCCCACCCCCTTATCAACAGCCATACCCTGTTGCTATACCTCCACCCATTAGTGGACCACCACCGACACCCCCCATACATCCACCTCTTCCCACAAACAGTGGCAACCCCTCAACGTCTTCTTATAGTACTAGTGAAAGCACACAGCCTTCCTACGTACCTTATGGAGCGGTACCGCCGCAAAATCCATATTTCCCGGTCCTCCACAACCCATGGCTCCCCCACATCCTCATGCGGGGCTAAATTTTGTTCAACCCTCTGTTGCTCAACAGTACCAAAATTTTGAACAATTGAACACAGCCAACCCTTCGAACAATGCCAAGAAGAAAGGATGGAACAAGAATAACAACAACCTGGGTCAAGGCGGGAATCAACCCCCACAGCATCAACCCACTGGGGGCCACCAGAACCAAGGGAACCAAAACCCCCAAGGGGGCAATAAAAACAAATGCCTAGGGAAAAATAATGTTAAAACCATCCACCCTTGTGCTCTTTGTGGCGAGTTCGGTCATTACACTCACCATTGCCCCCAGATCATTGATTTCAAATGGTTGAAAAACTCGGGTAGTCTTCCCCATACCCCTGCACAAACTGCTCCTCAGCAGGCACCACAACAGTATGTGCAACAACCCCCTCCCACTGTGCTACAAAATCCTATCCCACATCAAGGTGTGATAAACACCCAACAGGACACACATCATCCCCCACCTCAGATAGGCCAATACCACAATCCCAACAATCCAGCAGAGCGAACAATTCTCCTCACCAGTGAGGAAGAAATTCTTCTGCAAACACGCAATCGTCAGTATCAGACACCCGCTGAGTCTACTCCTATCTCTCCAAAGACAAACGCTACACCGGTTGGACCCCCATTGGTAATCCCTCGCCCTTCCGTCGAACCACCACTACGCATCCCTCGCATCCCCTTACGCAGGAATGTCCACAACCCACAGGCGAGGGCCGCTCATAACTACAGCTTGGTAGATGACTTAGCACAATCCACGGCTTCCATGTCAGTCTTGGAAGTCCTCCAGACTTGTCCAACACAGCGGAAATCTCTACTTTCCACCTTGGGGGCAGTCGACCATGCAGATACTCGACTCATCCCCTTTGACCTTGATAACTGTGAACCTCATCTTCCCACCTTGGTCGCTATTCAAATACCAGTAAAAGTACGGAACATCATCGTCCATCGGTGTATCATCGATGAAGGAGAATCTACATGCATCATGTCCAAAACAGTATGGCAGAAACCCGGTTCCCTGGAAATCATACCCTCTGCCATCACACTACAAGCTTACGATGGATGACCATCATCTCCTGAAGGGCTCTTCCAAAATGTCCCCGTAGAACTCGTGGGCAAAACCATTCTCATTGACATCGAAGTTATCGACGCCCCACTCGATTACAATATCTTGTTTGGATGTAGCTACATGTATGCTATGAAGGCAGTGGCATCATCCATTTTTCGGACAATCATGTTCCCCCACAATGGAAAGATTGTGACCATCAACCAAGTCTCACATTATGAGCCAAACCCATCTGCCAATCTCGATAACATTCTTCCTCTCATTCACACCAACAAAGATGCATATCCACTCATCGAGATGGGTCCTGGGATTTTAAAAGATCCATCCTTATTAGGGACATACCATGGAGCACCACCACTCCTTCCCCCTAATCAAGTCTGTGTCATCTCATCTGACGGAACTCATACGGAGGAGACACATCCTCCTCAGGAGGCTTCAGTCATTCCTGACGTCTCAACAGTCGCAGAACCACTCCAGCCAGAACCTCCTGCGCACTCATCGACCCCTTCGGTCCACGAATCCACACCCCCTCAAGGTCCTAATCCCATTTGGGAGACAGTTCCCTGACCCCTCACTCAAATTCCCTTCTTTTACCCTCCACTTGGTATAGAAGCTTTCCAGGTAGCCCCAATGCTCACACTACCCAATATGGTGTTAGCAATCCCAGTGTGGTATTTACATCCACCTGAGATGGTCCCTCGCCCACAGGAAGGCCTCCCCATGACGATTCCTGTCCTCACCCCCACTACCCCCATACTCCCTACCCCCCCTGCTACAACTGGGGGTAGGCGAAAGAAGAAGGAGCCCACGGATCCACTTCCTCCACGCATCCCACCACCTTGCGCACTATGTGAGAAAGAGGGTCATCAAACCAACAATTTTCCATCAATACCAGAATTACGAAATTTGATTCCCCTCAATCAAACTCCCACAACACCCGTCACTACTGTTAGTCCCACTACCACCACACCAACTAGTAGTAAAGGGTTGAGGACTAAGTCCGCGTGTGCTATCTGTTCCGAATATGGCCATTACACCCATCATTTCCCTGCACTGCCACGTTTCCGACAAACATTAGTTGCAGTACGCCAGAATTTCCAGAACAACCCACGCCCTGCTACGTCCTCTTCAAACATCACTGACATTCTCTATGTCACCACTACAGTCAATGAACGTATGAGATTCCCTTGTTCTCTCTGCGATTCATTAGCTCACTTTACATACCAGTGTCCAATAATCCTCGCATACAGGCAACGTCAATTGACCCTGCGTCACCAACTCGCAGCGGCGGTAATTGACATTACCTCGCCACTCGAGGATTTTCATGTCATTTCACCTGAACCTGAGGCTCTCCCAACGCCTCCTTCGTTCTTAGATGGCGTATCTGAGGATTTACCCCATAACCCACCCAACTCTCCTGTTCATTCCCCTATGGACACTATCCATCCAACCACCATGGGTACCCCTCAATGCTTCAACATATGGTTCATGACGAGTGAACCCTCATCATCTGCTCGCACCACTCCCATTGCTTCCCCAGCAGGGGGAAATCACACTAGAGCTGAGATCACTCCTTACGACCCCTTATATTCCCGTCGTTTCCAATGCGACAAGGAAATATTGGAAGAGCTACACTACCCAGACTCTCCCTGGGACGCACTACATCATCGTGCCCTCTTCCTTCCACAGGAAGCCCTCATGCCTCCTAACCAAAACCCCATTTACGCAGTCAAAACCAAGGATTTTATCCCATCTGAGCCTATCAATTGGTTCAACACACCCATTCCTGCCCCTGACGCCTTTGAAGAAGGTAATCTAGCTAACATTTCCCCCACCATCAAAATTGACATTTCCATTAAAGATGGCATTGTCGAAGAAATCATCATTGGAGTTGCGTGCACTCCTCAGGAAATCGCCACATATAAAACCCTCTTCCAGGAATACAGGGATATTTTCGCCTGGTCATACACAGAAATGACTGGCCTTGACCCGTCTATTATCGAGCATCGCATCGACACCTGGCCTGACATCACACTAGTTCGCCAGAAACAGCGACCGCTACACCCATCCAAAGCCGCAGCTATCAAAGCCGAAATAGACAAATTACGTACGGTCGGATTTATTTATCCCATCACTTACACTTCATGGGTTTCCAACCCTGTACCCACTGACAAAAAATAGGGCACCATTCGCGTCTGCACAGAATTTTGCGATCTCAATAATGCATGTCCAAAAGACAACTTTCCAACGCCTTTCATCAATCAAATTATCGACGACTATGCCGGCCACGAGGTTCTCTCCTTTATGGATGGATTCTTTGGCTATAACCAAATTCAAATCCACCCAGCCGATCAATATAAAACCGCATTCATTACCCCGTGGGGTACTTTCGCATATCGTGTCATGCCTTTCGGCTTAAAAAACGTTGGTGCAACTTTCCAGTGGACCATGACATACATCTTTCATGATCTAGCTGCAATCATCCTCGCCTACTTGGACGACCTCACCGCTCGATCCGAGAAACGCACCCAACATCTCACTAATTTACAAATCATTTTTCAATGGTGTTGTCAGTATAGCATCCGCTTGAACCCCCTCAAGTGTGTGTTCTGCGTCACCATCGGGCACCTCCTCGGTTTTATCTTTTCCCAAATCGATATTACCGTGGACCCCTTCAAAGTCAAAGCCATCACTGAAATTCCACCTCCCCGGAGTTTACGGCAACTTCAGAGTATTCAAGGCAAAGCTAACTTCCTTCGGCGCTTTGTCCCAGATTACGCCATCTACGCACATGGTTTCCTTCGCTTACTACGTCATGACATCCCTTTTCACTGGGATGACTATGCCCAACAGTCGTTTGACGATCTTAAAGCAGCGCTTTCAAATGCACCTTTGATTAGTGCACCTGACTACAATCGCGACTACATCCTCTACGTATCAGCATCAGCTGTATCAGTAGTCGGCATCCTCGTCCAGTTCGGAGATGACAATTGTGAACACGTCATTTACTACGTTAGTAAGAACCTCTCAGGGCCACCCTTGAAGTTCAAACATGAAGAGAAACTTTCTCTTGCTGTTGTCCTCGCAGTCCAGAAACTACGCCATTACATCCTGCTTCGCACCACGAAGGTCGTCACAGATTCAAACCCTGTGCAATATTTGCTCAACCGTCGACAAGTTAACGGAAAATTCGCTCGATGGATCGTTATCCTCCAGGAATACGACCTCGAGTTCTCCACACCAAAGAGTAAGAAGGCCCTTGTTCTCGCCGAACTTGTCACAGCCCTTCCCTCTGACATCACCAGTGCCCCCGTCAACACCGACTTTCCCGACGAACATCTCTTTTACATCGCTTCCGATGATCCTTGGTATGGCGACCTTCTCGTCTACCTATGAACTCAAAAGTTTGGTAACCATCTATCACGAGATGATCGTTGACGTATTTTCCATCAGGCCCCCCGCTATCTCCTCATTGGAGACATCCTATATCGGCGGGGCGTCGACACCATTCTTCATTGTTGCTTGACTATTGACGAGGCCGACAGAGTTTTAAACGACTGCCACAGCGGCGCTTATGGGGGCCATCTTTTAGGTATATTCATGGCTCAGAATATCATCCAAGCCGGTTACTTCTGGCCTACCTTGTTTCATTATTGCATTCATGCCGTGAAACGATGTGAGCAATGTCATCTCTACGCCAACAAATCCCGAGCTCCCCCCGCTCTTCTTCACCCGGTCATTACTGCAGGCCCTTTTTGTAAATGGGGCACCGACTTCATGACTTGTAATCCCCCTTCCAGCAATGGTCACAAATACATTGTTGTCGCGGTGGATTACTTCACCAAATGGGCCGAAGCTATGCCCACTTTCAACAACACCGCTGACACTGCAGCGCATTTTTTCTTCAACCACGTCATATCCCATTTTGGAGTACCACTCCAACTTGTTTCTGACCATGGGAAACACTTCGAGAATGAGATCTTTATCGAACTCTCATCTCTATTAGGCTTCTCTCACGAGTTTGCCTCACCATATTACCCTCAGTCCAACGGACAGGTCGAGGCAGTGAACAAAGTCCTCAAGACCATGTTACAGTGAACAGTTAATAAACATAAAACCAATTGGAATCATATGTTATTTTTCGCGCTATGGGCTTATCGAAAGGCAGTAAAGACCGCTACAGGTTTCACGCCATTTCATTTAGTCCATGGGATCGAGGCAACTCTTCCCATCGAGTGCGAAATTCCCACCCTTCGCACCGCAATTGAGATGTTACCTAACACTGCTCCAATGGAGCAGCGCTTGCTGAACTTGGAGTCGCTGGATGAAGATCGCCGATCTTCATTACAGAACAACGAGGCAGCTAAAAAACGATCCAAGGCTACCTTTGATCACCATGTCAACCTTCGATCATTTCGCAAAGGCGACCTGGTCTTGGCCTATGATATCGCCCATGATACCTTTGGCCATGGCAAATTCGAATCACTCTGGCATGGCCCTTACATCATCCAACATTGCCTCACCAAAGGCGCATACATCCTAGCCTCCCCTGAAGGCCTCTCACTCAAAGAACCCATCAATGGGTTATACCTCAAGAAATTTTATGCTTAGAAGTAGTCATTCTACTTTAGGTTACTTTTTCTTGTTTAGTGTTTTTAATCTTTTTTCTTCTTCCCTCTCGTCTAAACTATCCTTTGTGCTATTGACAAATGCTTCCTACACCAACTTACCACATCGGTTATGCCGACGGGGCCAGCCGTTGGACACAAAATCTCGCTTCGACTTCTTGGGCTCTCTACACCCCCTCACATGAAATGCTACATTCCAACGGCATATGTTTGGGACCAGCAACCAACAACCAAGCCGAATACACTGTTGTCATTGGCCTCCTGACTGATGCCCAGCATCATCATATTCGTCACCTTAGCATTTTCCTCGACTCTCAACTAGTCGTTCTCCAACTCAACAATGTGTACCGTATACGCGATCTGTGCCTCTTTCACAAATACCTGCAGGTTAGACTTTTATCCCGACATTTTGATTCCATTACATTTACACATATTCCACGACAATTGAATCAAATAACAGATGAAATAGATAACATGGTGTTAGATTGGCATATATCACATCAAGCTACACATACATGAACATCTCATACATTCTGTCACAGCATATAGATAGAATCAACAAACATCATCATCAACAACAAAAAAAACATATGTCAACAACATCAGGATCTCAAAAAATATGTATACTCATATATATAAATCAAGGCCTCTCCGGCCATCCGAATGTCTACATACAAAAAATACATAGGCCCGCAGGCCAGTGCCACACCTCGGGACAAAAATCGGCACACCAGCCTATATACAATCAAAAAGGTATACAATATACATCCCATCAGGGTACCTCTATCGCACCCCCAGCTGCTCCTCCCTCAGGAGGAGGTGGTGGCCCACCCCCACCTGCCCCGGGCAGTGGTGGTGGAACCCCTGCAGGACCCTCCTGCCCCGGCGGTAGGCGTCCACTAGTCATCGCGGCGAGCACAGATGCTCGTCGCACTATACTCTTCCATGGTGGAGGTACTCCTATGCACTGCTCCAGGAACCCCTCGTCCTGGATGCGGATCCACATGCCCTCAGGCACGTCCTGTAACACCGTCTCAAGACGACGGCGTATATCATCAAAATCTACTCCAGCTGCCGCCGGAGGAGCGTGTGATGGCCCTGCACCGGGATCATCAAACCGGTGCCTCCTCGCTGCCCTCTCGGGCTCTGTTGGTCGCCCCACGACATCATCTCAACAACGTCTCTCTCCACGTGGCAGTCTCTCCGGCTCTCGCTGAACCAACGCTCTCTGCCACTCCACCTCACGCCCGCGAGGTGCCACATCTACACATGCACAAAACAACAAACAAACAATCGTATCAGCATCTCTATCACATATGAACTGGTATATCAAAAGCTAACATAAATCAAAACATACAAATACACAACATACCTCGATGGTCGAAAACCTCCCCAGGAGGAAACACCATGTCCGGGTCCCCCCGGAAGTCAACCCCAACATAGGGGTACCAAAGTATCACTTGCAGCATCTACCGCCATATCTGTGCTGCCTGCACTGTGAAGGAATGCCCACCTTCGCCACCGCCGTGGCGAACCAAAACTACCGACCATCACCTCAAGCGAGGCTCTCGTGCCCCGAGTGCCTCTAATAGAACCCTCGGGCGCAGCATCAGCACCCTCTCCAAGAACTAGGCTACCAGGCTCAAGCCGAACGCGAACTCTCTGGTACCTATGGATCGACATCGATCCAACTGCGCGATCATCCGCGCATGTAGAGTCAACCCCCATGCAAAGCGCTCACGGCCCACCACCACCCTCTCCAGCACCAATAGCTGGCCACCACTAATCCGTTGGGTCGCAAGTGACCCATACACGCGAACAATCATCATCGCTATGCAACGATGCAACAGGGAATCTACACCACTCACACTCACTAGAGTCCCAGACATGTAGTTCTTGCCTGAGCAATATCGCTCGGCGATCTCTGACAGGTGTGTATCCCTCGGAAGCACAGGCTCTGTCGACAGCGGCGTTCCCCGGAAGGGGAGCCCAGTCAAAAAATAGACATCCTCCACCGCAGTGAAGGGGATCTGCTCTCCTCGCACGAGGAAGCAGTGCAGCTCTGGACTCCACATCTGGAGCAGGAACTGCAGTAAATACTCCTGTGCCCGTATCAACGGGCACTCAAAAAACTTTAGCAACCCACTGGTTGCTAAAGCCGCTCGTACCTCAGGGCCTGAATTGGCCACAGCATCTCGTAACTGCGACCAGTATCGCTCATGCCACCGCACAGCCATCACCTCTACTGGCAACCTGCAATCGACACCGCATCCTATATCAGCTTATGCAACCATCCAATGCATCAAAAAGACTCATCTTTTTACCCTTTAACCTTGCCTAAAAGGCACGGTTTTTTTTACCCACAGGCGCGCACATATGCGCGCCTGTTCACTACACAGACGCCCACATATGCGTGCCTGTTCACTACACAGGCACACCCATATGTGTACTTGTTCATTACACAGGTGCGCTTTGGAGCACGCATGTCCAAACTCACAGTTGCGCTCACGAGCGCAACTGTCCACCCCACAGGCGTGCACTACTGCGTGCCTGTCCACCTCCCAGGCGTGCCCCTAGGGCGCGCCTTAAATTCCCCCCCCCACACACCAATGTGCGTTTATTCAGTGGACAAGCGCGCACGTATGCATGCCTTCCACTGAATCACCCACACATGTGGGCCCACATCCTACCAAAAAACCCCTCAAAACCCCTGTACGGCCCCCCGTACCTACCCTGCCCAAAAATTGGAAACCTATTTCTATGCAGGATGATCAGACCACTAACCTGATACTCGCACACCGTCGATCGGATACCTCGTGCTCCCTGAAACTCCAAATATCCTCTGCAATCTGCTCATCCAGTCACTATAGCAGCAGGTACAAATGAGGTGGCAATGTGGGCCCTACAGCTATATATAGGCTTTTTGCCAAACTTCCAGTCAACATTTCGGGAGCCCAAGGTGTCCATTTTTCAAACCGTCTTCATCCACGAGATCAGCATCCCGCCGCCTACATCACAGCTGTCCTTGGGTCACTTTTCGTCCTAGGCCCCTGGGGCACCCTTTTTTCCATATCATGGTCAGGTACGCACGTGCATAGTCACATTTGTCAAATACATACTCATATCTTTGATTCTCTTCAAATATAGTTCACTTTGGGTATTTGGTTGTCCTGTGCACAGGTACTTGCTCATCGGTCACTGACATCATCCCTTCAGGTATATATACTCAGCACTGGCATGTAGTCTTTCCCACTGTATTACATTTCCATTTCCAGTCACACCCTCTGATATTTTCCTTTAGGACCATCTTTCCCGGCTCTGCAGTACTCACACCTCCATTTGCATCATCGGTACTGTAACCCGGTAGCATTCTCACCCACATGAGTTGTCCCATTCATAGCACCTTTTGGCACTTTTTGACACTCATGTTGTCCTTCATTACCCTTTAGGGATGGGGGTCCCAGTAGTCTTTCATCATGTTACAGATCAAGCTCATACGTCTTCTCCTCATTTTGCTAGCTTCCCACATGGACTCCCAGATCAGTTGTTTATGGTTCTATTCTTTTTACCTGCACCTCCGTAGGATCATGAACCCTCCATTTCATCCACCCTCAGTTTTCCCATCTGCAAACCTCTCTTCGTTTCACCTGCCTCATACAGAAACTCACCAATGGGGCCCCCACCCTTCATCAGATTTCCAAGAAATATCTTCCCTCCCTGGGGCATTCATTTCGCACCGGGGAACCCGTTTCTATATTTGTACATTTTTCCCAAACAAATTATTCATTATTTATTGTACAAACACCTTTTTCAGTCATTTCCTTTTTTTTCATCACCGTTGGTGACTTGCTTCCTTTTTGGCCACACGCAACCCATGTCACCCTTGGTTGGAGCCTTGCTTCTCATTCACCCTTGTCGGCAGCGTCCATATCTTCAGAGTACTTCACAGGTCACTTGCCTCTACCCTCTGAATTTGTTCACCTTGTCCCACCTCTGGCACAACTTATCCTTGGTCTTGGCGTCCCCCTGACCCTCGACCTTGTCACACAGTTGTGGCCACTCATTATATCATACACCTTCCAACCAAGGGCAGTCTTGAGTCTTCCCACTTTTTGAATTCGTCTATGTACCTCTGCCACTTCCTCACCTCAGTAGATTCTATGAAGCCCTTTTTCTTCTAGGAGTCGCGTCCCCCTTTTGTCGACAACAGTACACTTTTTCCAGAAGGGCGACAGTATCTTGATTCTCATTCTCATTCTCCATTTAATGAGAGATCTCGAACGGCACAGGGTGAAACACCATTGCTCCCTGCTGTCGTTGGCCCCCATAACATTCGACGCCAACACTTTCTCATGTTATGGTGGGTCTTACTTTGCGACTATTTCAGTTATTATTCACATTTGCCGAAGACCTATGAAATTGGCAGGGCCATCAATGCCCACATCATTGTCGCTGCTAATTACCGCGATCATTGCCTATTATTCAGAGTATGTTCCTTTGCAGAATTGTCTTCTGCCTTTTATCATTTCTGCCCCCGAGGGCGCTGCAGTTATCTACACCAACACTTCCATCATCTTTTGTTAGAGTTACATAACACGAGCATGGGGCATGCCCGCCTCGTTTGTACACAGTTGTATATTGTTACGCACCTTATGGAATGTCGGTTTCTACCGGTCCCTTTCTTATCCAACGGATCGCTCTGAACGGTCTCACTATTGCTCTCTCTTACAACCACATTCTCAGTAAAAGAAACATTGATGGATTTTGGCTATACGTATGCTCCTAACCTCATCCATCAGGGGGCATCTGTTATCACTGAAATTTCATCCACACATGGCGACAAGAACTCAGCATCGTCAAAACAGGAATGAGGTCATTCATGGCACTGAATTAGTTTCACAGCATTGCAAAAGGGTTAAAAACTATACAAAGTAACCAAAAATCAAAGGGCGCTTTACAGAAGTTGGGTGCACGCGCATATGCGCGGAACAAGAACGTACAATGCGCGCATGCGCGCACGACATGCGGCTGTTGGCGCAAAAACCCGCGCACCTGCTAAACGACGCATTTATTGAAATTGGTCGGCCTTCCAACCACTTATGGATCATCTCCCAAGCCGATTTGACCCCAAATCTGAGCTGAATCCGCATGGTAGGTTGGTCAAAGACCTAATTGATCCCTAAAGAGCCCTTTTTCACACCTCAAAGGGGTTACATAATCACCCAATGCTATGTTATAAAAAGCCATGAAGAAACATCATTTTCTCAAGGAATTTCATGTAATGTTATGCTGCTTAGATTGTTTTAAGGACTCACTCCTTGACAATAACACATTAGCACCATTTCATTGATCCATTCACGTCTCCATTGAGTGAATGTGCTTGGAGTTCTTTCACCATCATTCTCATTTTCTTATTGTAAGGAGAGCAAGTTTGTGAGGGCCTCAAGAGCCTTCCTTTGGAGGAAGAAGGAACCACAGTTCCCTTTCCTCATTGTGCTTTGATTTCATCAATAGACCAGCTCAAAACATTGGTGATATTGGTCTTTTTTTGTTTGTTATTTCTTTTTCCATATGCTCATAGTTTTAGTTTGTTTTACTTTAATTCTTGCTTATAGTTTTGTTGTTCTTTTTCTAACCCTTTCCTCTATAGTTGTCATGCCCAGCAAGACCCAACTGGGCATGTAAGAACCCTTTATTTTCTCACCAAGTGACGAATTGGGTGCGAACACTTATGCTCTTCCTCACGAGGAAGTAAATCAATTCAGAAGAATCACAAGAGCCTACGCCTGACAGATCGGTGTGTTTTCCTTAGCTCCCATATGACCTCGAAGAAAACAACAAAGTAGACCAGTGGTTAGTAATCCCGACGAGGTTTTCGTGCACTCAGTAGAGGACTTAATAGATTTTGCAATCACCGAAATTCAATAACCTCTTGATTTGATACCCGAAACGCCAATCGGCGACGTCTCTGAACCAGACGATTTTTCGGAAGAGGAGGAGTTTAACTCAACGTCTGAAGATATGGAAGATAACAACAATCATGAAGAATAAGGGTAAAACCCACTCCAGAACAACCAACCTTGGTTGGCTGGAGACGTCATGGCCATCCCAGGATGAGGACATACTCTTCCCCAACACTTGGAGAAGCTACTTCCTAAATTTGACCTCGAAACTTCAGGATTGCCTGAAGATCATATCAAGAAATTCATACTTGTGATCAGACTTATGAACGTCCAACATGAAGACATGGTATGCATAATTTTCTCCTATACGTTTGAAAATTCATCTTCCACGTGGTACTTCAATCTATCGATAGGATCTATAACCAGCTGGACGAAGTTCCAGAAAGATTTTTTAGACAAATTTTCTGAAGAAACTACTACGGGAGCTTTGATGGCCGAGTTGTTCACCGCCACCATGATTTCGAAATAAAGGGTCAAAGACTTCAATAAAATATTCACGACCATCTTGAACAAGTTTCAGCCTGAAGCTAGGCCAACTCAAGAATTGGAAATCGAAGTTTATGTTAATGCTCTCCCAGCTTCTATTTCCATGTTCATGAAAAGGGATGTTAAATGAACCCTAGATGAGAATTTCGAAGAAGCCAAAATGGTAGAATCCCAAATGAAAGGATGTAAAGAAGGCCAGGTTTATCTAGTTAAGAAAGAAGCTCAACCTCCTCCCAAGAGAGGACTTCTTTTGAGTAGACCGCCAGGGAAACAAGCAGAACAAACCCCTGATAAGGGTAATGGAGACATAGAAGACCTACAACGCATGGTTAAGAAATTATCAAATGAGATCATATACATGAAGAGAAACAAAGGGGAAGGAAACCAACGCAAAAGGCCCTATAAGCCTTTCTTTAAAAGGAACCCTTCGTTCAAGGCAATTGAACCTCCACCAGCTAACTTAAATATCTATCTAGGGAATGTAGCATCTGATTATTTCTGTATGTATCACCAGTAAAACCACTCTGAAAGAGACTTACCTCAATGGGTACATGCCATGAATTTGATGGCCAGTCGGTTTCTAAACAAAGTCTCCCTGACCAAACAATCAAGTAGTTCAGTTATGAATATTACTGACTAGGAAGATATTGATCCACCACAAGATACAACCATGTTGATATGGGATCCCGACCTGATCATGCCTTCCGAAGACATGTTTGAGTCTCAAGAACCACCCGCCGAAGTCTCGGTGGTGAAAACACACAGTAAAGGTCCACCTATCTTGAAAGAGATCGCTGCTACCCAAACTTCCAAGAATAATACAACTCCCGATCACCCGAAAAGGCCTTTTTCTCCTAGTAAAGGACCTATAAGCATCCATCCATGAGAATCACCCAAACTAGATTACAATGTAGTTGAAGATTTGAAAAAGTTAAGGGATAATATATCAATCATGGATATATGAAAGATTCCTTAGTAGAAGGACTTCCTTCTGCAAGCTTTGAACTTAGTAGAAAATCCTGCGACTGGCAATGGTCGAGAAAAAAATCTAGCTTCCACAGACCCTGTAAATAAACTAACGGTGAATACCTATTCAGAAGATAAGAAGGGAAAGCCTTTTGTCCCACATTTCATTGTAACGTTCGAAGTTTTCAATAGGAATCTCCATAATTGTTTGGTAGATTTAGGAGCATCTTCCAATGTTATGCCCTTGTCTATTTGAAAAAAGGTAATGTAGTTCCTCTTAAAAGCGATAAGCATGTGATACAACTAGACCGAACCTAGGTCAAGGTCATGGGGGAACTCAAAGATGTAATGATCATAATAGTGACACACCCTAAGTTTGTACAAGTGATTGACATCATTTTAGTAGATATCCTAGAGGCCTATGGACTATTGTTGAGCCGAGATTGGTCTAAAAAATTGAACGGATACTTTAGTACAGACTGGGCTCACCCTTGGCTACCACTTAAGGGGTACAAAAACATGGTCAGAATCGATAGGGAAAGGTATCTGAAACATATCGTCACTGACCTAGAAACCTTGAATGAACCCTCATTGACAGAGTTCCCCATGCTAGGAAACTATTCTTGTGACTCCTACTTCGGGAAATTTTCCCCCCTCTTATCCGACACCCCTCTGACCAAGAACTCTAAAATGGTGTTTCAAGAGAAATCATCGATATCGACAGAATAAACCCTCTTCTACCAAGAACATGCGTTAAAAATCCCAGAGCCAACAGTAGGAGAAGAGGAAGATAACAGGAAGCAGGAAACCGACATACCTTGCCTGAAATGTTGGATCCTATATTTTGACAGATCCAAATCGCAGGAAGGGTCAGGGGCAGGATGCATCCTCATTGATCCTAAAGGTAAACGTTATTTCCTATCCTGTAGGTTAGAATTTGAGTGCACCAAGAACATCGTTGAATATGAAGCGTTAGTACAAGGGTTAAAGAAATATTTAGACTTAAATGTTAAAGGACTGGGGGTTTTCGGAGATTCCAAGATTATCGTTAGGCAGGTGAGAAATACTATACATTGCAATTCCCCACACCTAAAGAGTTATCAGCAGGAAGTGCATAGGTTAATAGATCATTTTGAAGATTTCAATATCACCGTGATTCCCATAGAAAATAATATCCTTGTTGATTCTCTAGCCACAGTTGCTTATAAGTTGTCACCTCTAGAGGATTATGAAGCCTCCTGATTCACTGTGGAACTACTCTACAAAACGTCGGTGCCTAACAACATTTCTAATTGGAAAGTATTTGAAGGAGATGAACAAATCATACACTTCCTAATTAAACAAGACAATTTTAGAGATATAGCTATCGACAATGAAATATTCCAAGAGCAATTAGTAAGAATTGATCCTTGGACAGGTCATCATGTTGACAGATCAAAGTCTCACACAATCCCGAAAGGGATAGCCAATTTGGAAAATATGTTCGATCTAAAGGAGCGATTTAAGGGGCCTAAAAATGAAAAGAATGGTAGTTCATGTCCCCTACACGAGATCGTAAATCTCAAAACCCCAGAAAACCCAAGGAAGGTAAACCTTGGCAAGACTATATCTAAGGAGGTGAGAAAGGCCTATCTCAAACTATTCAGACAATATCAAGATGCCTTTGCTTGGTCCTATCGATATTTGAAAACCTATGATACCCACATCATCCAACACATTATCCTATTAAGACCTGAAGTGAAACCCTACCAACAGAAGCTCTGAAAGTATCACCCATCCTTGGAACCTCTCATGTACCAGGAATTGAAGAAACTTTTAGATGCCAAAATCATCTTCCAGGTTAGGCATTATGCATGGGTAGCAAATTTGGTCCCGATGAAGAAACATTCGAGAGAAATCTGCTTATGAGTGGATTTTAGAAACCTTAACAGAGCTTCAGAAAAGTACAATTACCCAGTCCCACCAATGGAGCAACTCCTGCAGACCATGTCGAGTTCGAAGATTTTCTCTCTATTGGATGGCTTCTCAGGTTACAACCAAGTTCTAGTTTCAAAATAATATCGATTGAAGACTACCTTCCGAACCAAGTGGGGAACCTTCGCTTATAAATGCATGCCTTTTGGGTTAATTAACATAGGAAAAACCTTCCAAAGGGCCATGGACATATCATTTTGAGGACTAGTCAACAAGTGTGTGGTTGTGTATCTAGACGACGTAGCTGTGTATTCAAAGAACAGAGAAGAACACATCCAACACTTAACTCAAATTTTCGAAAGGTGTAGGAAATACGGTATATCCTTAAATCCAAAGAAAACTATTTTTGGCATCGAGGAAGGTAAGATTTTAGGTCATATTGTATCCCAAGCAGGAATTCACATAGACCCAAAAATGATTAAGGCCATAGCTCAACTCTTGTTCCCCCATAACAAGAAATCTATGCAGTCCTTTTTCTAGCAAATCAATTTTGTGAGGAAATTCACTCCCGATTTCGCAGAAATCATCAAACCCTTACAAAAGATGATGAATGAAAGGATGCTTTTAGCAATATTAAAACCACTATATCCCGAGCCCACATGTTACGAAGTCCTGATTTCAATAGGGATTTCTTCCTCTATACTTTCGCCTCTAACCAATCGTTAGTCGTAGTATGGACTCAAAAGGATGACGACACCAATGAGGCCCCGGTGTCTTTCATGAGTACCAACCTCCAAGGAGCCAAACTGAATTATCATGCCATGGAAAAACATGTTTATGCAGTATATAAAGAAGTAAAACACTTAATGTCCTACATCCTTAAGAACCACACCAAAGTGATTATGCCTCACCCTGTGGTCTGATCCTTATTTACTCAACAAGAGATGGGGGAAAGAAGAGGGAATTGGATGGCAGTGGTCCAAGAATTTGATCTATATATAAAACCTACCAAATTAGTTAAAGGGCAAGGGTTATGCAAACTCGCAGCTGAAGCCCAGGACCAAGTAAATGAAAATTTTGTATGGGAGAATGAAATGGCATTATGGTGTGGTGAAGATTCATACATTTCCCCAGGGCCCGAGTCTTGGTATGATAATTTAACTTATCTCCTACACCATGGGACCTGCCCAGAAAATCTCAACCCTAGGGAAATGAGAGCTCTCAGGTTAAAATCTCCACAATATCACCTCATAAATTTGATACTCTTCCGGATTAATCATGATGGGGTACTTTTAAGATGTCTCGAACGTGAAGATGTAGACAAAGTTCTCAAGGAACTCCATGATGGACCTACCGGTGGACATTTCACAGGAAAAACCATCGCTCATAAGATACTAAGGGCTGGCTATTATTTACCCACCTTGTTCAAAGATACTCACACCTACGCTAGGAACTGTAAAACTTGTCAAATGAGCATTGGGAGAGAGAAGAGAGCAGCAATCCCACTCCAACAAGTGACTTTCTCTAGGCCTTTTGAGCAATGGGGGTTAGATATCATAGGATAAATTACGCCAAGCTTTTCAAAACAACACAAGTACATTCTGACTGCCACTGATTACTTCACAAAATGGGCAGAGGCTATCCCTCTAACTCATGTAAACGAAAAAGCAGTGATCCAATTCATAGAGCAACAACTAATCACTAGGTATGGTGTCCCTTCTGTCCTGGTTTTTGATAATGCAACATATTTCTCTTCCACCCAATTGATGAAGTTTTCTTTGGACAATGGAATCATAATTAGGTACTCTGGAAATTATTATCCACAGGGAAATGGGGTGGCAGAATCAACCAATAAGAACCTAGTGAGAATATTAAAAAAGACGGTTGCAGATAACCAAAGGAATTGGCATACTATTTCTCCATAATTCTTTATGGGCCGATAGGGTCACACCCAAAAAGCTATAGGAAATTCCTCATACTTCCTAGTTTACAGACAAGAAACCATTCTCCCAAATTGGCTTTATTTCCCATTTCTTCAACTAGCCCAAAATTCAAATGGGGAACCCTCATTGGTCATACAACAAATAATTGATACTCTGCTCATGCTAGAAGAAGAGATAGAAAAGGCTAAGTCAAAATTCATAGCTCACTAGCAGATAGTGAAAAGGTGATTTGATAAGCATAAGGCTAAGTCAAAATTGATACTCTGCGCCAGAAATGATTTCGCTGGAATGAACTTAAGCTGGAACACTTCAGAGCTCCCAGTCCATGTTTATTTCAGCATCTTGTGGGAGAATAGGTACAAGAAATCCTACTCTCTCATCCGTGACCAATTTATCGCACACGTTTACTTGTTGTTGTTCAAAAAAGAATGCCCAAGGCTTTCAGACGCAGCCAAAAAGATTATATCGAAGGTTGGCCACTAGTATCTGGATGGGTGCAACACCTACATCAGGGTTTTTGGCGCCACCAAAGCACCTCATCTGCTACCTGTATATGTCCCTGATCGACTAATAGTAGGGGAAATCTGTTATCAAACTATCCTACAAGGGTACAATGCTACTTTGGTAAATGATAAGAAGTGGTCCTTCATACCCTACGATTTTCATGTCAGTTTCTACTTGGTGAAGGACACTGCTAAAGCCAAACAGGAAGGGTTGAACCAACTAGAGTTTTATTTCTAGACTGGTCGCTTTTGCAAGCAACACCCAAAAGGTTTAGTCCCGAAACATGCATCACATGTATCATTGTGCTGGCCATATGCCCATGATAGGTTTGAAGATGAAATCCTCATCGAAAATTCTCAAGATTGAGATGAGGTAGTGGCAAGGATGGTCAACCCCAAGGCAACCAGATTCAAGGCTATGAGTTGGGATGAGCAAGAAATAGTCCTGGAACAAACAGTTCAATATTCAATCAAGACTAGAGAAGAAATTACCTCAATCGGAGCGATGGGATCACCCAACGAAGCCACTGGAACGATAGATATTTCCCAGGTATCCCCAATACTAGATATGGATTTCTCAGAGGTTCAAACTGTGCAGGGGATGGGGGGACTCATGTATCAACATGATCAATTGTTAATGAAGTGGATGCAAGATAACCCGGAGCTCATCGTAGTGCCAAAACGTTCGACCGAAAGCCCAGAAGATAG
The DNA here is from genome assembly GCA_009831015.1 of Picea engelmannii. Taxonomy (NCBI): domain Eukaryota; kingdom Viridiplantae; phylum Streptophyta; class Pinopsida; order Pinales; family Pinaceae; genus Picea; species Picea engelmannii. The sequence goes on along the minus strand of ML794894.1, from coordinate 74,234 downwards.
CCCAACGGGGGCAGGCTGCCCTAATTCTGTAAGCCTTGGTAACATCAATGGGTCAAATGAACCTAATTCCATGAAGTCACCAGTCGGATCGCCAGCAGGTGTGACGATTCAACCAGAGGCAATTCAGGTATCAGTGGAAACAAGTGCGTTGAACCCTCTAACCGAGTTCATAAATATATATTGTGATGATGAGAGCCTGGAGACATCTCACAGGACCCTTGTGCATGTCTAAGAAGAAACAGGACCTGAGAAGACTTCTTCCCCTAAGCCCAAGGTCCAAACCTAGGAGGTCCCACCAAAGGAAATAGAAGTCGGAAGTGGCCCCGAAATGAAGAGACCCGATGCATCGGATATCAGAGAAGATAATATGAAGGACAAGCTCAAACTGGATGAGCCAAAGGAAAGATCCCCGCAAAAGGAAATCGGTGATTCAATGACCAACGAGCAAGTAAGTAATGAGTCTATGCCCGAAGTCTTTATTCAGCTCAATAATCAAATTCCCGACAAGAAACATCCAGAGACTAGGCCTTCAGAGCACAGCAAAGAAATTCTATAACCTAACCTAGATCAGATATATACTACCAGAAATCTAGGAAACATACTCACATGGGATGATCAACAGATCCCCAAGCCTATAAGCAAGGTAGACGATATTTACATAGTCTCATATGACTGAAAGAGGAAGGCCATAGTCCAAAGAACCACGAAGAAAAGAAGGATCACATTGGATCTCTCCATCCTCGTCACTACAGAGGAGAATTTGATAAACACAGAAAATGTGAGAACATCTGACATCATTGACGTGGGGAAGGCACTCTCAGATGCCACCTTGGATAGGGCCAAACGGGATGAAAAGGAGATAGTCGCCGCCCTAAAGGAGCTAGAACATTTGCATCATCTGTCTAAATACTATAAGGGCACCACGCAAACCATTGTATACCTGAAAAGTGAGTTCGAAGAAACTTACGAAAAGTTAAAAAAATAGAGGCACCTTTTTACTGCGAAAATAGCAGAACTCTAGGAAGACATGTTCATGGCACTAGCAACGTGCAAGGATATGGAGCAGTGGCGTGAGAGGGAACAACAAGCCGTAGACAGACTCGAATACATTGATGTTGTCCAACATGGACGAGAGAAAGAGGAACATGGTATCTGGATAATGAGCAAAAGCAGTCTTAATCACATGAAGCGATCAACCGAGTATTGAGCTAAGATGTCTCAAGAACCACACCGGGAAATTCAAGATAAATTTTCCAAGTGCCAGAAACATTGGAGAAAAATCAACAAAGCAATGAAGGATATTAGACTTTCCCAGTTCGACACTCTCGATGACTTCGTCGACCTGTGAAAAAACGTCGAGTCGCATGTCAAGCAGGATGCATTATGGGTCGAAGAGCTAGAGACGATGACCAACGCAACACTGGGACAAGTGAAACGATTCATGGAACATATGATTAGGGCGCAGACTGTGCTATAGCAATTGAACACAAGTATAGTAAAGTATCGGGTGCATGCAATAGAGATCAGAGGATTTTGCGTGGCTCTGATGGAACAACATTGATTTCCATGGGACCAAACTTGCGAAGAGCTATTTATCAGCAGGTCAGAGTATGAGAAAAGTCACCCCTTCAAGTGATAACTTGAGTTGACTGTTAAATAAACTGTTAGAAGAGGACACCACGTGGCGTATTTTTATTTTCTTAAACTGCACTTAGTTGTTGTTTTCAGTTAAATTTCAGATTATAAATAGAGACATCGACCAACTAGTCAAGGGTCGATGGTTGTTGCAAGACCTCTTTCTTTCTGGTTGTTAAGAATTATTTTGAAGCTGCTTTGAATTAAGAAGTCCTTCTACACCTGAGACAAGTTATTTTCATCAGTTGCATGTGTGAGTGGACATGGATAAGAACTGTTTCCTATCATGTTCATGAATGATGCTGTAATGAGTAAGAGCAATTAATTTTGTTGTCAAGTTATCTAGTGCAATGTTTTGATTTTCTTTGCTTTAATGATGAAGATGAATCGTTGTGTTATTATGTGATGAATGGTTTTGGTAGATGAATTATTTTTCTGCCATTATCTCATTGCATATGTGTTTTCTTTCCGGTAGTTAGTATCTTAGACAGTAATTGGATGATCACGTGGTTAATGTATTAGTACTAGGCCTGTGGTATAAAGTCATTGTCTGCATACTTGAGCAGTGGGTTATCCCAAGCTTAGCCTATTCCCAGTAGTTTAAAACTTAATTATGTTTTTTACCAAGTTGGTTTATACCGGCTTACATCTCATATCAGTTCCACCCAAGAGAAAATACAAAAGAGAATAGTCCAAACTGAAGGAAGAGCCTTCACAAGAAAATGTAAAGCCCATCGATAATTTGGCCGGATCTGGAGAACCATTCCACTATTAAATGTTGCAGAGTCTAATTGGGCCTCAGTGGTGAGTTTGGTTCCTACTATTGAATCAAGGGATTTAAGACCCATCGACAGGTTGTTGACCCCGGTCTTGTGGTTTACCCTAATTTTATGTGGAAAAACTATCTTAGTAACATTTTGTATAAATAAGAGATCATAAGATCTCATTTTAACATAACTCTCCCTCTTGTGAGAAGGACTTGGACTGAAATTTTTTCTACACTTGGAGTATTTTACCTCTTGTGCTATGGAATGATGTATTTTGGTTATGGTTAATGATGATGATGATGTGTTGTCTCTTGGAGGTCACTTCTAGCTCATTGTGGAGATTTAGTTTGGCATGTTAAGGGCTTTTCTTGGATTGGTATGGTTCTTTACTTTGTCATTATCATTGGAAATTCAAGTTAAATTTGTTTTAGCCAAGGCTATATAGGGGGTATAAGGATATACACCCCTATACTAATTTCCATCATAATTATCAAGCTTCTAAATTTATTTGCAAGGGTTTTGTTGAGGAAGTAAGACAATTTACACCCCTCAATTTCAAACCCTAGCGAGGTTACTTACCTTGAGAAGTAAGAGGATTTATACCCCAAGGTTTTAGTAGCTCTATATATTTCTTTAATACCTCATTAACCCATAACTAAAGGCATTAATCTTGCATTGGAGATATAAATTGTTGCATTGGGAAACGTGAAATTTTTAAGTTCTTGTCTTCTCTCACCTTAGTTTTGTTCCCCTAGCCTTGAGCTACCTTGCATCATTGAGGCATCCCCTTCCAACCAAAATTTTTTGATATTGTAGTAAAACTAACCTACATCCATTAGGTTTTCTCTAAAACTAGCCTACTAACCATAATTATCTCCTAAACTAACCCTAGACTAGGCCTAAAAATCTTCCCTAACATTCTACTAAGTTAGGTGCACTTATTGAGCTAACTAGGGGTTGATTTGATTGGATAAGTTTTCTGAAATAAGTCTTGGTTTTCTACAGCCATAAGACTAGTAATTAAACTGCAGAAACCCTAACCTAAAGTCACCCACAACTTGTGTTTTCACTGTCAAAAGTTGTTAAAAACTTGCCAATTTATTCTACTTGTTTTAATACAATTTTTGAGTGGTTTCTTTGCAAGTTTTAGTGGGTAAATTCATTGTTGTCACAAAAAAAAATTTGTAGACATAAGGCTGAAAAATACTTCTGCGTACTTTTTTTATGACATTCATAATTCATTTTATGAAGTCTCATGCTATAGATCGTGAAATTCTCTAGTGATTATCTACTTTGTTTCAAGCATATTTCATTTGACTTTGAGAAATATTTCTAGAAGTTTTGGTATTTTTTTTACTATTGATATATATTGTCATTCATTTCTGCAAATTAGGGACATCAAGAATATCTTGTTGATCCAACTAAAATATTACATTGCAAAATGGTTTTCCTTGTGTCTTAGGAAGGTACCAACTTCTCGACAATTGACCTAAGTCTTTGGAAACCTCAAAATCACTTTAGACTCATATTAATATTCCACTTTCCATATAGAAAATTGAACTTTAGGGGCTTCAGTATTTCCACTTCCATTTACATACCCTGTTCCCCCTAAGGTCATCAAGATCGCCTTCCTAGAGTGACCTAGTCACCCTTGAAGCGTGGGACCTATATCGAGGTGACATTGGGTATAGTGTCTCTTAGTTGTCTCCACTTGGTAGTAGGGTAAATCTTTTCCCAACTTAAAATTTGTGCAACAACATTTTGACGTCGTTGCCGAGGAGGATTTTGAATCCTCTTTGGAACCCTAATGACTCATTTGGAAATTTATTCTGAAGCCTTTATCCCTTAGATTTCCCGGAAATTCCACCCAAGGAGCGTTCCATTTCCACCCTTGATAAACTCTCGTTGAAGTTCATCTGGCGACTCCACCTTCCATGAACCCACCTTTCCCTTTTTCCACTTTCCTCCTTGGTTAGACTTAATCTCGCATGGTGACTCCTTTAAGATGTCTTTTTAGTCATTGTAATTATTGCACCATGGGATGAACCCTTATCCAAAACTTGTCTTCACTCAACGATGGAATTTTTATAGATGGAAGAGGAGAAGGCTACTAATAAAGCTGCTAAATAAATGATGAATCGCATAAGAGAATTATTTCCTACCCTTGACAATGAAGAAGTATTCAAGGAATAGACATATGAAGAAAGTCATCAAGAAGAGAACACGATGATTTGTGACCCTTTTGAAGACCTTGATGATACTTTATTCCATGACCTCGAAAGTGAAGAAGTATTGGAGGCAACCTTGGATACGACAGATCCCCTTGAAGAAAAGAAAACAAATAAATATGCACTAAGGATCAAGCCTCTTGTGATGAAGAGGCGATGGAGGGGTGTGTCCATAATAAGAAACAAGAATTATTATCAAGCGCAACATATTGAGGCACCGCTATATTTGATCATGTTGATGATTGTAGCTATGTGAGACATTCTCCAGCTTACAAACCTGAGAGATGTTGACCATTGTAGCTATGTGAGACTTTCTCCAGCTTACAAACCTGAGAGAAATCCCCTAAGAAGGGTGTGTGGTTCCTATCTGAGACAGAGCTGGAACGTAGATATGACCTCCTCCATTCAAAGAGTTGAGAAGAACTCCATATGATTCTCCTGTGTAATGCAGTGAGAAAGGCGATCTGCAAAGTTGGACATGTTTGTGGTTGAGAACAAGGTGAACATGTGAAATCCCAAAGTGTTGGGTGCATCGTCATGAGAAAAAAAATGAAGATGATGTATTAGCCTCCTCTAAGTAGAAGAGTTGACGAGAAACTCCAAATGACTCTCCTATGTAATGCAGTGGGAAAGAATATATGTTGAGTGGACGTGCCTATGGGCGAGCATAGGTGAATGTGATCCTAGTGGTTGAGAATTAGTGAAGAAGTGGTTCTTCTATGTAATGCAGTGAGCTAGAGATATGGACATCCCTATGGATGTGCCCCTAGTGGATGAGCACTATTGGGTGTATAATATCCCTTTCTAAATTGTTCAAGAGTCAGACCTTCCTGTAACCCTAATTTTAATGTAAAGGGTATAGGTCGGCCCCACCTTAATGTGACTAGTAATTAATGTAAAAGATAATTAATCTGGTTAATATTAATTATATTATAAGCTAGTGAGTTCGACCCTATTGTGCCAATAGACACTTCTGTTGACAGATTTAGTTTAGTATAAGTAAAGGTAGATTCCCCATTGTGGAACAATATCTCTCACATGAGTTTGGAAATTTCATCAAGTATATCTCCTTGGGAAAAGTGTGCACCTCTCTTGGACACTAGTCTACTAGGGTTTGAGAACCCTCTTATGTGCTAGGTCTTATTGGTGGTGAAGGTATTTCTCTTGAATAATATAGCAAAGGATTTTGCTGGGTTTTATTCCCTTTTTTAGAAGGGTTTTCCAGGATACTTCTTGTTTTCTTGTGAAGGGTGCTTCTTCTTGTGATCTTGGTTGCTGCAACATTAATGATTATAGTTAAATGATAAAAATGGAATGAACTTCATGCTTAACCTTGCTCATTGAAAAATAAATCGATCCTGCTTGATGAAGGAGAGGTTGTCATTACATTACTATGAATCCTAAATTTAGGGATATCTAGTGGTATAACATTACCATCATTTGGTCACCAAGCCAGTGTAATGGCTCTCATTTGCATGGATGAGAGAAAAGGGATCTCATCATGAGCCAACCTTCTCATTTATGCTAGGTATTTGTGGGTGACACTATCATTATCTGGACACCATGCCAAGGTAGTTGCCTTCAACTTGTCCTTAAATTATGAAAGAAACAAAGAATGCCAAAACAATGGGATTGGAAAAAGTGCATTGCAAATGAAGGTACCACACACCCTCTATAAAGGAACCCATGAATGAGACACTACAACCCCTTGTATGTCATGAACCCCATGCCCATTGAGTCTTGACCCTTAACCACTTCACTCACTTTACATGGCTTAGAGAGGGACCTCTTGGAAACTCTCCTTGACCTAGGGCAACATCTACCCAATAGGACACCTTGCCAACCCTCCCATATTTAAGATTGACAAGTCACATAATTTATTTGAGCACTTAATTGTTTGATATGGTAATATTTGATGCACATGATTATGTGGTTAATTTAATGAATTGATTTACTTATCATGATCTTATGACTTGAGATCCTTGGAGGGCATGCTTATTTGTCTTTGCAGGACCTAGTTGGTGCATATTTTTGGAGAAACAAGCCTAGCTTAGGCTTCCATGGGGCTTGAAGCCCATAGGTGGATGCCAAGGGCCCACATGTTAGATGAGAGAGATGAAAACTCAGAGGCCTAGAAGATGACTTGGACAACATAACCTATCCCCCACATGCCAAATTATTTTCCTAGGAGAGGAAAAACGTCACCTTTAGAGGAATGGAATCACCTAGGGCGGTTAGGGTTCAGTGGTGAGGTTGATATGCATTGGCACAAGGAAATTTTGAGGATTTTTAGGCTTTGAGCATGAAGGAAATAACTTATATTCTTGACACGTTTCTTTGGGAATCCTTCCAACACTCCTTCATGCACGACGACCTGCGCCTAGTGCCAAAACACCCCCTAAAGGGGTGACATTTTTCTAAATTAGGGTTTCCTTTTGTGTAAAAGCAAATTTTAAGTGAATTGTTTAATATTAATTTGTAAAAGGGGATATATTAGGGTTGTTGACCCCCAGTCTTTTGGTTTACCCTAATACTATTTGGAAAAATGATCTTAGTAACATTTTGTATAAATAAGAGATCATAAGATCTCATTTTAACATAACTCTCCCTCTTGTGAGAAGGACTTGGACTGAAATTTTCACTACACTTGGAGTATTTTTCCTCTTTTTCTATGGAATGATGTCTTTTGGTTATGGTTAATTATGATGATGATGCACTATCTCTTGGAGATCACTTCTAGCTCATTGTAGAGGTTTACTTTGACATGTTAAAGGCTTTTCTTGGATTGGTATGGTTCTTTACTTTGTCATTATCATTGGAAATTCAAGTTAAAGTTGTTTTCACCAAGGCCAGATAGGGAGTATAAGGATATACACCTGCATCCTAGTTTCTACCATAATTATAAAGATTCTAAATTTATTTGCAAGGGTTTTTTTGAGGAAGTAAGAGGATTTACACCCCTCAATTTCAAACCCTATCTAGGTTACTTACCTTGGGAAGTAAGAGGATTTACACCCCCAAGGGTTTAGTAGCTATAGATATTTATTTAAGACCCCATTAACCCATAACTAAAGGCACTAGTCTTGCATTGGAGATATGAAGTGTTGCATTGGGAAACATAAACGTTTTAAGTTTTGGTCTTCTCTCACTTGAGTTTTGTTCCCCTAGCCTTGAGCTACCTTTCCTCATTGATGCATCCCCTTCCAACAAAAATTTCTTGCTCTTTTAGTAAAACTAAACTACAAACATTAGGGTTGTTCTAACCCTAGCCTACTAACCCTAATGATCTCCTAAACTAACCCTAGACTAGGCCTAAAAATCTTCCCTAACCTTCTACTAACCTAGGCACACTTATTGAGCTAACTAGGGGTTGATTTGATTGGACAAGTTTTCTGCAATAATTCTTGGTTTTCTACATATACAAGGCTGGTAATTTCATTGCAAAAACCCTGACCTAAAGTCACTCATAACTTGTGTTTTCACCATCAAAAATTGCTAAGAACTTGTCAATTTATTCTACTTGTTTTAATACAATTTTTGAGTGGTTTCTTTGAAAGTTTTAGTGGCTAACTTCACTGTTTTCACAAAAAACTTTATACAATCATAAGGATTAAAAATAATTCTACATACTTATTTTATGATAGCCATAATTCATTTGCTAAATTCTCATGCTATAGATCATGAAATTCTCTAGTGATTATCTACTTTGTTTCAAGCATATTTCATTTGAATTTGAGATATCTTTCTAACAGCTTTAGTACTTGTTTTTCTATTGATACATATTTTCATTCATTGCTGCAAATTAGGGACAAAAAAATTATCTTGCTTATACAACTAACATATTACATTGCAAAGTGGTTTTCCTTGTGTCTTGGGAAGGTACCAACTTCTCATAAATTCACCTAGGGCTTTGGCAACCTAAAAATCACTTAAGACTCATCTTAATATTGCACTTTCCCTATAGAACATTGACCTTTACGGGCTTCACTCTTTCCACTTCCATTTTCATAACCTGTTTCCCCTAGGGTCACCAGGATCGCCTCCCTAGGGTGACCTAGTCACCCTTGAAGCGCGGGACCTATATCAAGGTAACATTACGTATAGTGTCATTCGGTTATTGCCACTTGGTGGTTGGGTTGGGATTTTCCCAGCCTACAACTTGTGAGATAATAGGTTTGAAAAAATTCAAGCTATCTAATTTATTTATGTTTCGTAAATTTTATACTGAAATGCATTTATAGGTAGATGTAGTGCATTTGCAGAAATATTTCCAAGTAAATATTATGCTTTAATTTATCTTTTTCCAAGATTTATAAAGGCTTTTTCTATGACCATATCTTTGTAGTTTGCATAGTTATGTGTTTTGTGAATCCATACTAGGGATAGGTATGTCACGTGCATGGGAAACATTTGGTCTATTTTTCAAGTGTTATACAAATGACCAATGCCACTAATGCTCGTGGAATGTTTTCCTTTCATGGGTATGCATTTCAAATAGCTCCACGACACAATTTATGACAAGCAAGATGATTTGGGGGATGGCCAAGTCATTTATGGCACGTTGGTTTTCTCAAATTTAGGAGGAAACCATGGGCATTTAAACTTGATGCAAAGTATATGTCACGCTCTTCTATGGACCAACTAGTGGTTTTTGTTATGGTGACCTGTGTTTTGGAGGCTATTCATGTATCTCAAAAATATATTTCAGTAAATATGTGTTATGCACCTGGCCTTGAAGCAATTTCATCTATCTGATTTATTTATGTTTTGTAACTTTTGTACTAAAATTCCTTTATACTTAGTGTTTTTTTTCCAGGTTGTGTGGAATCTTTTTCTATTGTGATATTATGATCCTATTCACTAGCATATTCTTGGAAAAAAAATTCTTACAGGGAATCCACACTTTCCAATACACATGGAATCATGCCAATTATGCGTTGGCATTAGCGCACTTGGGTTCCTCGACACTTGTGTAGTTGGCAGAATTATCACATCAACACTTTCACACAAGTGTATGCCCTGTAGAGTTGATACTTGGTCTATTTGTCCCTTGGTATATTTTCAAACCTTGTGAAGATAACTAATATGACTCCTCTTCCCGCACTCTGCCACTTCCGCACTTCTAATATTTCAAATAGTTCCAAATAGACATTTTCTATTTGCAAGCTAGACAAGAGAGTAGAACTTGAATTGTAATTGATTTCCTGTGTATGTAAATTTAGCGATCATGGTAATTCCCACCAAGAAAATATGAGTGGTCAACTCAAGTGCATTTTTTCTTTTCCATTTTGAAGCTTGTTTGCAAGCTTTTCCTATGATCATATTTATGCAGTGTACATAGTGATATCCTTGGTACATCTGCAGTATGTAGAGATGTATGTCAGAAATGAAATATTTGGTATTCCCAATGTTTGTACAGAGGATCCATTCTTAAATTTTGGGCATAGGATCCATATAACTACTCAGCTTACATATGAAAATATCAACACCTATGCATTAATGCACAATGTCCAACCACATCTTCTGCACTTTTGCATTTCACACAGGTATGATGCCCCGCACAACCAAGACTTAGTCTATTTTAAATACATGTGATGATAATTCATAAAAATCACCACGTTGCATTGCCACACTTTCTCACTTCAAATAATTCAAATAGTTTCCAAATGACATTCTATATTTGCAATGTACCCAAGAGAGAAGAAGTTGCATATTAATTGATTTCCTATGTATGTAAATTTAGGATTCATAGTAATGCGAACCAAGAAAAGTTATTATAGTTGCTAGTTCTTTTTAGTTCTATTCGGTTGGTGATTGCATACAACTTACTGAACTGGGGTATGGCAATATAAATTTTTTATTTTGAAATCTTGGCACCCATGTTGTATTAACGTTTTGCATTGCAAATCCATGAAACAAATTACCTAGAACATAAATGAACTATGGAAGCTATCTTATCACATGCTCAAGGATTTAAATTTCAATGGAAAAATAGAATAAAATGATTGGACGAATCCATATCTTCTGTAATTCGGCATTTCTCACAGGTTATTTCACATAGGCATGGCGCTCACATAGCCAATGCTTAGTCTATTTTCAACACATGTGCGATGCATTTATAGAACTCACCACTTTGGCTTGTCACACTTTCATACTTCTAATACTTCAAATAGTTTCCAAATGACACTTTATTCACAACCTACCCAAGAGACCAAAACTTGCATTTTAATTGATTTCCTATGTATGTAAATTTAGGATCCATAGTAATGTGGAGTAATAAATATTATTATAGTTGCTAGTTGTTTTACATTATATTTGGTTGATGATTGCACACAAGTTACCAAATTGAGACATAGCAATATAAATTGTTTATTTTGAAATCCTCGCACCCAAGTTGTATGAACTTTTTTCTTTGCAAATCCATGAAAAATATTACCTAGAACCAGAATGAACTATGGAAACTATCTTATCACGTGTTCAAGGGTTTAAAATGAATTGGAACAATAGAAGAAAAAAAATTCCTGAAGCCGATGGAAAACATAATGTAGAAACGAACATGTTGTATTCAGAAAGAACTGGGAAAAACAATAGCCAAGGCATGTATAGTTTTTTCATATTTGTAATAATTGAATCAAAGATGGAAAAGTTTGCACAATTTATGCCATATATAAAACTTATTGGAATAAACCAATTGACTATGTTTTGGTTTTGATATTTAAATTCTATGTAAATATGCATATATGCCAAACAAATAACTTGTCATTTGGAACCTTTTGTACACATATGCATACAAGATGATACTAAAAAAGACATATTTCATTTAATGTAGCGATTAAACATCGTGCTTGTTATTGAAGTTTGATTGCATTTGGTTCTATCTAGGGAAATTAGAATATTATTGTTAGTGCAAACCAACGAAAATAATAATATATAAACACCTAGTTCAGTGTTCACTAAAATTTCGACATAATTTAACTGTAACAAATCAATACAAGGACAATGCAATGTTAACAATGGCTAGTAAATAATTTGGAGCCAAAATGAATATACAATGCATAGTTTATTATTTCTATGAAAACTATATAGATAACATGTATATACAATGTATATATTTTTATGCATTAGTGTTTAGATCAATTTAAGAAACAATGAAATTATAGTTCTTGTTTCTGCAAAAAGAAATGGAAAAAAATACATAGAATTCATCGTGGATGCAACACCACATTGTTTTCCTTTAATGTCTATGTGACATGCAGGACCATGTTGTACTCTTCAATATAAATTTTCCATGCACACAAAAATCGCATAGCATATAAACAATACTTGTTTTTTTTTTTGCAAGTATATTTCATATGGAATTTCTCTCAATCCAGAAAGTACATCATGCAATTTAGGTTCCTTGGCAGTGCATTGCACACTATTTTTTCCATCATGCATGTTATAGAACCTTGGAAATTTTTATATACAAAATCTCATCTCTGATTACATCTTACATAGTCAAACCTTGCAAGCCTCCAAGTCGACTTCTCGAGTCGGCACATCTCGGCCAACCGACGAAAAGAGAACTAAGCATAGAGATGATCTTGCGAATGCTAAGTTGATCCTGAGAATATTACCTACCTACCTACCACCTCTGAGCGGTGTAGTAAACAGAGATAGTGTACCCTGAGAGTTCGACTACACTTTGGTCACTGCGTACCTCCCGAAAGGGATACTCACAGTTTGCGTAGACCAAGATAATATTGCAGCTTTGAATTTTAGTGACTTCAACCTTGGTGATAGAAAGGTCTATAGAATGCTTGCTCCATATAAATATCGGACGAAGAAAAAGCGTAAAAACTCAAAGATCATCCCTCAACAATGGACTATGGACCTCGCGCAGTCCACCTTGTTGAACGTCATGAAGATCTCGCATTTCAGAAGACACCAGGAAGTCAATGCATGTGTCAAGCTACTGTTGTCGAGCTATCATGGTGGCTACTTATGGTTAAACTGCCTCATCACGGTCGATATGACATTGATCCACAAGATCACAGGATTGAGCATGCAGGACCCTGACCCACAGGATTTTTACCCTGGAAATACCATAGACCGAGCCTTAGCGCAGAAGATAAAAGAGACTTATGAGAATGTCGAGAAGGGAATGTGAGGCTAAAAGGTATATTCTATTAAGAATGGTGCAATACGCCTCACCTGTCAACTCATTGCAGGGAAGTTAGTATGGAAGAACAGACCAACCCAAGTCACTGGTTTTGTAGTCGACCTCACAGGGAAGTGCGTGGAAGGCATACAAATGAATTGGGCGAAGTACCTTGCGAACCAGTTGGAACTTGACTTTAGAGAAGCACAGGACCAAGGTTATGAGTTCCATTATAGTTGTTTGTTGATCCTAATCACATTCGTCGCATGGGAGATGCCGGAATGTGCGACCTTCCCGGATATCGAACCGTCCGAACCTTTTTTCTATGAAGTTCAGTACACTTTGGTACTCAACTGATATGAACAAGCAATGGCAGTCGAATGTCGTGTTCCACACATAATACAACTAAATGAAGGAATCCATCCAGGATGAATCTCTCATCACACCAAACACTCTACACCGGTTCATACCTTTAATGAAATTCAGTGTGGACCGCCACTTCATCTACATCATAGCACACATTGATGAGCATCACCAACAGCTACATTCATACTACAAGTTAACAAAGGAAGACTTGGAAGAGATCACCGCGGAATGGTCGGTGAACCTCCTCATTCCAGCAGACCCCATGGACATGTCTGACATTGACAGTCCAGAAACTGAGCAGGATATACCTAGACCGAGTATGGCACAGAAGATCATAGAATTTCAGGACATAGACAACCTATCTATGAGGATTGCTTCCATCACACCAGAGAAAGAGGGTGATGGAGAAGAGTTAGAAGAAATCAAACAACGAAGAGACAAAGTGGATCCCCTAAAGAAAAGGAAGGGTTCACCTCTAAAACCTTCTTCCCAGAAGAAGCCGAAAGCTACTGTAACCAAGCTACATACTACGCTGACCCCAGATGACTTCAACTTCATCATAGCAGTATTGAATGATGATTCACTAGAGATAATAGAGAAACAGGAAGCCAAGCAGGAGATGATGTACAATATAATTGATATCGAACTCTAAGTAGTGCAGTAGGCACTACAATCTAGCCGCACAGTCTCCACTGCACCTCTATCAGCAGGAACACCAGAACTGGGAGATGAGCTAGCTCAACTCCACAGAATTGCTAACACATTGGAAGCTCGACTTTGAAGAGAAAAAGAGGAAGAATAGCAAGCCACTCAGGCATTGACACAAGTACATGGAGTACTTATCGAACAGCGCAGTGCTGCAGAACAAGAAAAAAGTACTCTCCAAGCAAAGTGGAATGAAGAGAAAGCACAACTATAGCAAGGAAAGGAACAGTTGCTTGTGGAGAAACTGGAAATAAAAGCAACGGTCAATAGAGAAATTTTCTCTGTGACAGTCATCGAGGTAAAGAATGAAGAGAAATTTCCACATCCGGTGGCACAACTAGAAGAAGTCATCCAAAAACTACAGCAACGCATAGCAGATTTAGAGCTTCATGCAGTACCAGAAACCCCACCAGAGATAAGGGACCAATGAGAAGCAACTGTCCACAGTGCAGTTGACAGACTGAAATCTCTTTCCCTAGAATGCAAGAAGCTGAGTAACCGCAGTGCCCAGACATATGAGAACCTGACCGAGAACCTATATTTACATAAATTGGAGTCCCAACTCCAGGAAGCGGAGTATCAAGCCGAAAAGATACAAGCACAGCTAAAGGCCATGTCACCAGTGGAAAGAATGAGGAGGTCTCATGAGCAGTGCACTGCCTAGAAGCAGATCCACACGATCCAGAGTAAGGTAATGGAAGTAACTCAACGACTTCAACTGGTACAAGACAAGGCATGTATGTTGTTTACAGAGGTCAAGAGCCAAGGAGATGAGCTAGACCAGGTCATCCTCATAGCAGAACAATGCCTAGAAGGACCAGTGAATGACATAGTGATCCAGGAGTTCACTGAGAAAGAGGCCACAACAAAGCAACTTGGTCCAAGATCAAGGTGTTTGAGGCAGAACTGCTTAGACCTGAGTGACTCGGGACGAGTCACAAGTGAGTGTTGGGGGCCTGTTGGCCCTTGACCAAGTTTTGGGAGTTTCTTGGTCATGTTGACCTATTTTAAGACTTCGACAGCCTATCAAAGGAGAAGTGCAAGATGAAGCAAAGATCACGGGATCTTGGCCCCCTTTAGGGTCTCTTTTTTGGTTTTTGGGAATATGTAACAGGAAAGGGATGTCGGCCCATGGGTTTACCCATGTTTAGGCCTATTTTTTATATAAATAGATGCCTAGGCTAGAAAGAAGAAGGGGAGATGAATGAAATGCTAAGTGCTAGATCTAAATGATGTGAATGTATGCTAAGTGAAAGTAGGTTTTTTGGATTCTTTGTGCATGATTGTAAGGAACTTGCAGAGTTGAGTGCAAGTAGTTGTGACAGATTGTGAAAGGCTTAGTGTTGTAACGCGAGGAAGAAGTATCTAGTGAGCTGTGCAAATCTTTTGTCATGTGTGGAGTAAGGGTTTTGAGGTTCTGTGCTATAACATATTGATTGAAGGCAATAAAGAAGAAGAGTTGGTGGGCGTAGCCCTGGGAGGGGGGTGAACCACATAAATCGTGTGTTGTCTCACTTTGTGCTTTTCCTTAAGGTGTTTATGTCTTCTTTGATAAGTGCTCTGATGTAGTTGGATAGATCTACTTTCTTTATGCTTATGATGTGTGAGAATTCTAGATCTGATACATATGGTTGTTCTTAGTACTTAATCTGGTTGATCTAACCTATTTACTT
The DNA here is from genome assembly GCA_009831015.1 of Picea engelmannii. Lineage (NCBI taxonomy): Eukaryota > Viridiplantae > Streptophyta > Pinopsida > Pinales > Pinaceae > Picea > Picea engelmannii. Next base: position 58,720 of record ML794894.1, on the reverse strand, counting down.
ATGCTAAGTGCTTGTATATGGTAGATTAGTGTGGATACTGTGAGGCCCTGTTTTATCAGCGAAGTAGATAATGATTGCATGTTAAATAAATGAAGGTGCTAAATGATTTATTAAGAAATACAATCACAGATCTATGTCCCAGCTAAGGTTGCAAACACTTGAGTCCTGCAACCACCCCTACCTCTACCTCGGGTGAGACTTCATCTGCTCCGCATGTGTTGCCGAAAGGGTCAGTAGTTAGGGTTTTGTTGGTGCATTGTTGTAGAGTTGAACCTTGGGTCTGCCCCTGTGCCAACAAATGGTTTCATTGCCGGGACTGAAGATGTGATTGTTGGGAACTAAGGAAGAAGAAACTTTGTGTAAATATTTGATCTAAAAGTGTGAAAGTTATGTGCGTAGATCTGTTCCCCTAGTGTGGAACATTTTACTTGACCTGTGAAGCTCTGTGCTAAAGAGAGAAGGCCAGATCTGAAGGAAATAAGCCCGATATGAAGAAAGGAGGTCAGATCTGAAGAAAAGAAGAAAAATCAGGGAGCTTTGTTCTCTAAGAAAGGTAAAAGTGGAAACTTCTAACTAAAAGAGGTAAGATCTGCAAGCTCTATGCTCTGATAAAGGTAAGAATAGTTAAAAAAATTTAGATCTAGAATCTTTGTGCTCTATAAAAGTAAGATAAGTGGAAAAAAAAAAATCTAGAGTATGAATCTAGGTATGTTTGATAGATTCTATCCTAGCTTAAAACTAGGGCACTGATAGATGAAAAACGATTTGTCATGAATAGAACTGATAAGAATCATGAAAGATATGTTATACCTATGCATAGAAAAGATGTTTGGACTAACAAGTGGATGCAGGATCCTAGAAAGAATTTGTTTCAGGTTATCTCATACGATCCTAGTGCGCAATACAAAACAAGTTGGGGATCATTTAAAAGGAAGAGAGGATTAACCCTTTGTTACAGTTGCAAGAGGCTGTGACATCTTGCTAAGGAATACCCTGGTGGAAGACCTAGTTGTCTTTGTTGTAAATCTCTAGACCATGAAGTATTGGATTTCCCTAGAACGATCGCTAAGCTTGAAGGAATGAACCTGAATCAAGAGAATCCTAAGGAAGATCCAGAAAAGGTATAACCCCAAAAAGAATCAGAGAAATTATTGATACAGATAAAATAAACCCTGAATGACCACCAACATGTCAGCTTATCAGAGATCTTCAAAGAGAAGGAATGCATTGAAGAAAGAATAGGGGACTTCGACATTGACTCTGTTTTGGATGAGGAAACATAGATGAATATTATGCCAGAGAGAACCTGGGAAGCTATAGGAAGAACTGTTATGATCCCTTCACTAGGAGGAATAGGTTTATTCAAAGGAAAGCTAGTAAACCTATGTGGAAGGCTCTCTCGGATACCTATGACTGTCAATGGAACTTCAACAGAAGAAGACTTTGAGATTATTAAATTTGTTGAAGATAGTGCCCTGTTTACCATGCTAATAGGAAAACCTTGCATTGATAGAGATCAAGCCAGATGAAAGGAAGAAGAAGAAGTTTTCGAACAGAAGAAGCAAGAGTTAAAAGACTTTATGACCAGAAGGATCACGCACTTGATTGAGGAACATGAGAGCAGATCACACATTTTAATACTAGAATCCCGGATGTCAAAGCTAAGAGAACACTAGAGGATCCTCAGAATATTGAATTACCTATCCCAGACAAAGAAGAAGTATTATCCAGGAACCCTAGAAAATAATTCCAATAGTCCGAAGTAACTAAGACCAAAGAAGAAAAGAATCAGAATGAGAAAATCATTACCGAGACAAAGCTCACTGGAAAGAAGGCTAAAAAATTAAGAAAGAAAAGGGATAATACTGAAAGCTTACAGGAGGTTCTAGAGGAGACCTCCCAGAAAGAAAAATTACAGAATTTGAGCTTCACCGAGATATCAAAACAACGACATATGGCACTTCGCCATGGTGAAGCAATATAATCGTTGGGACTGATATATCCATTCGAATTCTACTCCAAATGGATAGAAAGGAAATAAAGTTTCATCATCAGACCATTGGACCATGCTATAACGAAAAGAACGGAGTTAATGAAGCCTTCATATCCATTGCAAGTGATCCATTACAGAGTTGTCTATTTATCCCGCTGCGCCATGTAACGATAACACTTTTGCTAATTGAGAATTTGAGCTCGCAACCTTGATTAAGATTTCCCAGTGATCACTACACCTTTTCCTTCTACACTATTGTATTGTCCATGTTACTTTGAGAACCTGAGATATCCATCCCGAGCACATATGTCCGAAGATCTCACCACCAAAGAGGTAACTACGATAGAAGTTTTGATCGACTTAATGACTGAAAGAACCATGTCAGGGAGAGGACTATCTACAGGTGTACAGGAATCATTGACATGAGGAGTGAAAGCCTCCCCGTCGACTTCTCAAGTCGGCCCATCTCAACCAACTGACGAAAAGAGAATTAAGCATAGAGATGATCTTGTGAATGCTAAGTTGATCCTGAGCATATTACCTACCTACCTACCACCTCTGAGCAGCGTAGTAAACAGAGATAGTGTACCCCGAGAGTTCGAATACACTTTGGTAACCATGTACCTCCCAAAAGGGATACTTGCAGTTCGCGCAGACCAGGATAAGATTGCAGCTTTGAAGTTTAGCGACTTCAACCTTGGTGACAGAAAGGTTTATAGCATGATTTCTCCATATAAATACCTAATGAAGACAAAGGGTAAAAACTAGAAGATCATCCCTCAGCAATGGACTATGGACCTAGCGCAGTCCACCTTGTTGAACGTCATGAAGACCCCGCATTTTGAAAGATACCAGGAATTCAATGCCTGTGTCAAGCTACTATTGTCGAGCTATCATGGCGGCTACTTATGGTTAAACTACCACATCATGATCGATCCGACACTGATCCAAAAGATCACAGGATTGAGCATGCAGGGCCCTGACCCACAGGATTTTTACCCTGGAAATACCACAGACCGAGCCTTAACCCAGAAGAAAAATAGAGACTTGTGGTGATGTCGAGAAGGGAACACAATCCTACAAGGTATCTACTATTCAGAATGGTGTAGTACGCCTCGCCTATCAACTCATTGCAAGGAATTTAGTACGAAAGAACAGACCAACACAAGTCACCAGTTTTGTAGTCGACCTCGCAAGGAAGTGCGTGGAAGGTTTACAAATGAATTGGGCAAAGTACCTCACGAACCAGTTGGAAATTGACTGTAGAGAAGCACAGGACCAAGGTTATGAGTTCCATTACAGTTGGTTGTTGATCCTAATCACATTCATCTCATGGGAGATGTCAGAAGGTGCGACCTTCCCAGATATCAAACCGTCCGAACCTTTTGTTGTGAAGTTTAGTACACTTTGGTACTCAACTGATATGGATAAGCAATGGCAATCAAATGTCATTTTCCACACATACTAAAACTAGCTGAAGGAATCCATCCAAGTTGAACCTTGCATCATGTCGAACACTCTACACCGATTCATACCTTTAATTAAATTTAGTGCGGACCGCCACTTCATCTACATCACAGCGTGCGTTGATGAGCATCACCAACAACTACATTCATACTAAAAGTTAATGGAGGAAGACTTGGAAGAGATCACCAAGGAATGGTCAGTGAACCTCCTTGTTCCAGCAGACCTCGCAAAGATGTCTGACATTGACAGTCCAGAAACTGAGCAGGATATACACGGACCGAGTACGGCTCATAAGATCACAGAAGTTCAGGACATAGATAGCCTATCTGTGAGGATTGCTTCCATCACACCAGAGCAAGAGGGTGATGGAAAATAGTTAGAAGAAGTCGAATAGCGAAGAGATGAAGTGGAGCCCCTGAAGAAAAGGAAGGGTTTGCCTCTGAAACCTTCTTCCCGAAATAAACCGAAAGCTCCTGTAACCAAGCTACAGACTACGCTGACCCCATATGACTTCAACTTCATCATAGCAGCATTGAATGATGATTCGCTGGAGATAATAAAGAAATGGGAAGCCAAGAAGGAGATGATGTACAACAAATTTGAGATCGAACTCCAAGGAGTGCAATAGGAACTGCAATCTAGCCGCCCAATCTCCACTGCGCCTCTATCAGTAGGAAAACCAGAACTGGGAGATGAGCCATCTCAAATCCACAGAATTGCTAACACAGTCAAAGCTCGACTTCAAATATCACAAGAGGAAGCACAGCAAGCCACTCAGGCATTGACACAAGTACAGGGAGTACTTGTCGAACAGTGCAGTGCTATAGAACAAGAAAAAAGTACTCTCCAAGCAAAGTGGAATGAAGAGAAAGAACAACTATAGAAAGAAAGGAACAGTTTCTTGCAACTGGAAATAAAATAAATGGTCAACATATCATTTCTCTCTGTGACAGTCATCGAGGTAAAGAATGAAGAGAAATTTCCACAGCAGGTGGCACAACTAGAACAAGTCATCCAAAAACTATAGCAATGCATCACAGATTTAGAGCTCCACGTAGTACCAGAAATCACATAGGAGATAAGGGACCAATGAGAAGAAACTGCCTGCAATGCAGTTGAAATACATAAAGATCTTGCCCTGGAATGCAAGTAGCCGAGTAATCGCAGTGCCCAGATGTATGAGAACCTGACCGAGAACCCAGAATTACATAAATTGGAGTCCTAGCTCCAAGAGGAAGAGTATCAAGCCGAAAAGAGACAAGCACAGCTAAAGGACCTATCACCAGTGGAAAGAATGAAGCACTCTCATGAGTAGCGCACTGCCCAGAAGAAGATCCACATGATCTAGAGTAAGGTAATGGAAGTAACTCAACGAATTTAACCGGTACAAGATAATGCATGTCTGTTATTTACATATTTCAAGAGCCAAGGAGCAGAGCTAGACCAGGTCATCCTCATAGTAGAACAGCACTTAGAAGGACCAATGAACGACACTGTGATCTAGGAGTTGACTGAGAAAGAGGTCACAACAAAGAAGCAAGTCGAAGCAGCTCAGGCCAAGCTTGAGGCGATCGAGACAGAACTGCTCAGACATGGGTGACTCAGAATGAGTCACAGGTGAGTGTTGGAGGCTTGTTGGCCCTTGACCAAGTTTTGGGAGTTTCTTGGTCATGTTGACCTATTTTGGGACTTCAACAGCCTGTCGAAGGAGGATCATAAGACGAAGCAGATATCACGAGATCTCGGCCCCCTTTTGGGTCTATTTTTGGGTTTTTGGGAATATGTAACAGGAAAGGGATGTCGGCCCATGGGTTTACCCATGTTTAGGCCTATTTTGTATATAAATAGAAGCCTAGGCTAGGAAGAATAAGCGGAGATGAATGAAAGGCTAAGTGTTATATCTAAGTGATGTGAATGTATGGTAAGTGCAAGTAGGGTTTTTGGATGCTTTGTGCATGATTGTAAGGAACTTGCAAAGCTGAGTGCAATTAGTTATGACAGATTGTGAAAGGATTAGTGTTGTAACATGAGGAAAAAGGATCTAGCGAGCTACGCAAATCTTTTGTCCTATGTGGAGTAAGGGTTTTGAGGCTCTGTGCTGTAACAGGTTGACTGAAGGAAATAAATAAGAAGAGTTGGTGAACATATCCCCAGGAGGGGGGTGAACCACATAAATCCTGTGTTGTCTCGCTTTGTGCTTTTCCTTAATGTGTTTATGTATTCTTTTCTAAGTGCTCTAATGTAGTTGGATAGATCTACTTGATTTGTGCTTATGATGTGTGAGAATGCTAGATCTGATACATATGGTTGTTCTTAGTACTTAACCTAGTTGATCTAACCTGTTTACTTATGATAAGTGCTTGTATATGGTAGATTAGTGTGGATACTACGAGGCTCTATTTTATCAGTGAAGTAGATAATGATTGCATGTTAAATAACTGAAGGTGCTAAATGATTTATTAAGAAATACAATCACAGCTATGTGTCCCAGCTAAGGTTGCAGACACGTGATTCCTACAACCACCCCTTCCTCTACCTCGGGTGTGACTTCATATGCTTCGCAAGTGTTTCCAAAAGGGTCGGTAGTTAGGGTTTTGTTGGTGCATTGTTGTAGCGTTGAACCCTGGGTCTGCCCCTGTGCCAACAATAAGATTCAACACAACATATTATATCCAGGCTCTTTAGCATTTTTACATTGCAACAAATTCCTAAAAGAACCCGGGAAGTTGATGATGCATCCACTAGCTCCATTTCACCTGATACAAATGAGAAAATGAGGAATAACAAAGTCAACCATAGTGAAGCGTCAGCAACTCAAAGGCCTTATGGATTGAACACTGACAAAGTAGTTCTTTGATGAACACAGGTCCAATTCACTGTGAAGTGTCAAAGCATTGCATGAGACATTGTAGCATAGCACCAACTTAGCACATGAAGTAGACACCAAAGCATAGAATATGTAAAATTGGAGATCCCTTAGTAGGACATTGCTCCAGTCATACAAGAGAACAAGACAAGTTGACAAGATGGAAGATTTGGAAGATATCAACCAACAAGCAAAGTTATGGGAAACAACACAGGACACTAGACATGATGACACACTATCACAAGTGATCCAAGGGCTAGGAAGTGTTTCACAACACCAAAGCATCAAGCAATTTGATCTAGCTAGACCACACATGTACAGTTGACGTAGAAATTTATGACACCACACTGTGGAAGGGCCATTAGTAGTACAAAAAATTGTTTCCACTAGACACAACATTAAAGGAACATAGATCTAAATTCAACGTATCACCTCAGGAACACCAACGCATGAAGTTGGCTGAAAAATGGGAACAACTCGGGACCAATTTCATGTTGTTTTCCCAGCTATTTATACGACTTTACATGAACATAGTATTTGTACCCAATATCCATTTCTCCATAAAAATATCTCTCATCAGTTATTATTTGAGTAGTACCAATAGTCATTCATCCATCAAGTCCATTTATCCAAGGAATTTTGGTTCCATCGCATAGTCCCCACATCCATGGATTTCCCTAACAGACATGTGATTTTGTATAGTTCATGGTCCATGCAGGAATCTTGCACTCCCAATGTTTCATTCTCACATCAGTTGATGTTGAGAATGTAATTGTTGGGAAGGGGACCCAACCTACAGTTCAAGAGAAAGATGCTTAGCCTAGCCAAAAAAATTCTTGAATTGTGCTTCCAAGCTACTACGATACACCATCTCTCTAGGAAAACATTTTTTCTCTTTTTCACCATGGATCAACACCTTTGTTGAACCCAGTCACCCTATTTTGTGTATTTCCCCCTCTATCAATTCTATTTGTCCATGTCTTCCTTGTTATCAAGCAAGATGAACAAGACACAAGGATGACCGTGATCTTGGTCGTTGGAGCAACTACTCAGTGAAGTAACTAGGCCAAGTTATAGTTGTAGGACTTGGTCTAGTCACTGCTTCTATTTCTTGGTTGCAGGATGAAGTATGTCTATCCTTCACCATTCCATAGAAAATACAAGTAGAGAGAATTCAAGACCCGAGACAAATGTGTACCAATCTAGTTCCCACCTCTAGAACTACTCCACCCATTGGAAACATTGTGTCGAGATGAAACCACAACCCAAATAGATGATTTTCACTTACTCAATCAATGTGTTGGTATCCAATCTTTGTGTAGAAATAAACCATCATTGACCATATGTGAACACTATCATTTGTTTCTCTTCTTTCTTGTATGTTCCAGTCCCTGCGTCAAGTGATAGGATGACCAAATATAAATAAATAAGATCATCATGTTCGCAAATCTTATCATGGTTTACCAGATAACTATCAAATGATGGAATGACCACATATTAACAAGACAAAGAACATTGTGTAGAGCAAGGAAACCATTATTGAAATAAGAAAAACACATAGAATAGTTCTATTAAATGTACTAGTTTTCTTTTGTATGTATTCTTGGTATGAAATGAAAATAATACAAAGTGTTGTTTCTTTTTTTCAAGTCAATGTGTATTTTTTTCAATTCAATAGATATCTATTTTAATGTCTTATGTTAATTACTATGTTGTTGGACTATCATCCAATCAATACAAGTCTAATATTTTTTCTTGAATAGACTTTTCATTCACATATGAGAGAAGGCTAAGTGGTCCCTCTAGTTCGTGGGCCCCATCGGTGTTGGATTATTGAGAGGGGGGGTGAATCAGTAATGAAAACTTTATACCACTTATTAATCCTTTTAAACACAATGCATATTCCTTTGACTTATTCAACCATATTCATATGTTAATAATCAATATATTACTGTATCATAAACATTGACATCCATCAATGCATAATAAACAATAACAAACACATCCACACAATGCACAATACACCAATATTTTCATGGAAACCTAATGTGGGAGAAAACCACAGAATTCTTTTCTTATATGTCAAGAATTACATTCAAAGAAGCACCAACTTCCAATTCTCCAGCTCCAACTGGAAGGAACCTACAACCCCCTAGTTTCTCAAGATACAACCTTAGGGAAGCTTGATGCAGGCGCATCATCAGCAAGCATGTGTGGCAGGATAGCTCGGCACCTGGGAATCATTTCAGAATCTCAAACGTTGGGATTTACTACAAATCTTTTGGAGCTAATTGGAAAAACGGAAGAAGATCAAAATATTGGGAGCAGATGATCACGAGTGATCAGGGAGTTTCACTCTGAGTCTTGAATGTAACTGAGCTTAGGTAGTAGTTGGGGTTTCATTTTTGAATTAGGTGAGTAGTTGGGGGGGAACCATAAGGACCCCCTAAGATAAATAGAGGTTTTGTACACCCAAATGAGGTTGCTGCGAGTTAGTAGGAAAGTTCTGAGTTTTTAGTTGTTGTTGTTTGATCATAGTTCTAGCCATTTTATTTCTGAATGAATATAATAGGGGAAAATTGATCCAAATGTGTGTTGTTGTTATTGTTATTCCTTGTTATTGTGTTTTCATGAATTAATGAATTCCATTATGAATAGATGAAACTGTGAATGTTATTATAAGTTTCAATTGTTTCTCTTATGTTGAACCAGTGCAAGGTGTGCACACAGAATGCAAGGAGTATGTTGACGGGATCTGTTTCGATTCTGAAACTCAGAAGAGATAGCATGAAACTTTACCTTTGCAAGGAGTGCAAAGTGACTATTGCAAGGTGTGCACAGTCAGCCGTAAGAACTCAAACCTTGCATAAGGATCCATTACAAGGAGTGCACAAATTAGAAAATCTACTAAGTGTTAAAGTGACCCTTTAAGAAGCTAAGGGAACAAAAGGCGAGGAAGCTCAGAAGAGATAATGCTTTCTAGAGGTGCAGACAAGATCCAAGAAGTGGATTCGTAAAAGACTCAAAGATAAAAGCCTTTGAAACGTTTGGAATATTCCAAGTCAAGGAAGAAAGTTCAATCTCAGGAGGAGGAGCTACAGTGATCATTGGATCAATCACTGTGAAATATCTGTACCACCAGATCATAGTCCAGACAATGAGGAGTAAGCGCAGAGAAGAAACAAATATGAGACGTTGGATTTGGATGCGTGTGGACCAACAGTGGTTGGATCCAAAGGAGGTGCACAAGGTTTAGTCCATTTGACTATATAGGAGGAGAGCTGACTTCACAATACGCAAAGTCTCAACATCATCAGGATCATCCATCAGAAAGGACACGTGGAAGAGATCTACTTATGTCGAATTTTTGCAAGGGGAAGAGTCGCAGTGATCCAAACCATCCATTGGGAGGGACGCATGGCGAGTGATCAGAATTTCGCTGACTCTTGACTTGAAAAGGTCAAAGGGAAAGTTTGTGAGAATTCGTGGAACATGAATTCACTATTAGATCACAACCGTTGATCAAGGAGAGATATGGACCGTTGATTGTCCAGGAAGAATTTTGGCATTTCCGGGATCGGAAAAACGAAGGTGAAAAGTATTTCAACCTCACAATACACAAAATCCCGACGGGATCTGAGCTGTCAGATCATGGGGGAAACAAGACCATCAAATTGGGAGCTCTGAATTATCATCATTTCGAGAGTCAGGATAATGGAGGTGAATCGCATCGGGAATTCCCGATACGCGAGATCCTAATGCACTTGAGAGTTGAGCCCCGGGTCATGGTGAATGGTCACATGGACGGAGGCCAAGGGAAGAGATAAGGAACATTAAGCTCTTTTCAGGATTTTGAGAGTTGGGGAGTCAAGGTTGGCTCACTCAAAAATTCCCGACACGTGAAATCACGATGCACCTTTTGTGTAGGCTTGCGGTCACAGCCCGTGGTCATGTGGAGGTGAAGCTTGCACTTGGTGCTTAGTTTTGCAGGTGGAGTTTCATAAAGGACCTGTGGATTTTTTCATGGGATTTCATCACAGAATCGAAGAGTTTCTTCATCTCCATAGATTGAAGAATGATCCTTGATCGGGAGGTCAGCGGACCCTACCGAGGCATAGGTAGGGGGTCTGCATCAAGTGGTATCAGAGAAAAAAATTCTTGTAGGCAGCAAGCAAAGGAGAGGAGACAAAATAACTCGAAGCTATACTTTATGTATGAGAGATAGTTGACACAATTCCACCAAGGAGATGAGTGGAAACACCTTTAGCCAATCGAGTTGTAGAAAGGGAAATGTGAGAGCTTCGTGCAAGATTGGAGGCGATGGAGGCAGTGCAGAGAAGAGCACCTGACACTGGAGACATCAGCGATGCAGAGAGAGAAGAAGTAGAAGTCAAAGAAGATGAAGGAGGGGATGTTGCCGAAGAATGCTTGCTAAGAGCAGTTCTCAGATTGGGAACTAGAGCCAAAATAAAGGTCCCAATGTACAAAGGTAATTTGGATGTTGAAGAATTGTTGGATTGGATAAGATCCATGGAAAAGTATTTCGACTATGAAGATTTTGATGAGAATAAAAGAGTGGGACATGTTGTCACCAGACTAAAAGGGCATGCAGCATTGTGGTGGGATGAACTGTAGGCTGAGAGGAGAAGCAAAAGAAAACAAAAGATAAAGAATTGGGACAGGATGGTACCCAATCTTAAGGCTAAATTCATGCCCAAAGATTACCAAATCAATCTGTTTAGGAAATTGCAGAACCTGAGACAAAAGGGTATGACAGTTAAAGAATACATAGAGGAGTTCTACAAGCTAAACATCAGAACTGTACAAAGAGATAAGGATGAAGAAAAAGTTTCCAGATACATAAATGGCCCGAGGTATGAAATCTAGGATAAGATTGGCATGATGTCAATCGGAACAGTGGAGGATGCTTATCAGTTTGCACTGAAGGCAAAGGAGAAGTTGAACAGAAAACATAATAAACGAGGCAGAGGTAGAATCCTGACTTCTAACAAAGGCAAGGGAGTTCCCCATGACAAGGCATATAAATCCAAGGATGAGGCTGAGAAACCACATAGTCACTCAAAAAGAGGAAGTTCCCGAGGAAGACAATATGGTGGAAGAAATTGTTCCAGAGGAAGAGGAAGAGGAAGAGGAGGAGAAGTGAGATGTTACACCTGTGGAAAGGTAGGACATAAGTATTAGGAATTTCCTGAGAGAAATAAATAAGGAGAAGGTGAAGCTCACATTTCGGAAGCACAAAGAAGAAATGTGGAAGCAGAAGGAGTAGAGGATGGAACATCCCTGATGTTGAGAAAAATTTTCTTAAAACCAAAGACAGAAATTGAGAGGCCAGTGTAGAGAAATGGCCTATTCAGGACAGCTTATAATACTAAGGACAGAGTTTGCAAAGTGATAATGAACAACGGGAGCACTGACAACTTAGTATCCACAGAGATGGTGGAGAAAATGGACCTGGAGACAACTGCACATCTGAAGCCATACAAAGTCTCATGGTTGTAGAAAGGATGCCAGGTAATGGTTACTAAACAATGCTTGGTTGAATTTAATATAGGAGAATATATAGATGAAATTTTTTGTGATGTAATTCCCATGGATGTATGTCATATTTTTTAGGGAATACCATGGCAGTTTGACAGGAATGTCATTCATTTTGGGAGGAAAAAAACATACACTTTGGAGAAGAATGGTAGGACACACATGTTGTTGCCAATAGAGGAGATAAAAATGAAAGAGGAATCCAGCACAAGCATACTTCTCATGAGTGGGAAGGAACTCTTGAAATAAGTAGAGAAAGGACAGGAGATGCAGTTTGTTGTGGTGAGGAAACCTAGAGTTTTCCTTACAAGTACTTCAATGGATTATTTTCCTTAAGAAATTAGGGAATTGTTGGGTAATTTTGCTGACATAGTAGTGGATGAGCTTCCTAACTCATTACTACCCATTAGAAGTATCAGCCATCATATTGATCTGATACCAGGATCAAGCCTACCAAACAAAGTAACATACATATTGACACCTCGAGAGAATGAAGAAGTGAATAACCAAGTCCAGGAATTGTTAGACAAGGGTTTGGTCAAAGAGACCTTGAGTCCATGCACAGTACCAACTGTGTTGAGTCCAAAGAAGGATGGAAGATGGAGAATGTGTACAGACTCAAGATCCATTAACAAGATCACCATTAGGTATAAATTTCCTTTGCCAAGAATGGATGATTTAATGGACTGTTTAAGTGGAGCAAATTTCTTTTCTAAGATAGATTTGAAAAGTGGGTATCACCAGATAAGAATGAGAGAAGGTGATGAATGGAAGATATCTTTTAAGACAAATGAAGGTTTGTATGAGTGGCTTGTTATGCCATTTGGATTAACAAATTCCCCAAGCACTTTTATGAGATTGATGAATGAAATACTGAAGGATTCCATTGGCAAGTTTATGGTTGTATATCTGGATGATATAATGATCTTTATCAAGACTAAAGAGGATCATTTGAGACACATGACACTAGTGATGAGGAGACTACAGTAGGAGAAGTTGCTGATAAATCTGAAGAAGTCCTCTTTCATGAAGACATAACTCATTTACTTGGGTTTTGTGATCTCTTCAAATGAGTTGAAGATGGACCCAGAAAAGGTGAAAGAAATCAAAGAATAGTCGTCACTGAGAAGCATGTTTGAGGTAAGAAGCTTCCATGGATTAGAAAGTTTCTATAGGAAGTTCATCAGATATTTCAGTGGAATGTGTGCACCAATGATGGATACAGTAAAGAAGAAGCACAAGTATTTTAAATGGACAAAGGAGGCCGAGAGGAGCTTCAATACACTGAAGGAGAAAATAACAAAACGGCCAATTATGGTCTTGCAGAATTTTGAAAAGACATTTCAAGTGAGATACGATGCAAGTGGAGTTGCAATTGGAGCAGTTTTGAGCTAGGATAATAGGCATGTTTCCTATTTCAGTGAGAAGTTGAATGAGACTAAGAGAAAATACTCCTCATATGACAAGGAGTTTTATGCCATAATCCAATCCTTAAAGAAATGGAGACATTACCTTGTCCCACGAGAATTTTTCTTGTATAGCGATAACAAAGCTTTACAATTCATAACTAGACATGAAAAATTGAATCAAAAGCATGCAAATTGGATTGAGTTTATGCAAAATTTTACTTTTGTCATAAAACATATTGTTGGGAATGCTAACAAATTTGTTGATGAATTAAGCAGATGTTTGATTTTGCAGGAATTTCAGGTGAAGACCTTGGGGTTTGAACACGTGAAGTATATGTATTGTGATGATACATATTTCAAGGAGGCATATGAAGCATACGTGAATCTTGTGCTGAGAGATAGGAGCCAGTGGGTAGAGTGTATGATTCAAGAGGGATTGTTGTTCAAAGGCATTCAATTATGAATACCAAAATGTTCAATGAGGGACAACCTTTTGAAGGAGAAGCATAGTGGAGGTTTGGATGGACATTTCATACATGATAAAACATTCACACAGTTGAAAAGTTCATACTATTGGCCAGGTATGAGGACATAAGTGATAAATTTTGTGAACATATGTAGAATATGCCAACATGTAAAGGGGAAAAGACAAAACATTGGATTGTATCAACCATTGTCAATACCAGAGAGGCCTTGGGATTCAATAAGCATGGATTTTGTGTTGGGAATGCCAAGAACACAAAAAGGATGTGATTCCATATTTGTAGTAGTGGATAGATTTTCAAAGATGGCACATTTTATCCCATCCCAGAAGACCAATGATGCAACCCATTTTGCAAACCTATTTTTCAAGGAAGCTGTGAGACTTCACGGCCTACCCAGAAGCATCGTCTCAGACAGAGACAAAAACTTTGTTAGTCATTTTTTGAGAACATTGTGGAAGAAGTTGGGGATGAATTTGTCCTTCATCTCATCTTATCACCCTCAGAAAAATGGACAGACTGAGGTGGTAAACAGAAGTTTGGGAAAATTGTTGAGGAGTATGATCACTAAGCATCATAACTAGTGGGATCAGATTCTGCCACAAGCAAAATTTGCATACAACCACTCACCAAATAGAAGCACTGGAAAGAGCCCATTCTAGATATTGTATGGAATGCAACCCAGGGGAGTATTTGAGTTGTGAGACTTGGGACAAAGTGAGATCAGAAGCGTTGGAGTCCCGACATCATCAGGATCATCCATCGGAAAGAACACATGGCAGAGATTCACATACGTTGGATATTTGAAAGGGGAAGAGTCGCAATGATCCTAACTGTCCATCAGGAGGGACAAGTGGCGAGCGATCATCATTTCATTTATTCGTGACTTGAAAAGGTCAAAGGGAAAGTTTGTGATAATTTGTGATTAGATTACAACCATTGATCAAGGAGAGATCTGGACCGTTGATTATCCAGGAAGAATTTTGGCATTTCGGGGATCGAGAGAACGAAGGTGAAAAGTATTTTGACCTCATGATACATGAAATCTTGATACACAAAATCCCGACGAGATTTGAGCCATCAGATCGTGGGGGAATCAGGACCGTCAGATTGGGAACTCCGAAATATCAGCATTTCGAGAGTCAGGAGAATGGAGGTGAATCGCATCGGGAATTCCAGATATGTGAAATCTCGACGCGCTTGAGAGTTGAGCCCTAGGTCATGGTGAATGGTCACATGTGTTAGTGATATTTCTTGTAAAGGGGGCGTTTTCCTAAAAGATAGGCCCATTTGGGTGGCAAATGCAAAGAAGTGGGGTAAAAACCCACTTACCCTAAGTTTGGGGTGCAAATGTGTGTTTCGTTAAGAAGCACGAAAATATAGGCGGCCAGAATCTGTGTGCCCAGATCTACGGTCAAGGTTGGATTCTGGAGCCCCCTCGCCATTCTACCTTTAAAGCAGAGGGGGCGTCCAGATTAGGGAACCCCGATCTATAGTCAAGGTTGGATTTTGGACCCCCCTTGTCATTCTACCTTTAATAAGGCGGGGGCGGGGGGGGTTGTCCGGAATTGGCGTCTTAAAGCAGGGCCCCCCTTTTCACATCTCCGACTCCCTCCACTTACCTCCTTTTTCCATGTGTCTTCCACTCAGCACCATCCTGGCCCACCTTATTCCCATTTCCTCACTCCCACCTGTCACCTCTTTCCATGTGCCTCTCTCTCTCTCCCATCCACTTCCACCTGTGTCGTGTCCTCACTCCCTGACCTATCTCATTGCAGCCTCTTTGTCACCTTTTTGCGGCACATCGCCTCATCATCTGGTGTCACAGCCTCCGTTTCTTCGCCACCTGGTGCTTCCACCTCGGCACCTCTTGTCTCACCCTCACATTTCTGATGCCATCGCCCCCGTTAGACCCTCGTCCACTTCAGCCATATGGGTCCCCTCCCGGTAGTCCAACGAAGCAACAAAAGCCAAAGGGAGACTACCACATCCTACAAGTGCAGAGTTGACCAAGCCTTGACTAGTCCTGAGAAAGCAGTTATTGAGGCAATTGATGGTGGTTGAAAGTTGTCTCCTTCCATAAATGGAAGGCCAGGAAGGGACGAGCGCAAAGGTAGGATGTCAGTCTTTTCTGACAAAATATCGCATCTGACATTAGACTGCATGGGCAGTCTGACAGGAAAAGGTCCGACGTAAACTATTGCGTATGGCAGAGAGATTGCATGCACAGTCTGACAGAAGTGACCTGGACGTCGTGCCATGGAAACCCGAGCAAGTTCCTGCTACGAAATTTTTGAGTATATGTAGGCCTTTTGGCCATTTTGAAAATATATGGATGGTAGAGAAAAGCTCTCGACTGTAAAGATTTAACAAAGCCTCTGGTTCTCTGGTTATAGAATGATATTTTGATATTTCTTATTTAATGGCGGCCAGCCTCCTCCTTTCCTTTTTTCTCTGAATCTGAAGCCCAATTATGGATGATCCAGTCGGGTGTTTTTGTAACTATATAATGTATGTTTGATTGTATTAGTTCTGCAACGTTTGAGGTTTACTTTGAAGTTTCTCTGGTCTGAGAGGATCTCATATCTGAGACTTTTCCCCTTTCTTTTCTTTCACTTACTCACCACTATGAAAAATTTACTGGCTTAAGTTAGATCAAGACCTCGCATGTCCTTGTTGTTCCAACCCAGTTTTATGAGTGAGCGATATTGTTATGAGTTTACTTCCATTCGATCACCCCCTTTTAACAAATCGTGACATAAACTGATGGGCCTCAGGCTTACTCCTGCTGCAATCCAGGAGTGACTTCTAATTCCAACAACATGGATGGAGGCCAAGGGAAGATATAAAGAACGTTAATCTCTTTTCAATATTTTGGGAGTTAGGGAGTTAGGGTTGGCTCACTCGAAAAGTCCCAACACATGAAATCGTGACGCACCTTTTGTGTAGGCGTGCAGTCATAGTCCATGGGCGTGTGGAGGTGAGGCTTGCGCTTGGTGCTTAGTTGTGCAGGCGGAGTTTCATAAAGGACCTATGGATTTTTTCATGGGATTCTAGCAAGGAATCGAAGTGCTTCTTTAGCTCGATAGATTGAAGAATGATCCTTGACCAGGAGGTCAATGGACCTTTCCGAGGCAGAGATAGGGGGTCTGCATCAAAGCTCCAACTCCACAATTCTCTGGCTACAACCAAAAGAAGGCTACAACCCCCTATGTTCTCTAGATACAACCAGAATGTGGCTACAACAACCTATTTCTCAATCTCCAACATGAAGGAATCTTATCAAGATAATATAGGGGAAATTTCCTATGATATAGAGTCGCCAAATGATGTGGGCATATCACCCATATTCAACATTTCATACCTATATCCTTACAGGAAAGATGACATAGAGGGAACAGAAAATCAAGAGAAGGCTAAGTGGGAGAAACAAATTCCTATGGAAGAAAAACCACAGATGGAGGAGATCCTTGATCAGAGTATTAGCAAGAAGACTAGGAGGAAGAAATGTTTTGAATATTTGGTCAAGTGGAAAGGACACCCAATAGAAGATGCCAGTTGGGAAAATGAAGTAGATATCCAGAAACATGGAAAGTTGGTGTAAGAGCTCATGGACAAGAGTCCATGATTTTTTTTCCAGGGGGAGTATGATGTAGGAGCATCATAAGCAAGCACATGTGGCAAGACAGCTTGGCGCCTGAGAATCATTTCGAAATCTCAAACGCTAGGAGTTACTACGAATATTTTGGAGTTGATTGGAAAAATGGAAGAAGATCAAATGCTTGGGAGTGGATGATCATGAGTGATCAGGGAGTTTCACTCTGAGTCTTGAATGTAACTGAGCTTAGGTAGCAGTTAGGGTTTTGTTTTTGAAGTAGACGAGTAGTCGGGGGTGAACCCTAAGGACCCCCTGAGATAAATTGAGGTTCATACGCCCAAATGAGGTTGTTTCAAGTTAGTAGGAAAGTTATAAGTTTTCAGTTGTTGTTGTTTGATCATAGTTGTAGCCATTTTATTTCTGAATGAATATAATAGGGGAAAATTGATCCAAATGCATGTCATTGTTATTGTTTGCAATTCCCTGTTATTGTGTTTTCGTGAATGAATGAATTCTGTTACGAATAGATGAAATTGTGAATGTTAGTATAAGTTTCAATTGTTTCTCTTATGTTGAATCAGTGCAAGGTGTACACATAGAACGCAAGGAGTGCATTGACGGGATATGTTTCGATTCTGAAGCTTAGAAGAGATACCATGAAACTTTCCCTTTGCAAGGAGTGCAAAGTGACTGTTGCAAGGCGTGCACAGTCGGTCGCAAGAACTCAAACCTTGCGTAAGGATCTATTGCAAGGAGTGCACAGATTAGAAACTTGACTAAGTGTCGAAGTGACCCTTTAAGAAGCTAAAGGAACAGAAGGTGAGGAAGCTCAGAAGAGATAATGCTTTCCAAAGGTGCAGACGAGATCCAAGAAGTGGATTCGTAAAAGAATCAAAGGTCGAAGCCTTTGAAACATTTGGAATCTTCCAAGTCAGGGAAGAAAGCACAAGCTCAGGAGGAGGAGCTACAGTGATCATTGGATCGATCACCGTGAAATACCTAGACCACCATATCATAGTCTAGACAACGAGGAATAAGCACAAAGAAGAAACAGATCTGAGTTGTTGGATCTGGATGCATGTGGACCAATAGTCATTGGATCCAGAGGAGGTGCACAAGGTTTAGTCCATTTCAGTGCATAGGAGGAGAGTTGACTTCGCGATACACAAATTCCCGACATCATCAGGATCATCCATCGGAAAGGACACATGGCAGAGATCCACATACATCAGAGATTTGAAAGGGAAGAGTCGTAGAGATCCTAACCACCCATCAGGAGGGATGCATGGTGAGCGATCAACATTTCATTTATTCATGACTTGAAAAGGTCAAAGGGCAAGTTTGTGAGAATTCGTGAAACGTGAATTCATGATTAGATCACAACAGTTGATCAAGGAGATATCTGGATCATTGATTGTCCAGGAAGAATTTTGGCATTTCAGGGATTGGGAGAATAGAGGTGAAAAGTATTTCTACCTCTCGATACATGAAATCCCAAAGATATTTGAGCCATCAAATCATGGGGGAATTAGGACCGTCAAATTGGGAGCTTCAAAATATCGGCATTTTGAGAGTTAGAAGAATGGAGGTGAATTGCATCAAGAATTCCCGATACGTGAAATCCCGATGCGCTTGAGAGTTGAGCCTTGGGTCATGGTGAATGGTCACATGGACAGAGGCCAAGGGAAGAGATAAGGAACGTTAATATCTTTTTGGGATTTTGGGAGTCAGGGAGTTAGGCTTGGCTCACTCGAAAAGTCTCGACACGCGAGGTCGTGTGGAGGTGAGGCTCATGCTTGGTGCTTAGTTGCGCAAGCAGAGTTTCATAAAGGACCTGTGGATTTGTTCATGGGATTCCAGCAGGGAATCAAAGTGTTGCTTCAGCTCGATAGATTGAAGAATGATCCTTGACCGGGAGGTCAGCGGACCCTGTCGAGGCAGAGGTAGGGGGTCTGTATCAAAGCTCCAACTCCCCAATTCTCTGGCTACAACCAGAAGAAGGCTACAACCCCCTATTTTCTCTGGATACAACTAGAATGTGGCTACAACAACCTATTTCTCAATCTCCAACATGAAGGAAGCTCCAACTCCCTAATTTTCCATCACCAACCGAAAGGAGGATACAACCCCCTTTCCTTGCGCCATCCTGTCGCCCTGAAATATAAGTGTCAAATGATGAAACCACTGCCACACTGTCACTTTGAGATATACCACTATAAACATGTACCAATCTGAGCCAACAACCTGTAACCAACTTGTACCAAAATCATGTAATCAATCATGTACCAGAAGTCAGCCTATACCAACAAATACCAACAGATACGCGACCTGTCTATACTACAATCCGCGTATGTAAGTGCCCCGTCTATACTGCATCTTTCTTATGTACATGGGTTGTCTATATTCCATCCTCTGTACACCTTCAAAAACATAGGTTTTTCACCTTTTTTGAAACTTCAAACACTTTGATTCCTCTGTCACATCAACTCGCAACCTGTCACTGTGTCTTATCTGTAGTTGTGCCCTGTGCATGCATCATCTTATATATCCCTTAACCAAGTGCATTTATTTCTCTCTAGTCACATGCCATACATGTGTGTACCATCATGCACAAGTGTAATAATCCTCACATGGACTATACATCAAACCCTTACTGATATGTAGCCTCAACCTTCACAACCAACTTCACAACCAAAAACCCTCATCCATGTACCAAGAAATACTAGCTATGTCTCAACACTTGAACCAACAAGATGTACCAATGAATAATACCAACATACCAGTGTTCTATTTCTATATATCTAACTCATACCATACATTCCATACAACTAACAACCTCTCTAGGGAAAAACCTCAAACTTCCATAACCATATCTCATGGATACAACAACATCCAACTACACATAAGAATTATGACATGCCTTTTGACTCTGTAGATAGATCTGTTGTACCTTATCACTGTAGACCCTCCTAGGAGCTTTCTTTCAGACTCTGAGAACCTGACACCTTCATCAAATCATTTTTTCATGGATTTTCCCTAATGTGTGCACCTTGTTATAATGTCAACCCATGTACGAACACGCTCTTCTCCATGGTATCCTGCATACACCTCAAAAACTAGGGTTTTTTTAGTATTTCTGCAATTCTAGAACTTTCGCCTTCAACCCTTCGTGTACCTCAAACTTGTGTAAATTCATATGTGTCAATGAGTACATGCAATAAACCTTACACAAATAATATATATTCAATTTTCTCAATAGGTTCTAATAGGATACCCTTGCTCTCTTATTTATACTCTCCAAGTATCTTCCTCTATGGGTTACTTTATAACCAAATTTACCCAACTTCCTTCTTTTAGGGCTAACACACTTCTAACCACTTGTCCTCTTACAACCACTTTATCCACAAATAGTAATTTCTCCACTTCTAGTTGCAACTAATTTATTTTTAATTATTTTCTTAATGCAACCACTCAACCCATGATTAACCCCTAGTTTCACCCACTTGACTAGTCAACTTCTTCTAGGCGCTTATAGAATAATTTGACTTTTTGACCTTCTTGGGGCTTCTAGATAACTCATGAGGGTTCTCCAACTTCACAAGGTCGTAAATCTCTAACCATGAGGAGTTATGTGGCATTCCACATACCACCAGAAATGGCATGACATGTAATATTCATCCATGATAGTCTCACTTTCATAATCATTGATCTTCATGTCTTTATTTCTCAAACAAACTCAGTTCCCTTACCCATACATTTTTTCTACTAGAATTCGCTACCAGAATTCTACAAGGGTTGACATCAATTTACAATATCACAATATCACTCTCCAAGGGTTGACACCAATGACAAACAACAATCCAAACCAATTGTCCATCAACCTAAGCCAATTGTCCAACAATTTGCCTCTATGACATTGATGGAAACACTTAGTCATGGAAACATTATCATATCTCCTCATAAATGTTGATATATCTCCCCCTTTGACATCAATGGTAAGGGGTATCTCCATTAGGGGCTCCTCCCCGTGTCTTCTCTACAAAATGTCATGTAATCACTGTGAACAATATACTACAATTGTAAGGATGGTTTTGATCTACCAGAACATTTATCAACTGCTCAACAATACTGCATCAAGAATACCATGATATGTTATTCCTATGACGATTCTTGGACCTGTCCATGCATCAACATGTACCTCAACCTATTGGATTTATTGTCCATTGGTGCTTCCTTGTGTAATCAACTGACATATATGAAAATCATTCAAGAATAAGCATTCAAATATTCTTGTATCACTATTGTCCATTATTATAATGTTCCTTTATCTTTGAACCAATTTCTAAACCACTCTCTGAACAAATATGTGAACCCAATATCTGAATCCATGCTCTCATCCACTATCATATATCCATCCAAAATTGTTGATCCATCTATATACATACTATCTATGAATCTGTTGTACAATTATCCGCAATGTTGACCCATCTGTCATTGTTCTTCTGCTAATTGACTGCTCTGAAACTATCTACTCGAACTCTGCAAGTTGCTCAAAATATGGTTCTCTAATTTGTGGCAGCTATCGCATTGACTCCCCATGTCTAATATTCATATTTCCTAGGAGTATATTAGCCAGATGGATCAGAACAATACCCACTGTGATGCGGATTCATATTCCTCTTCGTCGGTATATACATCTTCCCTTTCATTCTCTTCTTGAATTCTATCATCATCCTGAGTTTTGACATCTTCTTCATCTTCTATTTGAGTTCCAAAACTTTCCTATTTTCCTATAAATTCATCATGATATTTTGCTATTGAAAATCCTGAAAGTACGATTCCTTGGACATGTTCTTCATTTACCTACTCCTCTTGTTTTTCACTTCTTCTCCAAACTTTCTTGTGTCTCTCGTCAATATTTTCTTTCATGGGAGGCCTTACCATGCTTCTACAATTTCAAGATATGTGTCCATAGTTTTGGCATTTGTAACATTCAATATTTTGTGAAGCCACATAAGCATTTCTTGCCTAATTATTTCTTTCATAAGCCCTATAAGGTGCAACCTTATGTCCAAAGTTAGTACAATAAAAATAATGACCATAAAATAAATTTACATACCTGGGAGTGAATGATTTTCCTTGTGGTGTAGACCTTCTATAATTCTTCCTTGGATTATCAAGATCTTCTCTTTGGTTGTTTCTTTCACAACGATTTAAGCTTCCTTGTTGCTTGAATGTAGAGGGTCTTCTGTATTCATTTCTTTATGATTCATGTTGACCATGATTCCTTCCTTTGAGAACTTTTTCATAACTCTTTTGTTTTGTTGCTTTTATCATGGATATTGAACCTTTCTTAGTCTGAATTTAGTTGTATCCTAGTCTAGACCTATCATAGTATGGAATTTTATTGTTGATGATCTTTTCCAATGTCTTGGATTTATCTTGATGCATGTCCTTCTTCTAAAGATATTTCTTAGAGTGGTTTCTTCTGCTTCTAACCTTTTAATCATCTTCTCCTTCTCTGTTAGCTGACCTCTGAGTATTTCTTCAATCCTTATGTCCTCTTCTACCTGGAATTTCAACTTTGTAATTATCTGGTTGACTTCCTCTGAGTTGAGATTATGAGTTTCGTTTAGTTCTTTCTTTAGTAAATTCTTTTTCTTTCTTTCTTTCCTTAGTTCTTCTAAGGCACTAATTAATTCTTATTTAAGATCGAATTGTCCTTCTTCTTCTGAACTTTCAGAGTTTCTTGTTTGATTTTCCTTAGCCATAAATAATACCCTTTCTAAATCAGTGTCAGTTTCATCATCTTCACTAGATGAGGAACTGTCTTTTCTTGAGTATAGATTTTTCTTGAAGACTTTCTTTTTGTTCTTCTAGTTTCCATTTTTATATCTCTTTTCTTTCTTGGGCTCTTCCTCTTCATAACTATCTGAACTTATAGTGTAAGGACACTTATTTTCAAAATGACCAATTTTACTGCAATTAAAACATTTGAACAAAAGCTTACCTTTGTATTTACTTGTTCCCTTTTGAAAATTTCTTACAAATTTTTCCATTTCTTCATCTTCTTTTGAATCATCGTTGTAGCTACATTCTGACTTTGGCTTTTTCTTGCGAACTGAATTTGATTGTTTCTTGTTACTTTTCTTTGTCTTGTTAGATCCTTTGAATGCATCTTCCTTTATAACCGTATTGTCTTGTTCTGTCCTCATATCATAAGTTGTGAGTATCCATATAGCTCGTCCATGGCCATTGTATCTAGATCCACTATTTCTTCTAGGGTTGATATATTTGAGTCAAATCTCATTGGAAGAGATCTTAATTCCTTTTTAACAACAACCAATTTCTTTATCTCATCTCCCAATCCTTTGGTGTCATTTACTACCTCATCGATGCATAGAGAGTAGGTTTTTATGTTTTCATCTTCATTCATCTTTAACTGTTCAAACTTTTCTCTGAAAGTTTGAAGTTTGTCTTCCTTAACCTTTTCATCTCCTTCATAAACAATATTTATTTTGTCCCACGTCTCCTTGGCGGATTCATAGTGCATGATTTTAGTAAATATTGATTCATCTACACCATTATGAATAGCGTTATTGGCTCTTGAATTATTTTATGCAAGTTTCTTTTCATCCCTTTTTGTTGGAGGAGTATTTGTTACTTTGTATCCACCACCACTGGTTTCCAAACATCGAATATTTGTGCATGTATGTATGTTTGTATTTTATTTCTCCAGAGTGCATATTTGTCACCATTAAACTGTGGTATCCCAACTCTAGCATGATCCATGATCTCCTTCCAGTGGTTAAACTATTTTCCTGAAGGAAACTTCTCTGATGCCAATTGTTGGATTAATGAGATGGGGGGTGAATCAGTAATGAGCAATTTATACCACTTATTAATCCTTTTAACCACAATGTATATTCCTTGAACTTATTCAACCATGTTCATCTATTTATCATCAATATATTACTGTATCATAAACATTGACATCCATCAGTGCATAATGAACAATAACAAACACATCCACACAATTCACAGTACACCAATATTTATGTGGAAATCCAATGCTGGAGAAAACCACGAAATTATTTTCATATGTGTCAATAATTACATTCAAGGAAGAACCAACTTCCAATTCTCCAGCTCCAACTGGAAGGAGGCTCCAACCCCCTAGTTTCTCAGGCTACAACCTAAGGGAAGCTCCAAATCTCATTTCTCTGGCTACAACTAGAAGGAGGCTACAATCGGAAGGTTGCTACAATGACCTAGTTCTCAGGCTCCAACCTGAAGGAAGCTCCAACTCCCTGATTCTTCATCACTAACCGGAAGGAGGATACAACCCCCTTTCCTTGCCCCATTCTTTCGCCCTGAAATATAAGTGTCAAATGATGAAACCATTGCCACACTATCACTATGAGATATACCCCTATAAACATGCACCAATATGAGCCAACAATATGTAACCAACCTATGCCAAAATCTTGTAAACAATCATGTACCAGAATTCAACATGTACCAACAAATACCAACAGGTACGTGACATGTCTATACTACATCCCACGAATGTATGCACCATGTCTATACTGCAACCTGCGTATGTACGAGGCCTATCTATATCGCATCCTGCGTACACCTTTAGAAATATAGGGTTTTCGCCTTTTCTAAAACTTCAAATACTTTTTTGCCTCTATCATATAAACCTGCAACATATCAATGTGTTTTATTTGTAGTTGTGTCATGTGCATACATCATCTTATATATCCCTTAACCAAGTGCATCTATGTCTTTCTATTCATGTGCCATACATGTGTGTACCATCATGAACAAGTGTAATAAGCCTCACATGGACTATATACCAAACCCTTACTGATATGTAGCCTCAACCTTCACAACCAACTTCATAACCAAAAACCCTCATCCATGTTACTAGCTATGTCTCAACACTTGAACCAACAAGATGTACCAATGAATAATACCAACATACCATTGTTTTATTTCTGTAGATCTAACTCATACCATAGGTTCCATAAAAGCAACATCATCTCTAGGTAAAAACCTCAAACTTCCATAACCATATCTCATGGAGACAACAACATCCAACTACACAAGAATTATGACATACCTTTTGAATCTTTAGATAGATCTGTTGTACCTGATCATTGTAAACCTTCCATACCATAGGTTCCATAAAAGCAACATCATCTCTAGGTAAAAACCTCAAACTTCCATAACCATATCTCATGGAGACAACAACATCCAACTACACAAGAATTATGACATACCTTTTGAATCTTTAGATAGATCTGTTGTACCTGATCATTGTAAACCTTCCTGGGAGCTTGCTTTCAGACTATGAGAACATGGCACCTTCAAAAATTCAATCTTTCATGGCTTTTCCCTAATGTATGTATCATGTTATACTGTCATTCCACGTACATACATTCTCTTCTCCATTGTATCCTGCGTACACCTAAAAAAATAGGTTTTTTTCAATATTTCTGCAATTTTGGAACTTTCATCATCAACCCTTCCTAATACCTCATACGTTCGTAACTTCAAATGTGTCAAAGAGTACCTGCAATAAACCTTACATAAATAATATATATTCAATTTTCTCAATAGGTTATAATAGGAGACCCTTCCTCTCTTATTTATACTCTCCAAGTAGCTTCCTCTAGGGGTTACCTTCTAACCAACTTTACCCAACTTCCTTCATTTAAGGATATCCCACTTATAACCACTTGTCCACTTAAAACCACTTTATCCACAAATAGTAAGTTCTCCACTTCTAGTTGCAACTAATTTATTTTTAATTATTTTCTTAATGCAACCACTCAATCCATGATTAATTCCTAGTTTCACCCACTTCACTAGTCAACTTATTCTAGGAGCTTCTAGAATAATTTGACTTCTTTGACCTTCTTGGGGCTTCTAGATAACTCATGAGGGTTCTCCAACTTCACAAGGCCATAAATATCTAACCATGATTTATGTGACATTCCACATACCACCAGAAATGGCATGATATGTACTATCCATCCATGATAGTCTCACCTACATAATCATTGATCTTCATGTATTTATTTCTCAAACAAACTTGGGTCCCTTACCCATACCTTTGTGCTACCAGAATTCTCTACCGGAATTCTCCAATGGTTGACATCAATCACTAATGGTTGACATCAATTTATGATATCACAATATCACTCTCCAAGGGTTGAAATCAATGACAACCAACAATCCAAACCAACTGTCCATCAACCTAGGCCAACTTTCCAACAATCGGGTCACAATTTTTTAAGTGTGACTACACATTTAATATGCATACGCCTTGGAGTTTTGTTCATGAAATTTTGACAAACACTAGATTTTCAACCCACTAGACATAGGATAGTCGTATATGCAATATGAAATTTGGATTATACACAGTACCATGCACTATGAATATATATTACTACATGTATAGAATTTATAGAAAAGAAAAAAAAAATTGCGTTATTGTTATCGGCATCCTGTGCGGACATTGTTCGTCAGTTTCTTCTACTATATTTCATGCAACTTCTTTCTCTCTTTCATTTCTTCTATTTAATTTTGATATCAAAGAAGTGCATGAAATCAAATGAACATACAAATAAACCCCTATGTCAAAATGGCATGAAATATACAATACTAACGAATAACAAATGAAAATCAAATCAATACTATATGGACAAAGTTTTAAATATGTACCTTCTCAATTCTTGTTCCATGTTTCTTTTTTCCATATTTTATTTTTATTAATAATTGGTGATAATTTCAATGTACTGCACATCGAACAACACAAATAGAGATGTAAGCGGGCGTTACCAAAATGCAAACGCAATGTGAATTTATCATGTTTTATTTTCTCTACGATCAGAATCTATTCTATGGCAATTGCTTGTCATGTTCAACACAATTTATTGATCCAAGACAGAAACAAGAAGTTTCTAAATATGTAACAAGAATACGAAAACATGCTTTGGTTCAGAAAGAAGAAAATAAAAATTTGTGAATATGCAAAAAAAATATGGAGATATGCCAGTATGTATTGTTGATACTGAGAGGGGGGTGAATCAGTATCAAGTACAATTTAAAAATTGTTTCAACTTATACTTAAACCATTCAATTATATCCAATGAGAAATGAAAAATAGTATAAGAGTTACACCAATACACCATGCACAATATATGAGAAATAATCAATAGTTATTGTTCAAGAGAAGTAATGACTTCCAAAGGTAGCTACAAATTTCAAATATAAAGGGAGGGATAAACCTCCAAAAGGAAGATAAAATCATCCAATATCAATAGAAGTTTGACCTCTCCATCCTTGTCCCTTCTTTCCACCCAAGAATATATGAGAGATAATAAAAATTTACATTAAATTATCACCACCAACCAACCATCACATAGAACCTGATAATGCTTCCTGAGACTTCTTCAACTTCTGTAATTCTTCAATTCTTGGAATAATCTGATCCTATAGCTAATATTACTCAATGTATTCTCTAAAACTCCTCCAAGTTTCACTCCTTGAATCCTCCCAGAAAAGGAGTTATAGAGAAAATGGTAGACCTTATTCAATTCTGGTTTATTTGGGAGAGCGAACTTGTACAACATGCCCCGCGCTCAATTTTTAACATCATATTCTGAAAATTTTAAACAGGAAACTATAGCTCGTACTCTTTCCAATGCAATTGGTATCACTTCTTTTGGATTCTCTATGAAGACGTTATGACTTTTTTACCCAGAACACATGTTTATGACTAGCTTCAAGACTAGTCAAAAACCCTATCTTCCACATAGTGTATCTCCAAAATTATAGCAAATAAAGAGATGAAATTTTTACCACAAGTACTTAGATATGTATTCTCAACACCATACCAATTTCACCATCTGAATCATTCTAGAAAAAAAATTATAGAGAAAATGGGAAGATGGCTTGTAAACAACATACCTTAGAACACATCACCAAAAGACTTCATCCTCCCTTGAAATCCGACCTTCTTTACTTCAGATTTCCTCTGAAATTTGACTTATATCTCCTTGTTCATTAAAAAAATTGTGTGTATGTTCAAAATGAATGTTTAATGAGATGTATTTATACCCTTTATCTCACTTCCTTTTAACATTAGGGTCGACCTGAAACTTTCTTATTTTGTAATTATTTTCTTTAATTATCTTCAGGGTCGACTTGTACTTCCTTCTTCAATTCACTTTGTCATCTTCAAAAATTAATTTATCCTCAACCATGAGGATCCATTTGACGTGACACCTACCACTAGAAACAACATGATTTATATTATCCATCCATGGGTGTTTTATCTACGTGTGCCATGTCCTTCATGTCCAAATACCTTCATCAATCTTGCAGTCAAAAACCAATGACTAGGGTTGACATCAATGACAACAACCAATCTTCCAACAATCTCCCCCTTTGTCATTGATGGAAAAACTCATGCTCCCCCTATCATCATGATCCCAATTTATCTCCCCGTTTGATATAAATGGAAAAGGGTGGGGTTGCTCCCCCTGAGTTCAATGGCATAAGGTGACCTTCTTCTTTGGGGTTGCTCCCCCTAAAAATGTGGCACTCAATAATACTTCATCCTTATTCTTGGTCTTTGGGATTTTTTATTCCTTTGAATCCTTTTGTGTGGCTTTTGTCTTCTCTCTCTTCTTCATGTCTAGGATGTATATGTTGTCTGGTCTTCTTGTTGCAGTTACAACCAATCTTCCTAAATTATTTTCTCTGATTTTACATTTTCAGTAGTCAAACATAAGAGTGTATCCTTGATCACATAGTTTACTGACACTGAGGATATTATTCTTCATATCTTCAACTAATAGGACTTTTACTACTTTTACATTTTCACTTCCAAGCTTTACAATTCCTTTTCCAAGTATTTGGGTAGATGAGTCATCTCGAAATGCAACATTTCCACCCTTTTTCTTCAAACTAACAAATTTTATTTGATCTCTGGTCATATGAGATGAGAACCCACTGTCTATGAGCCATTCATCTTCTTTTTTTCATTCTTTAGCGACCAATGTTATTCGGTAGTTTTCATTGTGTGGAATTTCTTTCCTTTTCCATGTCGTAGTTAGTATAGGTACATTTGCATACGATTATCTTCCTTCATCTCTCTGCAATCTAGTGCTTTGTGACCAAGATTATTGCACTTGTAACATACAATATTTTGATCCATTAATGGGTCAAATGGATTATAATTTATGTTGACAGGTCTACGAACATTTCCATATCTATTATTTTCACCATTAATGTAGCTTGCGTAGTTATTCCTTTCATTGATTCTACAATTGATTGCCTTGTGTCCAAAATTTCCACAAGTATAACAATGTCCAAGAAAGAAATTTTGATACCTGGGAGTAAGTGATCTTCTTTGTGGTGTAGTCCATCTAGGTTCACTATTTATTCTTTTGTAGTTTCCTTCATAATGATTTCTTTCATACCTGATGGGAGAGGATCTTCTTGATGTCTCATTCCTTCTAAATTCTAGTCTTCTATCTTTTTGTTCAAATTGCTCTGGAGTGTTGGTTTCATCCTTTTCATCCTCCTTCTCTTGTTTTGTTGTCTTCAAACTGTCATTGTATCCTAGTCCTGTCTTGTCATTTGAGATCTTTGACTACTAAGGATATCATCTGATTTTTCAGTTCTTTTTTTGAACTTCTTCAACTTTTCTATTGTCAATAGTATCTCCCCTTTTATGTGATCCAATTCTTCTTTCAATTTCGCATAATCTTCTAATTTTTCCTTCAAACTATCAATGGTCTTTTCAAGCCTATGATTCTCTTCTTCACAACTACTCAATTCACCTTTTAGTATTATAATTTTGTTTCTAAGCTTGTTATTTTCAGTTTCAACGTGCTTCAACTTTTCCAGATTCTCATCTTCTTGTTCACTCTCTACGTTGTATTTGTATCCCCAAAAGGAATCAAGGTTGGTTTGTTCATCTGAATATTCTCCAGAAATGATTTCTTCTTCTTTATAACTCTTTTGATCATCATCATGGGTTTCTTGGGTTATGAAGAGCACTTCTACTCCATCATTATCTTCTTCATCACTCTCATCTAAGGATATGTCATCATCCTTGGAGTAGAAGCTCTTTTTTATTTTTGAGACTTCTCTTTTTATAGTAGAGGTTTTCAAAAATATTTCCTATTCTACCATAGTTAAATCATTTGAGAGGAGACTTACCTTTGTATCTTCTAGTTCCCTTATGGAACCTTGTTACGAAATTTGCTATTTCTTCATCAAGGTTGTTATCCTTGTATTTTGTCCTCTTTATGGATTTAAAGGAGGCTTCATTTTTTATCTGGTCACTTTCTATACCTGTTCTCATTTCATATGCTATAATAGACCCATGTAATTCATCTATTTTCATTTTGGTCAAGTCCCTAGTTTCTTCAATGGTGGAGACCTTAGCATCATACTTCAAGAGAAGTGATCTCAACACTTTTTGTACAACCAAGGATTCATTGAGCTCTTCACCTAATCCTCTGATAGTATTAACAACTTCATCAACTCTAAGAAAATAGGTTGAAATATCTTCCTTTTCATCCATCTTCAAATTTTCAAATTCTACTCTATGTCATTAAAGCTTGACCTGCTTAACTTTTGGATCACCTTCATAGATACTCTTGAGTTTGTCCCATACCTATTTAGTAGTGTTGCATCCCATCACTTTTCTAGCAATGGTTGGTGCCAATTCTCCTAGAATAACATGTTTGTAATTTTAATTACAACTCATAAGCTTCTTCTCATTTGGATCAGTTGGAGCATTATTTGGGATTACATAGCCATTTACAACTAAGTACCAAATGTCTACTCCCAAATATGTTAGGTAATTTTTCACTCTATCACTCCAGTATTCACAATTGATTCCATAAAATCATTGAATCCCATTTGAAATGTTCTCATGGTCATCCATCTCTGCTCGAGATTTTCCTTCCAATGGCTAAATTGTTCTAAAGGAAACCTGCTCTGATACCAATTGTTGATACTGAGAGGGGGTTGAATCAGTATCAACTAAAATTTAAAACCTTTTTCAACTTATACTTAAACCATTCAATTATATCCAATGATAAATGAACAATAGTATAAGAGTTACACCAATACACCATGCACAATATATGGGAAATAACCAATAGTTATTGTTCAAGGGAAGTAATGACTTCCAAAGGTAGCTACATCTTCCAAATATAAAGGGAGGGATAAACCTCCAAAAGGAATATACAATCATCCAATATTAAGAGAGGGTTTACCTCTCCATCCTTCCCCCTTCCTTCCACCCAAGAATATATGAGAGATAATAAAACTTTACATTAAATTATCACCATCAACCAACCATCACATAGAACTTGATAATGCTTCCTGAGACTTCTTCAACTTATGCAATTATTAAATTCTTGGAATACTCTAATCCTATAGATAATATTACTCAATGTATTCTCTGAAACTCCTCCAAGCTTCACTCCTTGAATCCTCCCAGAAAAGAATTTATAGAGAAAATGGTAGACCTTATTCTATTCTAGTTTATTCAAGAGAGCGAACTTGTACAGCATGCCCCGTGCTCAATTTTTAACATCATATTCTGAAATTTTTAAACAGGAAACTATAGACTGTACTATTTCCAATGAAATTGGTCTCACTTCAATTGGATTCTCTATGAAGACGTTATGACTATTTTACCCGAAACACCTATTTATGACTAGCTTCAGGACTAGTCAAAAACCCTATCTTCCACAGAGTGTATCTCCAAAATTATAGTGAATAAAAAGATGAAATTTTTACCACAGGTACCTAGATATGTCTTCTCAATACCATACTAATTTCACCATATGAAGCATTCTATAAAAAATGTTATAGTAAAAATGGTAAGATGACCTGTAAATAACATACCTTAGAACACATCACCAAAAGACTTCATCGTCCCTTGAAATCTGACCTTCTTTACTTCATATTTTCTCTGAAATTTGAATTATATCTCCTTGTTCATTAACAAAATTGTGTGTGTGGGTTAAAAATGAATGTTTAATGAGATGTATTTATACCCTTTATGTCACTTCCTTTTAACATTAGGGCCGACCTGACACTTTCTTATTTTGTAATTCTTTTCTTTAATTATTTTTAGGGATGACCTGTACTTCCTTCTTCAATTCACTTTGTCATCTTCAAAAATTAATTTATCCTCAACCATGAGGATCCACGTGGCCTGCCACCTACCACCGGAAACAACATGATGTATACTATCCATCCATGGGTATTGTATTTTCATGTGCATTGTCCTTCATGTCCAAATACCATAATCAATCTTGAGGTCCAAAACCAATGACTAGGGTTGACATCAATGACAACAACCAATATTCCAACAATCTCCCCCTTTGTCATTGATGGCAACACTCATGCTCCCCCTATCATTATGATCCCAATTTCTCTCCCCCTTTGACATCAATGGCAAAGGGTGGGGTTTCTCCCCCTGAGTTCAATGGCATAAGGTGACCTTCTTCTTTGGGGTTGCTCCCCCTGAACATGTGGCACTCAATAATACTTCATCATTATTTTTGGTCTTTGGGACTTTTTCTTCCTTTCAATCCTTTTGTGTGGATTATGTCTTCTCTCTCTTCTTCATGTCTAGGATGCATATGTTGTTCGGTCTTCTTGTTTCAGTTGCAACCAATCTTCCTAAGTTATTTTCTCTAATTTTATATTTTCGGGAGTCAAACATAAGAGTGTATCCTTGATCACATATTTTGTAGACATTGAGGAGATTATGCTTCATATCTTCAACCAAAAGGACTTTTCCTGCTTTTACATTTTCACTTCCAAGCTTTACATTTCCTCTCCAAGTATTTTGGTAGATCAGTCATCTTTAAATGCAACATTTCCACCCTTTTTCTTCAAACTGACAAAAAAAAATTCATCTCTGGTCATATGAGATGTGCACTCACTGTCTATGAACCATTCATCTTCTTTTTTTCATTCTTTAGCGACCAATGATATTCGACAGTTTTCATTGTGTGGAAATTCTTTCCTTTTCCATGTCGTAGTTGGTATAGGGACATTTGGCATATGATTATCTTCCTTCATCTCTTTGCAATCTCATGCTTCGTGACCAAGATTATTTCACTTGTAACATACAATATTTTGATCCATTAATGGGTCAAATAGATTATAATTTTTGTTGACAGATCTACGAACATTTCCATATCTATTATTTTCACCATTCATGTAGCTTGCATAGTTATTCATTTCATTGATTCTACAATTGATTTCCTCGTGTCCAAAATTTCCACAAGTATAACAATGTCCAAGAAAGAAATTTTGATACTTGGGAGTAAATGGTATTCTTTGTGGTGTAGTCCATCTGGGTTCACAAATTATTATTTTGTAGTTTTCTTCATAATGATTGCTTTCATACCTAATGGGAGAGGATATTCTTGATGTCTTATTCCTTCTAAATTCTGGTCTTCTATCTTGTTGTTCAACTTTCTCTGGAGTGTTGGTTTCATCCTTTTCATATTCCTTCTATGGTTTTGTTGTCTTCAAATTGTCATTGTATCCTAGTCATGTCTTGTCATTTTGAGATCTTTGACTGTTAAGGCTCTCATCTAATTTTTCAGTGATTTTTTCGAACTTCTTCAACTTTTCTATTGTCAATAGTAGCTCCCCTTTTGTGTGATCCAATTCTTCTTTCAATTTCTCGCAATCTTCTAATTGTTCCTTCAATCTACCAATGGTATTTTCAAGCCTGTGATTCTCTTCTTCACAGCTACTCAATTCACCTTTTAGTATTATGTTTGTGTTTCTAAGCTTGTTATTTTTAGTTTCAACATGCTTCAACTTTTCAATATTCTCATCTTCTTGTTCACTCTCTACATTTTCTTTGTATCCCCAAAAGGAATTAAGGTTGGTTTCTTCTTTTGAATCTTCTTCAGAAATGATTTATTCTTCTTTAGAACTCTTTTGATCATTATCTTGGGTTTCTTGGGTTATGAAGAGGACTTCTCCTCCATCATTATCTTCTTCATCACTCTCATCTAAGGAGATGTCATCATCCTTGGAGTAGAAGATCTTTTTATTGTTGAGACTTCTCTTTTTATAGTATCAGTTTTCAACAATATTTCCTATTCTACCATAGTTAAATCATTTGAGAGGAGACTTACATTTGTATCTTCCAGTTCCCTTCTGGAACCTTCTTATGAAATTTTTTATTTCTTCATCAAGGTCGTTATCCTTGTATTTTGTCTTCTTTATGGATTTAAAGGTATCTTCATTGTTTAGTTGGTCACTTTATGTACCTATTCTCATTTCATATGATATAAGAGACCCATGTAATTAATCCATTGTCATTTTGGTCAAGTCCCTAGTTTCTTCAATGGCAGAGACCTTAGCATCATACTTCAAGAGAAGTGATCTCAACACTTTTTGTACAACCAAGGATTCATTGAGCTCATTGCCTAATCCTCTGATAGCATTAGCAACTTCATCAAATCTAAGAAAATAGGTTGCAATATCTTCCTTTTCATCCATATTAAAATTTTCAAATTCTTCTCTATGTCATTGAAGCTTGACCTGCTTAACTTTTGGATCACCTTCATAGATACTCTTGAGTTTTTCCCATACCTATTTAGCAGTGTTTCATCCCATCACTTTGCTAGCAATGGTTGGTGCCAATGCTCCTAAAATAACATGCCTGGATTTTGAATTAAAAATCATAAGCTTCTTCTCATTTGGATCGGTTGGAGCATTATTTGGGATTACATAGTCATTTACAACTAAGTACCAAATGTCTACTACCAAAGTTGTTAGGTAAGTTTTCACTCTATCACTCCAGTATGCATAAGTGCTTCCATAAAATCATTGAATCCCATTTGAAATGTGCTCATGGTCATCCATCTCTGCTCAGGATTTTACTTCTAGTGGTTAAATTGTTCTGAAGGCAACCTACTCTGATACCAATTGTTGATACTGAGAGGGGGGTGAATCGGTATCAAGTACAATTTAAAAAAAAAATCAACTTATACTTAAACCATTCAATTATATCCAATGAGAAATGAACAATATTATAAGAGTTACACCAATACACCACAATACACCATGCACAATATATGAGAAATAATCAATAGTTATTGTTCAAGGGAAGTAATGACTTCCAAAAGTAGCTACAACTTCGAAATAAAAAGGGAGGGATAAAACTCCAAAAGGAAGATACAATCATCCAATATCAAGAGAGGGTTGATCTCTCCATCCTTTCCCCTTCCTTCCACCCAATAATATATGAGAGATAATAAAACTTTACATTAAATTATCACCATCAACCAACCATCACATAGAACCTGATAATGTTTCTTGAGACTTCTTCAACTTCTACAATTCTTCAATTATTGGAATACTCTGATCCTGTAGATAATATTACTCAATGTATTCTCTAAAATTCCTCCAATTTTCACTCCTTGAATCCTCCCAGAAAAGGAGTTATAGAGAAAATGGTAGACCTTATTCAATTCTGGTTTATTCAGGAGAGCGAACTTGTACAGCATGCCTCTCTCTCAATTTTTAACATCATATTCTGAATTTTTAAATAGGAAACTATAGCCCATACTCTTTCCAAGTAAACTGGTCTCACTTAATTTGGATTCTCTATGAAGTTGTTATGACTTTTTTACCCGGAACACATGTTTATGACTAGCTTCAAGACTAGTCAAAAACCCTATCTTCCACAGAGTGTATCTCCAAAATTATAGTGAATAAAGAGCTGAAATTTTTACCACATGTACCTAGATATGTCTTCTCAATACCATACAAATTTCACCATCTGAATCGTTCTATAAAAAAAGTTATAGATAAAATGGTAAGATGACATGTAAATAACATACCTTAGAACACATCACCAAAAGACTTCATCCTCCCTTGAAATTCGGCCTTCTTTACTTCATATTTCCTTTGAAATTCGACTTATATCTCCTTGTTCATTAACAAAATTATGTGTGTGTTAAAAATGAATGTTTAATAAGATGTATTTATACCCTTTATGTCACTTCCTTTTAACATTAGGGCTGACCTGACACTTATTTTGTAATTCTTTTCTTTAATTATCTTCAAGGTCGACCTGTACTTCCTTATTCAATTTACTTTGTCATCTTCAAAAAATTATTTATCCTCAACCATGAGGATCCACGTGACGTGCCACCTACCATCAGAAACAACATGATGTATCCTATCCATCCATGGGTGTTGTATTTGCATGTGCATTGTCCTTTATTTCCAAATACCTTCATCAATATTGCGGTCCAAAACCAATGACTAGAGTTGACATCAATGACAACAACCAATATTCCAACATGTATTCCAATGTCCATGTAATCCAATAGGAGAATGTTTACTATGATTTACATGCATTTTAAATTTAAAGTAGAAAACAAATTGTATTATGATCACTCCAATATGTATTTAATACAAAAAAAATTGGATTGTTCATTGTTCATATTTGAACAGACATGATCGACAATTAACCTTCTTTGTCTGTGTTTTTTTTTTCCAAGAATAAATGAAGATTCTGACTGTGCATGTAATTTTCCAATTTTTTCATTGTCTTGTTACACTGACACATGTCAATATTGAAGACTCCTATAATTACTATGATTTCGTTGGAATGAAAATTGCACAATGTTTTTGCAATTGCATTCACTATGTTGGCCAAAATTGCATATGCCATTGCATAGATATTCATTATTGCAATATGAAATTATTTAGCTGTTACTTTTTCTACAAGTACATCTACATTTAGTTCTTCAAAATGCATATTTTATAATATTGGTAGATGTTTTTTTACTAGTACTATCAAGCCATGTTTATTTGATGAAGAATGATTATGGGGGTCCTTTGAATCGAGTTTTTTAAGATCTTTATCCTCGAACCTGTGGGTTATATGTCCACGAAATGGACCTAAATGAGTCCATAGTAGCAATAAAACTCAAACAATCCTCTCGAATGTACCCTAATTTCAATGGCACTCTTCTTCAGATATCGTCTCGTTGAAGTTCATAGGAACTTAACCTTCATCATTTCATAATTTTGTGTCATTCAAATAGAGGTCTCATGGCTCAAACATTTTCCCCATCGTAGCACCAGGTTCCATGCACATTGAACCAAGCTCATGAACACTCTACAACATTCACGTACTATTGATCCAAGCTTACAATTTTGTACACTCATATCATAAATTAGCAGGAGTCGATCCAACCATTTTATCATATAGGAAATTAAGATTCTTCCCTTTGGAATGGTAAATTTGTACACATATGTAGGTTTATATTCAACAAGAAATTAACCTTCCACTACATCTCCAACTAAATTCTTATAGTTATATACACTGGAGCAATACATATAACACGCAAAATCTAGACATAACTATTGATAATAATATCACTTAGGGAAAGAGGAGATCAAATGATTCTCCCACTTCCTCCTTTTACATTTTCAGAATGAATTTTAATACACATAAATGTTGATCAATCAAATATGCTAAGGATGGATCGAATCAACTATTCTTAGCTATCTATCAAACCAAATCCGCTAATACATAATCACCATCGAACTAGTAGCTGACAATGATTTCATCTCAGTTGACTCTATCAACTATCTATGGATTGAATATGATCTTCTTAGATGTCAGTTTACATTAAACATGTGAGGAACCATGTCCTTTGGAAATGGTTTCACCTTCGAGAGGATGTAATTTTGATTATGATCATGGGTGGGTTTATGCTCCTGCATCAGACTCTGTGGGTATAAAATATTCAATCTCCTAATCATGTGTTGTCATGCATCATTTCACCATAGCATTGAGCTTCTCCTCATGCTCAACAGTGAACTACAACCAAGCCTATGTAGCAAGCCTCCACACCTTCTACCCAATACCTCACCAAGATTCCTCCTGAGATTTGGTCTTTTGGTATTACTGGTTCTCTCCTATGGAACCTTTTGATCACTTCTTGATCTTCTAGGCTTCTACACCTACCCACTCACACATAGAGAAATATTTCCCTACTCTAATACCACTTGATGAAGATTGATTATGGGGGTCCTTCGAATTGATTTTTATGATATCTCAATCCTCAAACTTGTGGGTTATAGGCCCATGAAATGGACCGAAACGAGTCCATAGCAGCAATAAAACTCAAACAATCCTCTCGAATGTACCCTAATTTCAATGCCTCTCTTCTTCATATCTCGTCTCGATGAAGTTCATAGGAACTTCACCTTCATTGTTTCATAATCCCATGTCATTCAAATAGAGGTCTAGTGGCTCGAACCTTTTCCCCATCGCAACACCAGGTTCCATGCACATCACACCAAATTCATGAACACTCTACAACGTTCACATACTATCGATCCAAACCTGCAACTTTCTACACTCAAATCGAAAATTAGCAGGAGTTGATCAAACCATTTTCTCATATAGGAAATTAAGATATTTCCCTTTGGAATGGTCAATTTGTACACATGCATTGTTTTATATTCAATAGGAAATTAACCTTCTACTCCATCTCCAACTAGGTTCAATGTAAATTCTTACATTTATATGCATAACTTACATCCACAAGAGAAATACAAATAACACGCAAAATCTGGCCAAAACTATTTATAATAATCTCACTGAGGGAAAGAGGAGATCGAATGATTCTCCCACTTCCTCCTTTTACATTTTCAAAATGAATTTTAATACACATAAATGTTGATCAATTATATTTGCTAACAATGGATCAAATCAACTATTCTTATCTATCTATCAAACCAAAACCACTAATACATAATCACCATCGAACTAGTAGGTGACAGTGATTTCATCTTAGTTGACTATAAACTATCTATGGACCAAATCTAGTCTTCTTAGATATCAGTTTATATTAAACACACGAGGAATCATGTCCCCTCACAACCATTTATCCTTCAAGAGGATGTAATTTCGATTATGATCAGGGATGGGTTGATGCTCCTGCATCATTATTGCAATTCGACACACAATTGAAACTTGGAACCTGTTCATTTTGCATTGACGGTGTCATATATTTCTTGAATGCACAAAATATTAGATTACATTATATCATAGTCACTAGCTATGACATTGATATGCAAATGCAAGCTACATATGTTAGTGAAAAAAATGAGATGCATGACTCTATTACATAGACTCCCAATCATATTCTAGATTCCATTTTTCATCGTTACGCAAATGTTGCATCTCAGCGACAATATTGTTTTTTACATTGAAGTTATGCATTGTCAAAGGAATTAGAGGATACAAAGACTTTGTGCTCCTTACATGAAACAATTTTTTGTAAACTAATCCATGTTTTTGCACACAATAAGGATTAAATGCAACCTTGTTAGCCCCTATGATCTGTGCATTGTACATGCACATGCAAGTTGAAGTGGGATTTTTTTATGGATTTTCAAATGACATGTCATTGTTTTTGTCAATATTGGTTTCGCTATGCGCAATATGGGTATCCAGTTAGGAGAAATGTGTATGCTATATAAAGAAGCTAACCTCATATCCCAATAATGTCCAATATGCAGATCATATAAATTTATCCATAAAACATCATCTGTATCTGTTTTAGTGTATTTTTTGACTATTTCATCCGCACCATTCACTAAGCCATTTTGTGAATCGTAGTTACATGCATATATTTCAACAAGCATATCCAATTTCAGAACAAGTTGCAAAGGAAAATTCAATGTATGTTCATGGCGTCGCACACCACCACAGTCGTCTTCCTTTTCATAAATTGCATTAATTAAAATTTAATTTCTAGGCATAAGCAAAAGAAAACAAATGTTATGCAATGCAACATCTTTGTTTTTGTAAAATAGATAAGGGAATGTTGGGTGATTTGGAGTAGGTCATATGCAATTCCTATTAATATATTATAGATCATCTCTTGTTTGGATATTTGTTCGCACCCTATTCAGAATTGCAATAACATTTTCATTTATTTGTTGCATTGTAGTATAAAATTCATATCACTTTACACTATTAGTCAAAAAGTCATATGCTATTATTTTCATGTTCATGGTAGGGTGCTAAAATATCAAGGAATCATATATGGGTTGTTCTTGATAGAGATCACCACAAAATACCATATCTATGTTTGCAAAGTACTTTGTTTGTATATGTTTTATGCTTCTTAGTCGACTATCAATTGAAAATAGGAATTGGCTTCTGACCAGAGAAGCTTCATCAATGAGGACAATTTGTAGTTCCTGATAAATCTTTGATAACGTGTCTAAAATTTCCTTGCTAAGTGGAACGAACTGAGACTTGTTGAAAGGAATTAGAAATGCATAATGGATTGTTGTTCCACTTGAATTGTAAGTATATTTACATGTGTATGAAACTATCGATCCCTTTGGTTTCAAAGGATCCATTGTGTTATATGCATCATGTACTCATATAAGCATTTGTAATATCATTTTTGTTGTGAAGGTTTTCTCTGTTCTTGCTCCACCTTTAAGAAATAAGTACAACGGTGTCTACATGTCTCTTAATTTATTTAGGGAAATGTCTTTGACACAATGGCTTCCCCTTATTGACCCATATCTTATCACGTTCATTCATAAAGGGGGTTTTTAAATTATGAAAATTAGAGTCAATATATTGTAGGTATTGGGGGGGATGTAGGGTACGGGGAAGTTTATAGGTATTTAGGCGTATAAAAGGGGTATTTGGTAAAAATAAGGCATATCTAGTAAAAATAAGGTTATTTTATTGGAAAGATTTGTTTTGAGGGGGGTTAAACAAAGGGATCTAGGGAGGTTTTTCTCAATATCTAGTGAAATTAGGGGTATTCTTTAATATCCCATAAATGAGCACTCTATGTCATAGGTTCAGTGAGTGGATACCCCATGGTATTTGACAATTTCTT
The DNA here is from genome assembly GCA_009831015.1 of Picea engelmannii. Taxonomy (NCBI): domain Eukaryota; kingdom Viridiplantae; phylum Streptophyta; class Pinopsida; order Pinales; family Pinaceae; genus Picea; species Picea engelmannii. The sequence goes on along the minus strand of ML794894.1, from coordinate 17,368 downwards.
GTTTCTTTATATTTAACATTCTTCTAAGTCTGTAATATTTGTTATTCTCGAGAAAAAATGGGTGGTATGTGAATTGGAATCCAAGATTAGTTGTTTTTTTTCTATTTTCCCCTCCAATGCATTGTAGATCTAGTTGCAAATCGTATTGTTCACAGTGAACTGTGGTTGTTCCTCGTTCAATCAATGTATTATCAACGATGAGAAGATCATTGTCTACTTGTTGAATCACACTTTCCCTATCACCTCACATTGGATTGAAATTATATGTAAACTTAGCTTCATTAGATTGTATTCTAGTTTCATGAAAACAACAAGAATCTTCCCATGTAGACTAGTTATGTTTTAATGTATATTCAATTTTTTGAATGAGACATATAGAAATAGTTTCTCTTTGAAAAAAAAATCATAATCAATGTACTTGGTATATTTGACAAATCGTATCACAATTGGTTTTTTCCTTTTCGATATATTTGCACCATCTTTTTTGTACTTGGAGACAAATTGAGCAAGGTGGATATTCTTAATGGCATGTGGTTGTTCAATATAGTAATCACTAATAGAGTGGCACATCACACCTTCTAAGTTGCCAAGTTCTTGTTTCAATAAAATGGTTAGCTTAAGGAAGAATATACATTGATCTATTGGATGTATATTTTAAAGACACACTCTCTTGAACTATTATTCAATGGAAGAGAAAGCACAATATGGAATGCTTGTTGTGCAGACATTTGTTTAATATTCTAAATTATATTTCCAAGTGTACATATCATTTTCATAACATCAATTTTTCTTTTTTCATGCTCTTTCTGCATCCTTCTAAATTCATTTGTCACATATTTGTCAAATTGAGTCATATATGAACTTCAATATGATGCTTCCACATATGCATTCAGAACAAATTGTGCATCTGTGTCTGCATTCCAAAAATTTGGCATGTGCTTTGAAAATATATTGTTCCAAATATGTGAAGGTTTTTGTTTTAGGAAAATTGTCAATTGCTTTAGTGTGCACTATATTAGGCGCAAGTACTCATCCTATACTACTCCCATTTTCATCAAGAATTATTTGAATCTAATTAAATTGTCATAATTTGTTTGGTCTAGTGATGAAAACAACCACTTGGACTTTTCGTCAACAACTTTGTCTGATAACTCAATCAGTCCAATAAACATTAGCATTCTCATTGGTGGCATAGGGAAGTTGTATGGACAATGTGAATTCTTTCGTTTCTCACAGCTTCTCATATGGGAATGCCTATGCAATTTGGTAAGATTTGGATGCAAATGATTTGTGTCACAGGTTATGCACTTGTCCAAAAACTTTGCAATTTCTAAATCACTATCCTTCCCCTATATCAATGCATATTTTATACACAATAACCCATGTTCATGCTCGCTTCTTCTATTCTAAAACTCTATAACAAAGTAGTTTTCTGATGTTTTCCTAAAAAATATTTTGTCATGACATATCAATTGCTTAAAAGCATTGATTCTATGTCTATAGTAATGACTAGAAGTGACTGGGTCCTTTCTTATAAGGTAATCAATGTCCTTGTCTTCCATTGTTTCATAGTTATTTTCATTTTTCTATTTCTATCCAAATCTATCAATGCATAGAGCAATTCATGTCATTGACGCTCTATGCGCATGAATGTGATGAAAAAGGTCAGAGGCCCAAGTTGTCATATCATTGAAAATACATTTTTCTTAATATGTTGGAAGTAATCAGGAGAAATCCAAATATTTTTTAAATCTATTGACCAAATATTGGATTTAAGTATATTTTCCAAATTTGGTTTGTACTTTACATATTTTTCCAGTAGCTTTCTTCCTCATAATTTTCCCTTTCTTACTCATATCCACATGCAGGAAAGCACTTTTTCGACTATTGTTCGCACCATTTTGAAGAACAAATTCATTGTGTGATATGAGAAATTGTTGCTAGCATGTAGCAATTCCAATTTCACTATTTTTTGGTAACTAAATATTTTTACAATGTCATCATCACGCGGATTTCCATAGAACAGGGTTGGAAAGTTCATCTCTTCTACGTATTTGTCCATGAATATTCCAAGTGGGTGTTTTCCTTCAGTAGGTGCAACTTCAATGATCTTGTCCTGCAAATCATGGATGCATTGTGAGTCTATTTACCAATGTACCAATGTTTCACTCGGTCTCTCACTATCTAATTCTATCTCCATATCACTCTCACAATAAAAATTTGTGTTTTATATGAATTTTTTACTATCTTGTTAGAGAACATTAGTCCATTATTTGTTTATAGTGATGTTTCCATCCTTGTATAAGGCTCTGGAACATAATTCTTCCAATTCTCTCATGACAATGCTTACACATACTCTTCTGGTCTGATATGCATTTTTGTATTGCAATCGTCTTTTCAATGCAATTGTAGTTGTCATTGTTTCATCCATCGATTATGGTAATGTTTTTTGGAAAATATCCATATGAACAAGCATGTTTATGATGGAGCCTATCAATCCCATATGTGATCGTTTGTAGCCCCATTGTCTAATTTGTGCAAATGCAATTCTAAGTTCTGAGGGTGTGCTTGCAATTGGTAATGGCATGTTGCATCTTGCCTCGTCGAGTGTTGCAAACCATGTCAGTTTCCCATTTTCAAGTGTCATTTTTTGGATAATACATATCTTCTTAGAAGATAATGTTTTGTCACATGCAGTCAAGCTCAGATATTTTTTCTTCAATTCTTCATTCAAGCATTTAATGTTCTTTGAAAAAAGCAATTATTCACAAATTGCACATTCGTTCCTAGGTGTTCCTTGAATGTATTTCACATTGATTCAACGTGCTCATTTCTTTTTTATATCGATATGATCACTACATGAACATCCACTTTTTATTTTATGACCAACCTTGGCGTTGGACTATGTTTGTTTTAATTTTGTATATGCTAGTATTTCTCTTTTACTACCACACATTGTTGCATTGATTGAATTTCCATCTTCTCCATGTACATGTCTTTTCACCCCTTTCTTGGCGGAAAACCCACAATTGCATTTGTTTCTTTCACGTATCATCTTTTTTAGTCTATGGTAATTAAGTATATTATTCTCAAATGCAACTCTCTTTTCTTTATGAAAACCCATTCCAGCCACTACGCTGCTATTTTTTAAAGTAATTTTATACTTACAAAGTACGTTGTGTTTATCTTGACGTCTTCTGAGTACATGTTCAAGAACCAATAAATTGTCACACATACTTTTTCTCAATGTCATTAATGTATCTATCTCATGTTTTTTTCCACTTGTATTCACTACACCCAATATCTGTTGATCACAATGTTGATCACATATTTCACTGTACTTCTCCCTTACCAATGGCTCATAGTGAATATGAATTGTATGTGTTTCAAATGACGACACATCAATTGTTCTCACACAGTTTGACCTAGAAAAATACAAGAGGATATTTACATTGAAAATGAATGATATCCATTACAAATAGAATGCCCCACCCTCTATCTTCCTTTTTTCATATGCATTTTCCATATTTACAAGATACTCCAACCAATTTGCAATAGTTGTTGTATTGTCTATAGGACCAGGTCTCAAATATTCATGCAAGAAATGCAATGCATTATGGTCACTACTTTTCATTGCGTTGCAAAAGGATTGTACAATGTAAAGTATCAAGGATTGTACATCAAAGTATGTGGCTATCAAATAGAAAATTGTTCCTAACAAAATACCACCGCAACTAGATATGACAGGAATTGCTTTGCTCAATCCATAAGAATTCATCTTATCCATATTACTTTTCCAATAGTATTCGAGGTTTTTGTACATCGGTGACAAGTATGTATTAAGTTGTTCAAGATTTCATCTAGCTAGGTTTTTGTAAAACAATGGTCTGTAATGACCGCTAACAGGATTTGCATCATGAAACAAGATGCAATATGGATCTACATTTGCATTTTTGTTGAAATGAAAACACTTTGTTTTCCTCATAGTGACCAAACCACAATCGATACATTTAACCATTTTTCCAACCATTGTATGCAAAATGTATCTCCCCATGGCCCTCTCTCATTGTCATTTACATTTGAAGATGCATATAGTCGCGTTTTCGACATATATATATTAATGTCATGAATCCCATGCAATTCATACAAGAAATTAGATCCTAGCTCAAGCTCATATGAGTCCAATGTCTCTTTATCTCCATTTTCCAAACAAATTAAGAAATGATATATTAATCCATTTCACAATTCAATGTAAGAGTAGCGGAAATGCAGCAGGATGTGCAATGCATCAAACAAACAATCCCCGAGACTATATGAAAATGCATCCAATTTAAAAAGATCATTTCTATGAAGAACATGGTCAGTATTTCCATGCACAATGCATTGATCGTTTCTTCCATAGTTTTCAACATTTATTGTATATTCCATGTTTTAGTTTATGTCATTCAGATGATGCTTAAGCAATGTCTATAGCATTGAGAAACCAAAAACATAAAATGATAAATACAATATCAAAGTAACACAACTTATTTTTGTTTGTGTTTAACTTTGATTCTCTTTGATCTATATAGTTTTTGAAATAATCCTTGACCAATTTAACCTTGCCATGAAAAAGAAAAATAATAAGAATCTACTAATTTTCTTTGGCATATATGATACACCCCAAAAATATTTCATTTCACGGTTTGATCGAGCAATACAACTGAAAAAAATAAAATTGGTTTTCTTAAACAGGACACGAATACCAATGCAAATTTCAATGAAATGAACTAACCGTATAATGCATGAACAACAGATTATGAAGCAATAATAATGTAATGTTTTGGAATGCATAGAAATCGGGATATTCTATGTCAATATTAGTAGACTTTCTATGTATTAGATTCAACTATGTCTATCGATGTGGGGCATATTAAAAACAAGCAAAGAAATTAGTTGCATGCATTTGTAAGATACATAAATTAATTTGGCAGACCATTGGATAAAATCAAGATACTACATGAATACTTTCATCATCTTCAATAACTATTTCTCGGGCACTGCCCAAGTTAAAAATGCCAGATGTTATGAATTCTCCACAGATGTGTTGAAAATAGACCAAGTGTTCACTGTGCGATAGGAATAACTGTGAGGAGACAAGAAATATGGCCATAGAAAAACCTTCCATCCAACCTAAAAAATGTTCTAGTAAAAATGTTTTTGACTAGCAAATTGTCCAAAGATAAATAGATCACATAATTGAGATTGCCCCAAGGCTAAGAGCATGATGTGAATCTTCTAAAATGTAGTTTCCACATGTATCGGCTACCTTTCTATTAATAGTAATCATAAGCAAAAACCATTGAGCAGTCCACAGATAAGCAACACATTTGCTTCACACTACTTCTATATGTCTTCCCTTTCCTCCTAAATCGGAGCAAATTAATGTATCATAAATCAGTGACCTATCTTGAAAATGATGTCCCTTTTCATAATCATTGATGCAGAACTATTGGAAATGCGGAAGTGTAGCAATTCATGAGACAATTTTTTTTGTTTTAAGCTAAATTTCGCCAATTTGGCTAAATTTTAATTTTTTGGAAGAAATTTAGGCTAAAATTTTTCATTTTTTCATTAAAAGTGAAAAACTTGTAGCCTAATTTATGATTATAGTTATGCATACACTTATATTTTTCTCCTAAATATAAACATTTTCCATGAACATATAGTAGTTTTTCTTAATATTTTTCCCAAATCAATGATTATACATCCCAATTTTTTGGGTATATTCACTACATATGGATGATCAGTTAGTAGTAACTGCTCTCAGGAAAACCATGAATTTTCAATTGAAGTCATGTAAATTTATATAGGACAAGAAAATGTTTTTAGTAACTTACTTCTATTATGTTTTTCACTTCTTTCAACATGGAGGTGATATATCATGTTGTATATTAGAGTGTAGAATTTTTTTCATGTATTTTTAAATATATTTTCCATTGTCATTATTTTGGCGTTGTAAGTTCCCTCTAATTGATATGAAAGTTTTGTTTTTCTCTAAATATTATTTTATAATCTTTTTTTTGTTAATTATTGTCAATGATGCACATATGACACAAATAGAATGGTGTTGTTGCCAAATTTTAAAGGTAGGAACAAGAAATCAATTGGTTATCACATAAGATATATATATATATATATATATATATATATATATATATAT
>ML794893.1:254092-275086 GCA_009831015.1 Picea engelmannii | reverse complement strand
ATTACTATGCTATCCTATCCTATCCTAGAGTTAGGAAAAGCCTTGGGAAAGGGAAAATTTGTGAAAATGACCTCCAAAGTTAACTTGGGTAAATAGGTAGAAGGGGAAAGGGATGTATTTCACTTTTTCCTTGTTTTGGACACCTGCAAATTTCACCCTCAATACTAAATTCTCCCTTGCATGAGTTGGGGGGAAAACCAAGAGACAAATCTTGGTAGGGTGTTATTTGATTTGGTAATATTAAACCAAATATTTGCTTATTGTTGAGGGATGGCTTAGGAAATTGGTTTTGGGGAACTTAATATTGCTGGTGCACTTATGTTATGATATTGGTGAGTTGGGTAGAACCATGTTTGTGCCAACTAGGTCTGTGTGGATTAATGGGTTGGGAGTGTGCCTACAACATCAGGGGGTACTAAAGCTCGGTGTGTCTGTCTCCTTGTACTATTTTACTTTGGGCCCAAATGACAGGATGTCATTATTGTAATGGTTGTAATCACTGGATGAAGGTGGTAGTAAGATCCTTGCTTGAGGGGGGTGCAACTTCCATCATGGTTGCAATCACAAGTTGAAGGTGGTAGTAAGACCCTTTCACAACATAATCCCATGGGATTTGGAGGTGCTGCAAGCCCAGGAGCTTCTCCACCACACCTAGGTTGAATTATTGTAAGCATGTTTGATTTCTTCTAGAGTACATTGGGTTGGATTCTTGAGAGTTATTTTGAGTTTGTTATTTCCTTACATCATTGAGCTTGATCCCTTCTCCGGGAAAAACACTTGTGAATATGGTTGCATTGGTTGGGTGGAAAATCGACCCTTAGGTGTGATTTCCGCACCCCCGCCCCATTGATTGAAAGTTGGTTAGAGGGATATAGAGAATTTCCAAATCAATGCTTGGATTACAACTAGCTAAAGGATACAAGTATTTTATATTTTACTATTAGTGTGTTTTTTGATCTATCTTGCTTATTTAGCTTAGATGTATGTTTTACTCTTTATGAATTATGGCTTCATTCTTGTACAATGTTCTTTTTAGTCCCATAGTTGTGAATACTTGGTGTTGATCTAGAATTTCAAGCAAAATTGCTTGTATTAATGGAAACACATTTTTAGTGACACCCATTTGAGTTGTCGCAAATCGCATCGATACTACAACTGTACATGATGTTAAATTGATATTAGCATCAGATAACACAACACCATATTTTCTTAGCGTAAAAAAAAGATGCTAGTGTGACATAGAGTTGATGCATATATGACATGCACTTCATATTAGCATAATGATAGTCCATGCATACATGATGCAACATCGATGCAAATATTGAAAAAAATAGATGACACGAAATAAAGTTTTGCATCGCCTTAACTATGCATTTTTAATATAAAGTCAAAAAAGGGTCCCTCTCATTTTATTTTCACATGAGGGTTTGTAGTATAACTTCTTGGAGATGAAAGGGATTTGTGGGGCGCTCAGTAAGAGAAGGCTTGAGATATTTGTGGGGAAAAATTGGATCAAAATATAGTTTTTGTCACTTGTCCCCTATTTTTTTTTTCAAGTACGAATTTAAATCAAAATAGGATTTGGGTTTTAGAGATGGGAGATGGGATTTGGGTTTTGGTGACGAGATTTACAAAAAGAAGAAGGTAGGTTTGGGATCATCCCTTCCTCTTCCTCTCTTCCTTTCCCTCTCCCTTTTCTCATTCCTTTTCCTCCTCTCATTCTTCTTCCTTTTCTCCTTCCTCTTCCTCTCTCTCCCTCTTCCCCATCACCTCTTCATCTTTCACTCCTCTTTTTATTCTTGCTTATCATCTTCTTTTTCTCCCTTTCCATATTATCACTCTACCTTTTCCTCTTTATATTATTCCTCATTCCCCTCCTCCCTCTTCCTATTTTTCTTCTCCCGACACTCTTCTTTTTATTCTCCCTCCTCCATGTCTTCCCCTCCTCTTTTTCTTACCCCATCCTCTCTCCCACTCCCCCCTCCTTCTCTTCCATTTCCTCTTTCTCATATACCTCATTCCCCTACTCCCTCTTCCTATTTTAATCCCTTTCTCACCCCACCACTCTTCATTAAAAGGAACCCCACACATGGATCATCAAACTCCAAGTCAGTCAAGTGCTTTTGATAGTGTTTGGTATTATGAATCCACCTTGTAATCCCCCATGCCAAATACCGATATAACTACACATTAGCTAGGTGTCTAATGAAAAAAATAACTATATATCCGCTCGCTCACTTCATCATTTATTGTCATTCTCACTCATGCAAGAAAAATTGTTATATACTATGTGGGATTTTGGGTGTTGTGAAGGTGAGTTATTTTTTACTATCATGCTACATTTATGAATGGATTTTGGGCCATAGTAGTGGATTTTCTTTTATCATAGTAAACTATCTCATCATTGGTGGCATAGGAACCTCTAAATGGAAGCAAACAGATATCATAAATTAGTGGTCAAATCTGAATCCATTATAGGCATCTTAATGAATCCCATTATAGGCACAATAATACAATGGTAGTTAGCTCGAATAATCATGATCATTGATTCAATAGTAGCTCACTTGGATTATTATTTTCTATGCAATATTTATTAATGTGGAATGATTTCTCACATAGGGATATGACATTATAATAAGTGTGTAATAACATACATGGGTAAAAACTATAGGTAGGAGTGGGTAGACAAGAAATAATACCAAAACAATAAACAATGTTACTAGCATAGTGAAGGAGGATGTGTTCACATCAACTCGAATATTTACACCAATGTTTGGTTGACTTTGATTGAATTTGGAAACTTTCGCTACCTTTTGTTTAATAAAGAATCTCTGCATATGTTGATGTTATGTGTGCATATTTTCAATACTCATGTCAAATTATGCATATATTTTATTCAATGGATTTTACATACTCACCTTAGCATCGTATTGTTGTAATAGTTCTACATATCATATTGGCTTCCAACCAAGAGGTACTATCAAACAATGATGCTATATGTAGGGAAATATATGAGGACCGTCATAGAAGAAAAGGTAAAGATATAGCAATAAATGAAGAAAACAACAAAAAGCACAAAGTGAGTTGTAGTTACATACTTTATGATTGCTATACAATATTGGAAAACACATTTATTTTATGAAGCATTGCATTTGTAATTCTAATTGTTACTTACTATATTTTGTTTTATGTTGTAGAAAATTTTGATAAAAAAATGGAGCATTGCTAAAGAGTCCAATAAAAAAGAAAGTCTCATAGCGAGCCTTAGATGTAGTAGATTTGAGCATGTTAGTTGTGGTAGTATTTAATCTTCATTTTTCAGTGAAATTAAAAGTGCAACGAAATCCAATATACTACATTTTGCGTGGTACTTAATCATTCTATGACATATATATTAATATTTGAGCATAGGGTAGAGAGACAATGATGAACATATATGATAGATAACGACGAGAGTGATTCAAAAGAATCTAAGGGTATTGACAACTTTTTAACCGAAGTGTTTTTTAATGACATCTTTAACAATTAACAAGTTTATATTTTATTGAACTCATGTTCTTTTATTATATCTTATAACGTGAGGATGAGGAGGGTTCATAAAGGAATAGGGAATTGACAAGAGTTTAGTCAACTTTTGATGTCAATTTCTTTCATTTCCTTATATGTGTAGATTTTTTTCATGCTATGTTGTATACAAAGTTGACTGCATTTCCCTTAGATGGTTGTGTACCACTCAGTTACATGTAGTTCAATCAAATTTTGATGTCAAATTGGTTTAATCTCCTTGCATCCGTAGATATTTTTTCATGCTATGTTGTGTATACAAATTTGACATTTCCTTGGGGTGGTAGTGTACCACTTATTTATAGGTAGAAATAATTTCATAGTTATTTTGTGATTTAATTCAAGACTTCATCATTGCATTTATATATACATAGTTTTCTATTTCAATGGTTTGAAATCAATAGAATGACAATGTGGTAAAATTTTATAATTGTGTTTATGGATACATGGTTTTTTCCTCTTATGGTGTGAAATCAATTGATTGTTAGTGGGGTATTACATTTATATATATATATATATATATATATGGTATTTGCTCTCATGATTAGGTCATTGTAAAATAGACTTATACTAATCATCAATCTCATCAATATTTAAAAATTAAAAATAATTATAATAAAATTAATAACTAATAACTAAATTAATAATAATAATAATAAAATTCTTAATACTACTACTACTAAGATTATTGATCTCTAAACTGCCGTGGATATTCCACTGGAACAGTTCGTCACAACATATCTTAAACTATTATGAAATCTTCTATTTTTGGAGTTTAATTCCTTAGATCCCAGATTAGTTAATTACTAACATTTCTTGAGTTTATGAAATTATCTGAATACAAAAATGAAAGAAAAGTAAAAAAATATACATACCATCCACACAATTGAACACAAGATGTATCATGGGAAACCGAATATGAGAGAAAATGCAGCTAGAAGGTGAGGCCTATGCTATGCTCTCTTTTCTTTAGTTATGGAAATAAAGTACAAATAAATATGCACTCACTATGGAGTTTCCTTTGACATTATGGCATATACAAAATCTCCTACCTCCTCTAATACGATCCCAAAATACTACTCCTTGGATGCTTTTCTCAACTATGGAACAAATACAATACAAAATAATGGAACCCTTTCTCCTCCTAGCGGCTTGGTATTTAACATAGCTCGATAACCATTCCTCAACCCTCAATTAGTGATAAGGTTTGGACCTTATAGAATCTTCTTGAAACCCCACAAGTGGATATCCGCACATGTTTTGAGTAATGGGGGGCTGACATGGCATCCACTTGTACCATGGTGGTAAACATGGTAGGTCAACTTGAGAGGCATAACTTTCACATACGAACTTCGATTGAAACGATTCTTGCACTGTTGGAAAGGTATCAGTGTGTAGAATATGGAATATTCCTCCAAGTTAGTTTTTTTTACCAAACAAAATTTAGTTTGATGCCTAAAAATGGCTCAAAAATATTTCAGATGATTTTTTAGACCTAATTTTCCAAATTGGGACCTGCCACTAAAATGGCTTTGCAAGCTGATTCCTCCTATTGTTTTCACCCAGAAAGTACCGAGACAGATGAAAAATTATATAATCATCCAATATGGATAATAATTCCTCATTTAAGGAGGCTTTTGATCCCCAAAATATTTACAGAATGAGGTGAGGAAAATTTTCCTTTACCTTCTCCCTGGAGTACCATTTTTCCTTGCCTAGAAGTTGTCCTTTCAACCTAATATTCCAAAGGTCATGATGCCCTGTTTTGTAGTTCTATAACTCTTCTACAAGATTTTGAAGCATATGGTGCTAATTCCTCTATGGTAGGTAGGACCTACTCCTGCTCTTGATCCAACATGGAAGGATCATAAAGTTTCAAATTCTCCACATTCACTACTGAGTAAATGTGCATGTATGGGGTTAAAATGAGTTTGTAGGTGTTATCTCCCACCTTCTCCAATAACTCAAAAGGGCCATACCAGAGAGCCTTGATCTTCTTACCAGGACCATGTAATATTTCATTGTTTAGTTGTAACCAAACTCCGTCTCTCACTTTGAATGATTTTTCTGTTCTGTGTTGATCATGTCATGCCTTGTACCTTTCCTGTGACTTCTTTAGTGTCTCATGTACTTGCAAATGGACCTACGTAATATTTTCAACAAACTTATTTTCTCTTAATGCTCATCTTGTGATGTCTTCCCTCACTCCTTTCTATCCACATACAACATCCAATGATGAAGGCGATAATAACCAAATAAAGTTTCAAAAGGGGACTTACTGGTAGGAATTCTCTGTTATAAGAGTGTTGGATATAGATTAGATTTTCATACCATGTCTTTGGATACTTCTAATTGTAACCCTTCAAAAGCTACACCAAATTCCTATTGACTACTTTTGTTTTCCCATTTTTCCGTGGATGAAATGTTGTAGAAATGATCCAAAGACACTAAGAAATATGGTATCCCTGTATAAGATGATGCTCCTTGGTATCCCAAAGTGCATTCAGATCTAGTCAAAGAACATGTCTGTTTATTCTTGTCCTCTAATGGTATTTTAAAAAGGCACAAGAATGCACATCCTACTTAACCTTTCAACTACTGCTAAAAGACAATCATGTCCCTTCCTTGTTGTTCGTAAACCTCCCACAAAATCCATGGAAATGATTTCCCAAGGTCAAGTGGGTATAGGTAAGGGAATGTATAGACCTTGCTTTATGTTATTGGGATTGTTGGTACAGCAAAGTATATATCCTCTAATATATCATGCTACATCTTCTTGCACTCCGGGCCATTACACATACCTTTGTAAGTTAGCAACTGTCTTCCCAACACCAAAATGTCTTGTAACCTTAGAGGTGTTAGCCTCTCTAATAAGATGTAATATTTCACCTTTAAGAATGTAGAGGTTGCCGAGCTTGTGGATTAACCCATTCAAGAGATGATATTCAACCTTACCATCACCTTCTTCTACATGAATTTGGCCCTGTAGCTGTAGAAACACCTCCTTGAAGTCCTCATCTTTTGTGTATACCTCTTTGTATGCAACATGGGTAAAAGGATCCATGTGCATACGAATTTCCAATGTTGCAATCTTCGATGCGGGTGGCCTTGAAAACATGTCTCCCAACTTATTAGTGTTTCCCTTCTTATACTTGATGACTAGATGAAATTGATGCAAAACCCCCATCCACTTGTAATTTCTAGTTTGCTGAAGCTTTCTCTAGGCCTGGAAATACTACAATGGTTGGTGATCTACCTGGATAACAGTTTCCTTTCCCATTAGATAATACTTCCACTTCTTAATAGCTTGAACCAGGGCATAGAGTTCCTTATCATAGGTGGGGTAGTTTAAGACCCCCCCATGAAATATCTTGGAATGATAACATATTATCTTACCTCCTTGCAACATAACTACTCCCATAGCATACCCACTTACATTTGTCTCCACTACAAAGGGATTCTGAAAGTTTGGAAATGTGAGAACTGTGCTTGACTGATCTTTTGTTTTATCTCATTGAAATCTTTCTGCTAATTCGTTCCCCACTGGAAACTCTTACCACTCACTATTATGGTGTGGAGTGGTCCAAATACTGTTGAAAAGGATTCTATGAACTTCTGTAGGTACTATGCTATCCCAACAAAGTTCCTAACTTCAGTGACATTGGTAGGAACTAGCCATTTTATGATGGCCTCCATCTTTGTCAGATCTATCTTGAGCTCACCTCCATCAATCACATACCCCAAATACACGAATGAATGTTGAGAAAACTCACATTTCTTGAGGTTAGCCAATATATGGTGCTTTTTAGAGTCTCCCACACTTGCATGAGATGTGAGATGCGCTCCTCCTATGTAGAGTTATAAACCAATATATCATCCAAATGCACTATAACAAATGAATCTACATATGGATGTGATACATCATTCATTAGTCTCATAAATGTAGATGGTGCATTACATAAACCAAATGACATGACCAACCATTCATACAAACCTTTCCTTGTATTGAAGCCAGTCTTTCGGGTGTCTTATTCTTTGATACATACTTGGTGGTATCCTGATTTGAGATCCAACTTGGTGAAGTACTTGGCATGCTGCAACTAGTCTAACAAATCACCGATCCTATGCAGATGGTACTGATTCTTCAGTGTAATCTTGTTCAAATCTCTGTAGTTGATACACATTCACCAAGTCTCACCCTTATTGGGTATTATAATGATAGGTGACCCACAAGGTGAAGTGCTTGGTCGAATTCTCCATTGCTCCAACAACTACTGCAACTATTTCTTCACTTTGTTTGCTTCTAGAATAGACTGTCTATACAACCCAATATTGGGTAATGGGGAAAGAAACAACTGTATCTCATGCTCCACTTCCCTGTCAGGTGGTATCCCTTTAGGATCCAGGACTAATCCTCTGTAGGCATGAGAAAAATCCTCCAACTTTTGTTTCTTATTTTTAGTACACCCCTATAGGGATGCCTTTACTCTTACTGATTCATCACTCGACTAATTCTTTCACAAGAAAAGCAAAACATACCTCATACTTGAACTAGTCAACTCTTTGGCTTGGCTGACAATTACCAGTGAGATATTTGATTTACCTTTATTCACATTGATGATGAAATACTTCCCATCCTTGATTAGGTGGTACTATATTACTCCCTGCATGAATATTGCATCCCTCATATACATGTAGAGGCTTCCAAACACTACACCACACACATTAATAAAATATGCACTTACTATAAATTTGATTTTACATTGTTTCATAACCTTGATTCCTGCATCCTTATTTACCCACCCGAGTGGGTGGGCTAGGATGATCATGAACCTCCAACCCAATATTACCGACCAGATTAGATCCTATGCGATTGTCCTGTGAAACATAATAGAATAGAGCATCTATCTTGGTCTTCCCAAGCTAGATCTTGATATGGAATAGTTTTCCATCTCCTTCTCTTCCTTGTGATGAAAGCTACTTAGATTCACCTCCTTCTAAAATCTGCAATGAAGTGTAGGAAATATTATCATCCACATATGAGATTCTCTCTACATGATTGATTGAATATGTGGCTAGAAGGTTCTTCTTGTTGGAATCCTTCTTAAGGTTTCTAGGGTTTAGGTTTGGATGTAATTTCCAACACTTTTCTTCAATGTGACCATTGATGTTGCAATGGTTACTTGGATTCTTGCACTAATGTGCACAGGGTTTCATCTTCTTGTCTTTCCCTTTCCACTTCTTTTTTCCTTCCTTGGAAGCATCTTGGGGCTCCTTTTGTTTGGAACCACTTGTCTATGCTTTTTGTTTTGCCTATATTTTACAGATACTGTTGGTTGCAGATAAGCCTCATCAATTATTTTGTGCTTGAAGAGAATCACTGGATTTTGTATATGATTGTGTGGACCCCCCATATACTTGAGGAGTACTTCTAGGTTCTTGGGTGAGATACCCAACTTGATAGCCATCTTTTTGAATTTGGTGGTGTACTCTTGCACACTCTGCCCTTTCCTTTTCCTAAAGTAATGCCAACATATCCATTGGTCCTCTACATACCAAATAGGGTAGAAATGGGGCTTAATGAGGGTTTTGATATCTTACCACTTAGATACTAGCGGATCACCCTTCAGCCTAAGTGTTTCTATGTGGCTTGGCCACCAGGTTAATGCATGACCCTTTAATTTTAGTTCGACAAACAAAATCTTCTACTCTTCTTCTACAGGTGGACACTGAAATAGACCACTAAATGTTATAACCAATGATTCATATTTACTACATTCATATCACTTGGTATGGCTTGATATCTACTTTCACTTCCATTTTAAATAAGGAATATGAAGGGGTAATGACACTGGAACTTGGCTACTCTTTCTCAAGTTCTCGACTCCTTTTCCGAGTCTTCATTATCTGCTGATTTTCACTCTGATATGATTTATGAGTTAGAGCCTCCAACCTCCATGAATGTTCCAAGCTCGATTACTAGATCTACCATGAGGAAGGACATATTGCAATATATGTTGATGATTTGCTATTATAACCTCACAAATCTCTCTTCTATTGGATCTCGAGGGTTGTTGTGAATAAACTCATCCACCATTGCTAGGGTTCCATGATTTTTTTTAAGACAATTTATAGATCCTGCAACTTTCCATAGATATCCCAAAGAAACCTGCATTAGATACCAATATGATCTATAATCTGCTCTGGATATTCCACTGAAACAATTCATCCCAACAAATCTTAAACTATTATGAAATTTTAGTTTTTTGTTGTTTATTTCCTTAGATCCCAAATTAGTTCATTACTATCTTTACTTGAATTTATGAAGTTAATCAAATACAAAAATGAAAGAACAATAAAAAAATATACACACCATAAACACAATTGAACACAATGTGTATCCTAGGAAACTGAATACGAGAGAAAACCCAACTAGAAGGTGAGGCCTATGCTCCACTCTCTTTTCTTTAGTTATGGAAAGAAAGTATAAAGAAAGAGGCACTCACTATGGTGTTTCCTTTGACACTGTGGCCTGGATGACTGCTAAAAAATATCCCAACTCCTTTGACATACTCTCAAAATACCACTCCTTGGATGCTCTGCTCAACTATGGAACAAGTACAATACAAAAGAATGGAACCCTTTCTCCTCCCGATGGCCCAATATTTAACATAGATCGATAGCCATCTAGGGTTTCCACAACCCTCACTTAGTGACAAGGTTTGGGCCTTATAGAATCTTATTGAAATCCACACATGACTATCCCGACATGTTTTGAGCAATGGGGGCTTACATGGCTTCCACTTGTACCATGGTGGTAAACATTATAGATCAACTTGCGAGAAACATAACTTTCTCATACAAACTCCAATTAAGGTGATTCTTGCTCCATTGGAAAGGTCTCGATGTGTAGAATATATAATATTCCTTTAAAGTAGTTTTTCTACCAAAAATAAATTCTTTTGATACCTCAAAATGGTTTCGAAAGGTTTTAGACAAATTTTTGGACCTAATTTTCAAAATTGCAAGCGACCACTAAAATGGCTCTGCAAGCTGATTCCTTCAATTTTTTCACCCAAAAAGTACTAAGATAGATGAAAAATTACATAATTATCCAATTCATATCATACCTCCCCATTTAGGAAGGCTTTTAGTCCTTGAAAGATTTAATAGATAAGGTGAGGAAAATTTTCCTCTACCTTCTCCATGGAGTACCATTTTTCCTTGCCTAGAAGTTGTCCTTTCAACAAAATCTGCCAAAGGTCATGCTGCCCCTATCTTGTAGTTTTGGACCTCTTTTTACAAAAAAATTTCCTCTACCAACTCTACCTTAGCATTTGGTGCCTAGGGTAGGTAGGAAGGCTCATGGAGTTTCAAATTCTCCACATTCACTACCGAGTAAATGTGCAAGTATGGGGGTAGACTATGTGTGTGGGCATTATCTCCCACCTTCTCCAATACCTCAAAAGGGCCATACCACACGACCTTGATCTTCTTACCAGGACCTTATAGTCTTTTCTTGTTCAACTATAACCAAACTCTGTCCCCCACTTTGAATGATTTTTTTGTTTTGTGCCGATCATGTCGTGCCTTGTACCTTTCCATTGACTTCTTCATTGTCTCCTATACTTGCAAACAAATTTGACCAATCTTTTCAACAAACTTGTCTACTTTTAATGCTTCTCCTATCATTTCTTCCCTCACTACTCCTTGCTATCCATATACAACATCCAAGGGAGAAGGAGGTAAATACCCAAATCAAGTTTCAAAAGGGGACTTACCAGTAGAAATGTGGAATGCTCTATTATACGAGTGCTGGATATAAATCAAATTTTCATCCCATGTCTTCATATGCTTCTAATTGTAACCCCTCAAAAGTCGCACCAATGTCTTGTTGACTACTTTTGTTTTCCCATCTGTCTATGGATGGAATGCTGTAGATCTCTTCAACTTAGTGTCCATCTTCTCCCAAAGCGTAATCTAAAAGGAACTGAGAAATTTGAGATGATGCTCCTTGGCATCCTAAAGTGCACCCAAATCTGTTCAAAGAACATGTTTGTTGCTTAATGTCCTCTGATGGTATTTTTTAAAAGGCACAACAATGCATGTCTTGTTGAACCTATCACCTACCACAAAAATATAGTCACGTCCCTTCCCAATTATTGGTAAACCTCCCACAAAATCCATAGAAATGCTTTCCTAAGGTCGAGTGGATATAGGTAAGGGATGGTCTAGACCTTGATTTCTCTTATTAGGCTTGCTGGTACAAAAAAGTATACACCCTCTAATATATCATGCTACATCTTCTTGAATTTCAGGCTAGTACACATACCTTTGAATGTTAGCAACTACCTTCGCAACACCAAAATGTCCCCCAAACTTGGAGGTGTGAGCCTCTCTGATAAGCTGCAATATTTCACCTTTAGGAATGCAAATCTTGTTTAGCTTGTGGAGTAACAAATTATGGAGATGATAGTCAACCTTACCATCACCTTCTTCTACATGAATTTGGCCTTGTAGCTACTAAAACACCTCCTTGAATTCCTCATCTTCTGTTTATGCCTCTTTGTATGCATCATGTGAAAAATGATCCATGTGTATAAGAGTTCCCAAAGTTGTAATATTCAATGTGGGTGGCCTTGAAAGCATGTTTTCCAAATTATTAGTGTTTCCCTTCTTATACTTGATGATTAGATGAAATTGCTGCAAAAACCCCATCCACTTGTAATGTCTGGTTTGTTGAAGATTGGTCCAGGATTGAAAATACTATAGTGGTTGGTGGTTTGTGTGTATAATGGTTTCCTTGCCCATTAGGTAGTGCTTCCACTTAACAAATTGAACTAGGGTATATAGTTCCTTATCATACGCGAGGTAATTTAAGACTCCCCTATGAAACATCTTGGAATGATAGCATACTGACTTACCTCCTTGCATCAAAACTACCCCCATAACAAACCCACTTGCATTTTTTTTTCACTTCGAAGGCATTTTGAATTTTGGTAATGTGAGAACTAGTGCTTGACTGATTTTTCCTTTTATCTCGTCAAAATATTTCTGCTAATTCTTTCCCCATTGGAAACTCTTACTACTCATTGTTATGGTGTGGGGTGGTGTAGCTACCATTGAAAAGGACACTATGAACTTTCATAAGTACTATGCTTCCCCAACAAAGCTCCTAACTTTAGTGACATTGGTAGGAGTTGATGACGACCTTCATCTTTGTGGGATCTATCTCGAGCTTCCCTCCACTGATCATATACCCCAAACACAACAATGGTTGTTGAGAAAACTCACATTTATTGATGTTAGCTAGTAGCTGGTGATTTTTTAGAGTCTTTAACACTTGCATGAGATGTGAGATGTGATCCTCCCAGGTAGAGATATAAACCAATATATCATCCAAATAAACTATAACAAATGAATCTACATATAGGCGTAACACATCATTCATTAGTCTCATAAATGTAGCTAGTGCATTACATAAACCAAATGGCATGACCAACCATTCACACAAACCTTGTCTTGTATTGAAGGAAGTATTCTGGGTGTATTATTCTTTGGCGCGTACGTGGTGGTATCTCGATTTAAGATCCAACTTGGTGAAGTACTTAGCATGTTGAAATTGGTCTAAAAAATCATTGATCCTACATAGAGGGTACTGATTCTTGAATGTAATCTTGTTCAAAGCTCTATAGTTGATACACATTCACCAAATCCCATCCTTCTTGGGTAATAGTGATCCAGGAATTCTCACAGAGGTCCAGGAGGATCTGGAATGCTCACAGGGATCCAGAAAGGGTCATAAAAGCTCAAAATTTGACCGTCTCAAAATTTTGAGAAAATGACATCATTGCAAAGAGTTTGTGGTCATCTTTCCAATGACACAAATGACAAGTCAAACAGAGTTCGTATTCAAAATTTATGTCTAGTCAAAGTTCATGTCAACCAGGGAAAACGCCAACCCTGAAGAGACACATTGCAGGCTCAGGGAGAGACATGTGGTAGTCTCACATGTTGACAAGTAGTAGCTCCAGATACTTACAAGTGGCACTATACAAGTGATGTGGCAGGGTTCGTCAGCAGTTGAGTTGGCAAATCCATACTCCAAATGGTTTGTTGACATGTGGCATTCAATAACCAATGAGAGGCTCCCATGTGGAAACCCCTCATTGGCTTATATTGGTCAGGTTGTATAAAAATGTTTGGGACAAGCGGGGTTCGACCGCATGAACTCCCAAAGGTTTTAATAAATCCCTCAAACCAATGCGAGACAACAAAGGTTCTTAATAACCATATGCCAAACAATATAAATATATTAGTGCAAAGTTTCATATGGGTAGCCAAAGGGCCGAGGGCCTAAAGCCTCGACCCTTGGTCTCTATACACAACACATGACCAAACCTCAGTTTGCGGAAGGGCTATCACTAAAGTTCAAGCAAATTTGTTTTAACCACAAGCTATTATAACTATATATATATATATATTGTTAGAAGGGTTCCAAAGTTGTTATATTAACCATATAACAACATCCCCAAAATCGTGCAAAGGTTATTAACTATATGGTATAATATTTTAACAAAAAATCTCTATATGTGTTGTGGTCGACATGTATTGAAACCACCATATAATATTAAAACCACTTAACCAATTATGCTATCCATGGGACTTGGTTATAACTACATTCTTATAATACTTAATTCTTTCCACCAGATTCAAGATTTGGTTAAGAGGGGCGCCTATTTAATGGCACACACCCCAAGGCCAAAACACACATTCCAATGCATGGGACACACATTTTTATGCAGATTACGTAGGGTACAAGGCTACATCGTAAAGCATGTCGAGGGTCACCTTGATGTAATTTCAAGTATTTTATATCAATTTTGCACGATTTTTCACTAAGAATTCAATGGTGCACTCCATTTATTCATTTGAACAAAGCAACAAAAAGGTCATTGTATTATTTTGCGTGCCAAGGGGATTCTAGGGCATTGTAAGTAGAATATAACCGACTTTGTACTCACTTTTCTTAGTTTTTCAAGAGGAATGTAAGGGTGATGCTCTTTTCTGCGTCAGAGCAGCATATTTGAAAGGCTTCTTCAAATCTTGTATTGTAAATTCCTTTTATTGTACTTGAATCATTTGAGCATTAATAAAGTGATTACGCATTTGCTTATGTAAGATGGATTATGCAAGTTATGATCATCAGTTAAAGTGTTTGTTTGAGTAGGATAAATTACTTACATGCTATAAGAACTGTTAATAAAATATCTTTGAATAAGAAAGTGGTATTGAACTTAGTGATATTTTTCAGATCAAGTGTTGTATAGGTTCTATCCATTTTTGGATCAACTATAATGATAGGTGATCCACAAGGTGAGGTGCTTGGTCGAATTTAAATCCCTACTCCAACAACTGTTGCAACCATTTCTTCACTTCATCTACTTCTAGAACTGACTATCTGTACAACCCAATATTGGGTAATGGGGATTCATGAAACATCTATTCGTGTGCTCCACTTCCTTATTAGTTGGTAGATTTTTAGTCTCCTAGAACACTCCTCTATAGGCTTGCAACAAATCCTCCAACTGTTGTTTTTTATTTTTAGTACATCCCTCCAGGGATGCCTTTACTCTTACTGACTCATCACCCAGTTGATTCTCTCATAATAAAAGAAAAACATACTTTTTACTTGAACTAATCAAATTTTTGGCTTGGTTGGCACTTACCAGTGAGATATTCGATTAACCTTTACGCACATTGATGATGAAAGTATTTCCATCCTTGATCAGACAATACATGTTTACTCTCCACATGAAGATCACATCCCTTATATACATGTAGGGGATTTTAAAAACTACACCACACACATCAAGGGGTAATACATCTTACTCCACTTCATCAATAAAATATGCATTTACCACAAATTTGATCTTACACTGTTTCATGACCTTGATCTCTGCATCCTTGTTTACCGACCCTAGTGGATATGGTATATGATGATCATGAACCTCCAACCCAATCTTGCTAACCAGATCGACTGTTATGTGATTGGTCTATGAACCATAATCAAATAGAGAATATACATTTGTCTTGATGAGCTAGATCTTGATATGGAATAGTTTTTCCATCTCCTTCTCTTCCTTGTGATGAAGGCTACTCAGATCCACCTCTTTCTGCAATAAAGTGTAGGCAATTTTCTCATCCACATCTGAGTTGCTTTCTAACTGATTGCTTGAGTCCATGGCTAGAAGGTTCTTCTTCTTGGCATCCTTCTAATGATTCCTAAGGTTTAGCTCTGTATGTAGTTTCCAACACTTTTCTTTAGTGTGAAAATCGATATTGCAATGGTTGAAGTGGTTACTTGGATCCTTACACTGATGTGCAGTGGCTGTCATCTTCTTGTCTTTCTCTTTCCACTTCTTCTTTCCTTCCTTGAAAGCGTCATGATGCTCTTTCTGTTTGGAACCGATTTGTTGTCTTTTTTTGTGGCCTATATTTTCCAGATACCATGCTTGCACATAATCCTCATCAACTGTCTTGGGCTTGAAGGTTATTAGTTTCTTTCGCAGATAACTGTGTATACCCCCCATACACTTTTCCTCTCTCTTTTCTTTATATAGGGAAAGCAAGTACAAATAAAGAGGCACTCACTATGGTGTTTCCTTTGACACTGTGGCCTGGACATCTGCTACAAAATATCCTACCTCCTCTGACATGATCTCAAAATACCACTCCTTGGATGCTCTTCTCAACTATGGAACAAGTACAATACAAAAGAATGGAACTCTTTCTCCTCCTAGAGACCCAATATTTAACATAACCCGATAGTCGTCTAGGGTTAGGGTTTTGATTTCGTCAACCCTCAATTAGTGATAAGGTTTGGACCTTCTAGAATATTATTGAAATTCCACATGTGGATAGCCACACATGTTTTAATTAATGGGGATTTGCATGGCATCCACTCGTACCATGGTGGTAAACATGATAGGTCAACTTGCGAGAGGCATAACTTTCACATACGAACTTCGATTGAGGTGATTCTTGCACTGTTGGAAAGGTCTCGATGCTTAGAAAATGGAATCTTCTTCCATAGTAGGTTTGGACCAAGAAAAAATGTTGTTTGATGATTCAAAATGGCTTTGAAATATTTTAGATGGTTTTTTGAACCAATTTTCCAAATTGGGACCGACCACTAAAATGACTTTCCAAGCCGATTCCTCCAATTTTTTTCACCCAGAAAGTATCGAGATATATGAAAAATTATGTAATGATCCAATATGGATCAATTATTATTATAATAGTTATCATTTAAAACTAAATTGATTAATAAAAAGAAGTAATTAAATAATCAATCCCAATTAAATTAATAAAATTTATTAAATCATTAATAATAAATATGTCAAAACTTTGACATTAAAATGATGCAATTTTGACGTTTTATTACAATGCTAAAAGGACATTAATATGATGAAATTTGAATGAGAATGATGTAGACTTGGAATTAATATGATGCTAATACGATGCAAAAATCAATAACAATATTCTTAATGCTAACATGAAATATAAGTGATATTATACGATGTTAATAAGACACAAATATGATGCAAAATGACTCAAAATATTTTGAATTTTAATGCTATCATGAAGCTAATATGATGCACTCATGATGCAATCATGGCACCCATATGAAATATCAATGCCCAAGTTGACACTGTGTGACCCAACATACACACTTTTGATGTAAACTCAATACAAATGTGAAATTTTTAGGTGTTTTTTGCAATAATGTGTGACACATACATGACATGAGAATTTTTTTTCCCATCATAAATTTTCATCGCTAATACAATGTTGTGTAAAGAATGCATCAACAATTACAACATGGGAATGGTAGAAAGCTAATGCCAATCATGACACCCCCCCCCCCTCTTCCCCCTTTTTAATTTTTAGGTTATAAAGCATGGGGAAAACCCCATAGTACTTCACCTCATTTCGAGGATGGTACCTAGGGTAAACCCTAGAATATTCAGGGCACAAGTTCTATCAACAATAGGGATCAAAGCCATTACAACAACTTACTTGTTAAGATCTCAACATGTTAATTACGAGAAAATAACGTGGGTGGGGAGGATAACAATCATTCCTCCCAACCACCCAAGATAAACCCAACTGAATTTTAATATGGTACCCATGGTAAACCCTAGAATACCAGGGCACAAGGATGATCATTAACAAGGGTCGAAGCCATTACCACAATATACTGATTATGAGCTTAACATGTCACTTACGAGAATTGAACTTGGGTGGGGATGATGACAATAATTCCTGCTAACCACCCAAACTAAACCCAATTGATAAATCATGATGCCCCTTGTAGCATCATGTTTTCCATTGTCCACACTTGGAATTTTTTCCTAAAAAAATGCAATGGGATACAATGCTAATGATGATGCTACAACCCCGTATTATAGTAGTGAAATTCCCCCCTCCTACTATTGTTTCCCTACTTTGATTGTTTAAGACATCAATTCTACTTTTGATCTTAAGTGGAAACAAAACCTATCAAGAAAAGGAAATCTCTATAACCCAAAAAAATATGGAAATTGAGGAAAGGAAAAAGGGTAAGGCCATATAAGTGAATACTCTTGATTAAGAACAAGGGACATGCATAAAAGGGGCAAGTGGTATGAAGGAGAAAAACTCAAAGAACAAGCCTATACATGTCAGACTTATACCCACTTTTGTTATTTTTAGAAACCTGTAGAAATGGACATTAGATCATGTAAAGAGATGAATTCATATAAGAAAACTTGTAGGAGAAATTTAATGACACTTCCCTAAAGATGTCATGCATACAAGAGGAAGATAAAGTATTTACAAAGGAACCCTAGTTATATATTTCCATATCCAATATCAAATTATAGGGAGATTGACACTTCACATGTTGCACCTAGGCTTGAGACCGTGAGACAAATGCATTCGCAATCAAGGCCACAATGACAAAAACATGCTACTAAGTCATAACTGTAGCAAGATAGGTAGGAGTGCAACATATGACATTGTTAATACAATTGAAGATAGATAGTGGGGTTCCAATATGTGCATCTAGGAAATACAAAGGCAATGCTATACTCCATTGGAAATAT
This sequence comes from Picea engelmannii, assembly GCA_009831015.1. Classification (NCBI taxonomy): domain Eukaryota; kingdom Viridiplantae; phylum Streptophyta; class Pinopsida; order Pinales; family Pinaceae; genus Picea; species Picea engelmannii. Next base: position 256,373 of record ML794893.1, on the reverse strand, counting down.
TGTTGTCATTGATACCAAAGACAAGGGGAGCCTACAAGATGTCCAAGATAAATATTAAAAGCCCGCAGATGTCCAAGATAAATATTTCAATATGGAGATTGTTGAAAGTATTATTTTTAGTTAGTTTGGATACCCTATATTTGAAGGAATTTTTACCCTACATACCTATCTCAAGTGGGAGCACAAGTTATATGGTTGGAAATCTTATTCCGAGACCTTTCCAACGATATATGAAATTCCATCTAACTCCCTAGGAATGAGGATATATGCATTTTTTTGTTCGACAACTCAACCAAAAAATAGAGGTTGGCCTCCAAGGAAAGTCATGTACATTCTAATAAATTCCTAAAAAATATATTTTTACCTAATTAAATGTTGAGTTACAGGTTTGGTTAGTTGCCTAACTACTTTTACCCGTACTCAACCATCTCTAACCAACTAGAGATGGTATAAATAGGGCATTTGGCTCAAGGAGAATGGTAATGATTCTTCGTACACCAAAGTGAGCATCCATTTGGATACACACACCATGTTTGTAAGCCCATATACATCCTTGTTGTTGCTGGTTATTGACCCAGAAACTCCTATTTCCATCCTTCTCCGATCATCTTCCTAACTGACTGGGAGTTTCCCTTATATCCTCCTCGAGTTTGTTGATGAACCAAGAGTCAAAACCAACCATTATAGTAGGAGCTTGGGTGGAGGGACCTAGGGTCTCTTTCCACAGGGCAGGGCCGCACAGGACATGTATACTTTATAACTACCAAAACTGCTGAATATTATAGAACCTCATTCCTTCAAAAAACATTATGTTTGCAATCTTTAATTCACAATATTTTCATATATTCTTTGTAGAATAATAATTGCTTAGATCATTTTGTATATATTTAATTTGACTAACGAGTAGTTATTAGTATAACTACCTGTCCGCATAGGCTTATATGTTTGAGGTTCTTGCAGGTTGCAGAGGAAACTATTGAAAATGGTGAGGAGATTCCAGAATTCGGGAATGACATCAAACGTAGGATTGCAGGTGAGTTTGTCCTTCTTTTTTTCTGTGTTGTCTTTGCAATTTGATTTTTGTACGATCATTGATTTGCTGCAGTAATCCCACTACTGTAGGGGATTTTTCCCCGAAAGAAAGAACCTTCTATTAAGTCTTCTTACATTAGATGTGTTTGCATTATTGCATAGGCCTTATTTACTAATGTTGGCCTTTATTACATAGAGAACATATTATTCTATCTACTGAGGGGTTATGGAGGTTATGTCCCTAACAATTCTTGTGTGCTACATTCTCTATAATTAGGGTGCCGATGTGGTAGCTTGATAAGTTGATCCTTCTTAATCATTGGTTTAAACTCTTTATGATATAGTTGAGTAATCTTTTTGATATTTGATATTTTTTTATTCACTGGTGTGTCAATGAATTTATCAGTGGTGATAAATGGAACTTCAACCATCACTAAATCTATGAATTTCAACTCATCGTCTAATTGTTTCTTTAACTCAATCTTTTAATTCTCTTCTATTGATAAAACTTCATTAATAATGACACTCTATTTCTAGTTCCAATCCCTTCTATTAAGGTCACTTTATCTGCAATTTCAACTTCAAAAAATTTCTTGAATCACTCGCATCCATGGATGTCCCTTTGTATATTTTCAAGATTGATATATCCCTTATGTTTTCATTTTTTAACTTTTGTAAGAAATATTTGACTACCATTCTTCAAACAATTAATTTCCTTGTCTTTATTTGGCAAGATCTTATCTATTTTTTCTTGGCCTCCTGTTTTTCTTATGATTCTTGATCACATTGAATTACACAATCTCGTTGAATCGATGCTTGGTCTTTTACATGCAAGTCAAAGTTTTTTTTCTCTGATGCTTGTAGTTATTTTTTGAGTTGTTTTGTCTTGTCAACCCATGCTTCTAATTTCCATTGTAGAATATGATCTTTACATTGAATGTCTTCTTTAACATTCCTAGTTCATTAATTTATGTCACTATCTGAGATTTATTTTAGTCTTGTCACCTTGGTTTATAGGTCCTACATTCTCCAACTTTTCCTCTTTTAACCTTTTGATTTGTTCAAGCAACCTTTGATTAAGGTTCCTTAAGTGACAAATTTCTTCATCTTTTTCTAATAATTAATTTTTGAGATCTTGAACTTCATGTTGATCTCATTGTTTCTCATCTTTAAATTCCTTGATTGATGTGGTCAATTCTTGATTATGTTCTTTTAGGTAAGAATTATCTTTCTATGTTAAACCATTAAA
>ML794893.1:232483-243788 GCA_009831015.1 Picea engelmannii | reverse complement strand
CCAAAACTAGGCATGTGAGACTAAAGAAAAGTTTGATGAAAATGCTAGTCTCTTGTTGTCAGAGTTAAGGAAGGTTTGCAGGAATGTGATCATATACACCAGGTCTATTATAGAGCTACAAATCATATTTGGATGATGAAATTAATGAGGTCTTTTGGTTGAGGTACATGTTAAGTACATGGTTGAGACAAGTAGTTGATGAGTTGGCACATACATGAGGTGTATAGTTGATGATGTTGGTACATATTGATGAGTCATAGTTGATGAGTAGTTGACACATGAATTGTACATACTTGGTACATGGTTGGATGCACTTTTTTATGGTACATGTTGATTACAGGTTGTTTGGTACAGGTTGGTTCATGGTTGATGCACTTGTTTATGTTACAGGTTGATTACAGGTTGAGGTACAGGTTGATGCATGGTTCAGATTTTCAGTGGTATATCTCACAGTGATAGTGGTTCCATCATTCTACTTCTACTTCAGGGTGGCAGGACGGGGCAAGGACAGGTGGTTGTAGCCAGCTTCCAGTTGTAGCTGGAGAACATAGGGGGTTGTAGCCATAGAATTGGGGAGTTGGAGCTTCCCTCAGGTTGTAACCTGAGAAACTAGGGGGTTGGAGCCTCCTTCTAGTTGCAGCAGGAAAACAAAGGAAGTTGGTGCTTCCAATGAATGTAATTCTTCAAGACATATAAGAAAAAACATTCCGTGGTTTTCTCCCGATTTGGGTTTCCACGTAAAACACTGGTGTACTGTGTATGTGTGTGATTGTTTATTTCTTACTGTTCATTATTGGATAATAATTCTACATTGATATAACATTTGAAGAAATATAATTACGCTATTACTGATTCACCCCCCCTCTCAGCAATCCAACAATAAGCCATAATCAACAGTGCCTTGCAAGTATCTAAATATTATTTTAACCACAAGGACATGAGTTTCCTTAGGATTGGATTGAAACCTTTCTACCAAACCGACTACTTGCATGATGTCAGGCCTTGAATCTGTGAAATAGAGTAAACTACCTATCATAGACCTATACATGGTTTTATTTATTCATGGAGCATCATCATATTTGTTGAATTTGCAACTGGTAGTCATAGGAGTGCTTACTGGTGTGCAATTTTGCATGCCAAATTTCTTCAAGATTTCCTTGAGATACTTATTTTGAGAAATGAAAATTCCTCTTTCTGATTGATGAATCTGTAGACCAAGAAAGAAAGAGAGTTCCCCCAACATAAACATCTCAAACTCTTGCTGCATTGCATATGCAAACCTCTTACTCATTAATTCGATGTTACTGCCAAAAATAATATCATCAACATATATTACAATAATTAATAGGTCATTACCTTCAACATTGATGTATAAGTTGTTATCAGTTGTTCCTTTTTGAAATTATTTCTAGTGCAAATACTTATCCAGTCTGTAGTACCAAGCTCTTGGAGCCTGTTTGATCCCATACAGGTATTTCTTTAATCGACAGACATAATCCTTTTTTTCAGTTAGTTGAAAACCCTCTGGTTGCTCCACATAAACTTCTTCCTCTTGGTCACCATTTAAAAAGGCCAATTTGACATCCATATGATAAACTTTGATTTTTTTGTATCATGCAAAATCCAAAAGCATCATGGTAGCTTCGATTCTAGAAATAGGGGTAAAGGTTTCTTCAAAGTCCACTTCTTCTACTTGAGCATACCCTTTGCATACCAGTCTGGCCTTGTTTCTGACTATTTGTCCATCATTCAACTTGTTTCTGTATACCCATTTAGTTCCAATTAGATTCTTTTTATTAGGTCGTGGAACAAGATCCCAAGTCTTATTTTTCTCTATTTGGTCTAGTTCTTTATTCATGGCTTTGACCCAATGGTCATCCTGACTTGCTTGCACAAACTTTTGGGGTTCACTCTTGGAAAACAATCCAAAATTTGCAGAGCTAGATGTATCTATAAATTTTCTTCTAGTTTGTACACTTTCTTCCTTGTTTCCAAGAATTCGAATTTCTAGATGATGTTTTTGAAAATACCTTGATGGTGTTTCCATTCTCTCCTCTTCATCCTCTTCCTCTTATTCCTGATACTTGTTCATTCCGTCATCTTGTGGTTCATTGATAATTGGTTCATCATATGAATCATCATGGTGTTGGTGTCTTACTCGATGAAGTGGTCCTTCATCTACTTTCACATCTATACTCTCTGTTACACCTCAATATTACTCGCTTCGATAAGTGTCGTAAGTGTCGCATGTTCCTCTCAACTGTCGCAAGTGTCGCATGTCATTCACAAGTGTCGCAAACATCAAACAAAGCATACTTCCATGATGACGACACCAAGGAGACACTTAGAATACCTCAAACACTTGATTTGGAGGAGGGAGAATGATTAACTGAAGTTAAGGAACTCTTACCACCTGAAAGGAGCTCTTAAGTTAGGGTTTTGAAGGAGAGCGCTCCTCTACATCATCCTTAGGAGCGCTGGTGCTACCCTATAAGGTCTTAGGGAGCGTTATAACAACAAACCACCTCTCTGAAGGAGCGCTACCCATCTTTGGAGCGCTGGCGCTCCCCTTGAGCCTCCTAGGGAGCGTTATAACGCCCTGATGCCCCTTTTGAGGGAGCGCTGTCTAATCTGGGCAGTGGTTGGCCTGTTGAGGAGAATGAGGGGAGGATATTTCAAGTTTGGAAGGCAGTTGCATTCAAATTCTTGGTTCAATCAGAAGATCCCTAATCTAAGGAGGGAATTCCTCAACCTACCCTAAAGATACCTCAAGGGGATAAGCCTCTCTTAACCTATATAAGCAGGCTCTATGATGGTGAAAAGGGGGAAGAATTGCTAGCATGAAACCTATGATCTCATAGGAAACACACAGTGAACTAAAGGAGAGTGATTAGTGAAGCTGCTATCATCCAGGTCATGGATCTTTTGAGCAAGGGTTAGACAAAGGGGACTTGACGAAGCTGTCGCATTCGCATCTACGATTGTAAGCACTGTTGTCGTTGTTCTCATTAATATGACACGCTCGGCCTGTTTCTTTCTAGTTTGTGTCTGATCTTACATGAACTTATTGTTGATAGATAGATCTGTTTTCAAGCTAATATCAATAGAGTAGGAAGTGGTCGTACTTTGTTTCTATACAGGACTCGTCGAGGAGCGAAAGATTGGAGCTCAACTTGGAGCGTGCAGGGACAAACGTCGATAAAAAAGGTACTTCTGTTCTCCTTCCTCCTCATGCATTAGTTTGTATAGATCTGAAAGGAAGTCAATGTCCACGTTAAGCACTTTCTGTCTTAGAGTTAATGGTCTAGCTCTTTGAGGCAATCTATCTGTCCGCAGGGAGATTTTCCTACAACAGAAACTGGCAACTCCACTGGGGAGTCCTCAAATCAAAAATTTTTGTTTTGATTTCTCCTCATAGACCTTGTCTCACACCTTGATTGTTCTCAGACTTGGTTCACCCCTTTTTGATTGATTTCATGAGCTGATTGACTCCCTACCCCATCACACTCAGCTTGATTGACGAGACTAGACTGCAATTTTTGGATTTTTGATATTCTTAGGAGCTTTTTGAACCTGGCGCCCCTGTGCCTGTGTTAACAGAGCACCAGCGCTCCCTGAGTTCCTTACATAGAGCGCTATAACACTCCTTTCCCTTTACAACAGAGCGCCAGCCCTCTTTTGGCCAAAAACTTTCCAAAATTGCTCTTTTCAGGGTTTTACCTCTGTGTTTCACTTGCTGAGCCTCCCTGTGAGTCAATGCTTCTTCCTTTTTGACTTTGACATCTTTCTTTTTGAAGAACAAACACCTTACTGTTTAAATTTTGTAGCTTTCTTCATTGTCATTGAGTTTTTCTGTTGATTGGGAGTTCGAAACCAATGCATTTTTGTTCTCTCCTTTTTGACTGAGCAAGAAACTCTGATGAAGGACATCAGAGGCCTATGGATCTTTTCATTTGGTCTTAGTTAAGGTCATTGTTCTTCGACATTTCTTTTGTTGTGAAGTTCTTGATTTTTCTTGGATTTTTTCTTTTCTTTCACTTCTTGTTTTGATCACAACGAGAGGGTGTATTGTTTGTACGAAACCTGCTTGTGTTGGTCTGATTTTCATTGATCCAAAAAGATCATTAGCAAGACGAGCGTTGTTTTGAATTAACCATTATTCAAATACAAACAATAAATAAGCATCTTCATGATTGATTTTGCATATTAGAAGGTATTTCAAAAGGTGTTAGCACCACATCGGATTTGGTTGAAGAAAATTTGTTTGAGGACATTCCTTATTAGTGCTCGTTAGTGAAAAGAACTCTCTTTCTCTCCCTCAGATAGATGTTCATCGAAAATAAATGAATTCTTATCATCTTTGATGCATTTTTTGGGGACTGAGTCATAATTCCATCCGTTTCACTTCCATGCACCCCTTTTTGAGTAAAGAACAACTATAAAATGAATGCTAATTAAAAATTATTTACAACATTTTCTTTTCTAGGATCCTCCGCCAACAGTAGACTAGGCTTAGTACTTTGGATTAGGCTGTGAGCATAACTCTCCAAAGTTTCCAAAACAAACATTAGCATCCTGAGTTAGGGAGAGTCAAATCCAATTGTCGTATAAGTCTACCTGGGATCCCCCTCTCACAGAGGGGTTACGCACGAGGTCACATTCGGGAGAGCTACGGAGATTATCCCTCCGTGGTTTGACTAATTGTAGTGGTCAGATCGTATTATGGGGATCGCTTAAAGGTAAATCCACAATTACTGCGTGGAAGCCTTTCAATTTGATTTCGGGCTAGATACCCTGCCTGTACGTTCGGATCAGACTGTCGACTATACCCGCCCAGGGGCTGACTGCGAATTGGTAACCTTAGTGGCCACAATCTTTAGGGTCTTACACAAGGTGACAGTGAAGGGAAGTCTCACTGTACCTGGAGCGTACATTGGTCAAACTCACTCGGGCTCCTTGGAGGGTAAATCCACAATTACTGCGTGGAAGCTTGCACCAAGGCGTAAGTCCATTAAGCAGGTCGCCATTGTAACTGTTCCACCATATCCCCGCCCCTTCTTGACTTGATCACGCGACATTGGATTTCATCACCAACTAGTACGGTCATCGAGAGAAGGTCCTGTTTGCTTGGTTGTGATTCTTAGATTCTATTAGCGTATGCTATTTCTTTTCGGTAGTTGGCCATAGATCTCTTCCGCCGACTCTTTTTTGCCAACATCGACCCTCCACACCGTTCGCGGAGGCTACAGGGACTTCCTCCAGAAAATATGGAAGGGAATACCCCTTTACCCCCTCATTCTATGGAGGAATCTCCTCAACAGAGCGAGGTTCAAGACACTACAACTTCCCAAGAAGAAGTTCCCACTCCTTTAGAGAATTTTTGAATTGTTTCAGAGTCTCTGGAAGCTTTCTGCATTCCAGAGGGATATGAACGACGTGTCCTCCAACTGAGTTCAGTTGGTGAATTTTTCGTCGTCAATCCTTCTGACATTCTGATTGGGTCTCATTCAAACCCTTTAGTCGACGACCCCTTTTGGACTGCAGACATTGTTCGAAGTCCACCGCGCATGGTACAGGATATTTATGGAGCAGGAATAGGTGCTGACGCGCCTATTACCTACACCGTACCCCTAAACCATTTTACCGGTACCACCGTTTTTACGGCCACACCATCCGTTGGTCCGAACACATCGTCCGTTGGCCCAAGGTCTACTTTTCCTCTCCAGACGACCCATTCCACAATGGTTCCTCACATTCCGACTATCCCTGCCGGTAATGCGGTGGTTATCCAAGCTGCAATTGGCACACCAGTAACACCAAGACCTACATCATCACTCCCTTTTGGGTACATAGCACTAAATTTTACCACTGCCACTACTACCCAAGTTACGCCGGAAAGTTCGATACCTATCCAACAACCCAGAGGGACTGGTCTTGGTGGTCTTAGTCCAGTCAGCGGTACCGGCCATTCATTTACGTCTGGTTCTCAAATTATGGGAACTCTACCTCAAGCTGGGGGGCATCCTCCCACCGAAGGACAACTTTCATTTGGGGGGAACCCTCATGCTGGGGGGAAGCCTCAATCTGGAGCCTACCACCAACCGTATGGACAAAATGTGTCTGCCACACCTAATCCATGGAATATCCCTTTTCCAGGAAACCCACAGTTCTCGGCAGGACACAATTCTCAAGCTCCACAACTACCCCCTTATGGACAAATGCCAAATCCAACTTATAATCCTCAAAACCCATCCGGTTATCCTCCCCTCACACATGTTTCTCAAAACACCTCAAATCCTGTGTACCCTAGCCAACACCAACCTTATACAAGAGGGCCCACTAGTTACAATTATTCGCATAACCCAGTGTATGGCCCTACTGGTGTCCCCATGCCACACCAGTATTACCCACAGGTTAACCGACAACTACCTTTTTTAGCAACCCTAGACCTTCCAGACTTGTCTCGGTTAACGAATGATCCCATTTTTCATTCTCTGGTTTAGCCAGCTATTCCAGCTAAACTTCCTTCTGATATCCCAAAATTCGACGGAAAGTCCAGAGAAGACCCAAACAACCACGTGATGACTTTCCATTTGTGGTGTTCATCCAACTCCCTCATGGACGATTCTATACGTTTGCGTCTTTTTCAACGAATGCTTACGGGTTCTGCAACAAAATGGTATATCGAACTACCACGTGCCTCTTTTCACGATTTCAACTCCCTCACCATGTCCTTCCTCACACACTTCCAACTACCCATTCGATACGAGACGGGTACTAAACTATTGACCTCCCTTCGTCAGACAACCTCTGTACATATCTCCGATCATATTCATGAATGGAGACGATGATGAAGGCTAATCAAAGCGGTCATTCCTGACCAATTATTAGCAAAATGGTTCACCAAATCACTGTTACCCCAGATCGCTCGTGATGTTTCCATGGGTGGTGTAGTCACTGAGGAAGAAGCTATTTCTCGGGCTTAGTACTTAGACTTGGTTTACTCACAGTCTGGTACTCTGTACGAGTTGATACCGAATGCTACGCATGCCACTAATGATCCATCCAAACCATCGTCTGCCTCGCACGCGAATGGAGTTATTGGCTCCATCAAAACCCAATCTACTTCCCATTCGACTGGAACAACTCAGGGGCCCGCGTCAACGACTGCTCCCAGCCCGAATACACCCTCTCCTGCCCCCCCTCAAACTCAGGTCTCTGAGGTGAATGCGGTCCAATCGACCCCTTCACAACAACTTGGGGGCAAGAAGAAAGCGAGAAATAAACCAAAGAAAAACAATAACAACGAACAACCAAAAAATCAACCGCAAACCCCTGCTGCCGGAAAACAACCACAACGAAAACCGAAATTCCCATGTCTCATTTGTGGTGACGATCACTGCACTCGAGACTCTCCACATCGCGATGAAGTGGCCAAGATTTTCAAGGGAAATTCACAACCCGCTGTGCTTACTCAGCCTTTTCCACAGCAGAAATCTTTGGTTGCTCAAACCCCCACTGCAGGGGGCAGTTCCAACCAATCCCATGATGAGGCCTCGACAAGTGCCCACATTTACATGTTTAACGGGATTAATCTGACCACTCGCACTGCGACACATGACACGCCAATTAAACCTGATAAGCCGAAGACTACTAATGGTTCCGTACCGGACCCGTTACGATCTTCCGTTAGTCCTCCATCTGCCAACCCTCCATCCGGGCCACTTCAGATTGAGAAACCTTCGTTTGACTCCATCTTAAGCCCTCCTAAGAGCACTATCCAGAAATCTACCTTCAATCCTAATTCACGGGCTGCCCAAAACTACAACATTGTAGAAGATTTGGCTCAAGCACCGTGTGCTATGTCCGCCTTGGAAGTTCTACAACACTGTCCCAGCCAACGTAGAACGCTCTTAGTTGCTATCGGCGCTTTCGATCCCGAGTCATCAAATAACCTCACGTTTAATCTGGATGATCATCAACCCCGACTCTCTCACCAACTAGCTTTCCAGATCGATGTTGTTGTTCACAGTCAACAAATCCACCGAACTATCTTGGATGAGGGAGCCTCTACTTGTGTCAAGTCTTTAGCTTGTTGGAAAGGCTTAAAATCACCTACCCTTAACAAATCCCCTACGATGTTACGCGCTTTCGATGGGCGAGGTTTTCATCCACACAGACTTTTACAATCCTTAGCCGTTCAGTTGGGCGACAAAACTGTTACCGTTGATGTCGAGGTGGTCGATGCCCCCCTCGATTACAACCTACTACTTGGAAGAAGTTGGTTCTATGCTATGAATGTCGTCGCCTTGTTGGTGTTTCAATGTGTACAATTCCCCCATCAAGGCAAAATTGTCACTATCGATCAACTCGATTTCTGTACACCCGACGCTCGCATCCCTGTCACCAACAACATTCCTTTTTTGGGAGACCACCCAGTTACGTATGAAAGTGTTGGTGTTGGATTGTTGAAAGATTCTAGCCTTATGGGTACTTTCCCTACACCACTTCCACCTACCATGCATCATATTGCCACCGTCAATATGATCTCGACTATGCCTTATCAATCCTTGGAATCATTTGATCCTTGGATTGTACCTAGTCCTCTGGAATTTGATGTGCTCGGTGACACTATGCCACTTAGCCTAGCCGAGGCCGCATACGTAGCTATTCAATCTGCCTCTCCCTCTCTGAACAACCCACATTTATTAGCACCTGATGCCTACTCGGTGCCCTCATGGTTGGATTCCCTATCGTCTGCCATCGATTACATTTCCCAAATTTTTCCTTCTGACGAATCTATTATGGAAATGCTTAGTATTGACGATCTACCTTGGGATGATAACCACCATCGATCCTCTTTTCTTCCGTCTTTGGAAGAAATTCACCAAGACATACACTTTGTCTTCCCTCCCGATGTTACCGATGCTCCGCAATATCCCATCCTCACACAAGATACTCTCTCTGAGGGGAATATGAGCAATATCTCTACTACGATCGTTATTGATATTTCGATCAAAGAAGGTGTCGTGGAAAACATTAACCTTGGTGCTAATTGCACACCCGAAGAAGTGGTCTCTTACACCGCTTTGTTTAAAGAATTCCGCGATGTCTTCGCGTGGAGCTACGAGGAAATGCCAGGGATCGACCATTCAATCATCATGCACGAAATCAAGACTTACCCTGGCGCGAAACCTGTTCGACAAAAGCTTCGCCCGGTTCATCCCAAGAAAATCGCAGCTATAAAGGCAGAAGTTGAGAAACTTCTAAAATATGGTTTTATTTATCCTGTCCCTTTGACAGAATGGGTCTCCAACCTTGTTCCGGTTGCCAAAAAATAAGGAACCATCCGTGTTTGTGTTGACTATTGGGATCTCAACAAAGCTTGTCCAAAGGACAACTACCCTATGCCCTTCATCGACCAAATCATCGATAATTGCGCTGGGAGCGTAATCTTCTCTTTCATGGATGGCTTCTCCGGGTATAACCAGATTGAAATCTTACCCTGATCAACATAAGACAACCTTTATCTGCCCATGGGGAACTTTCTCCTATCGAAAGCTACCTTTTGGTCTCAAAAATGCTGGTGCTACTTTCCAGCGGGCCATGTCGTACGCTTTCCACAATATCAAGCATATCGCAGAGCCTTACCTCGACGACTTACCTTCCCACTCATCCAATCGATCTGATCACGTTGATCACTTACGGGACATTTTTCTTCGATGTCGGTTCTACCGTATTCGCTTGAACCCACATAAGTGTATTTTTGCTGTCGAATCCAGTCGCCTCCTCGGTTTCATTGTCTCTAAAGACGGGATTAGGGTGGATCCCTTAAAGATTAAGGCCATTCTAGCCTTACCCCCGCCTAACAATTTAACCCAACTCCAAAGTTTGCAAGGCAAAGCAAACTTCCTTCGCCGTTTCATTTGCAACTATGCTGAGATAACTAAAGGATTCATGCGGTTACTGCAGAAAAACACCCCTTTCATCTGGGATGACACCGCTCAACGGTCATTTGATGCTCTCAAGCATGCCTTGACCCACGCACCTTTGTTACATCCCCTGGAGTATACAAAGGACTACATCCTTTACTTAGCTGCCTCCACTATCGCGATGGTGTTAGTTCAGGAGGACCCCAACGGTGAGGAACATGTGATCTATTACCTGAGCAAGAGTCTATTTGGACCCGAACTCCGATATTCACATGTAGAGAAACTGGCTTTGGCAGCCGTCATCGCTGTCCAGAGATTCCGCCATTACATATTATTATGCACCACCATGGTGATTGCGGACTCCAACCCCATGTACCACGTCTTGACACGTCAATTACTTGGGGGAAAATATTCTAAATGGATCGTCATCCTTCAGGAATTCGATCTTGAATTTACAAAGTCCAAAGCCAAAAAGTCCCTGGTGTTTGCGGAGCTTATTTGTGCTCTCCCTCGTGCCGATGAAGACATCGAACCTAGATATTCTCTCCCCGATGAATCTCTTTTCCTCATCAGCACCTCTGATCCTTGGTACAGAGACATCCTCCTTTACCTCCAAACCCAACGCTTTCAGCCTAACATTTCCCGTGAAGATCCTCGATGTATTCGCCACCATTCTCGTCGTTATCTTATCATCGGTGACACCTTGTATCTCCGTGATATTGACACTATCCTTCGACGATGTCTGATTCATGAGGAGGCTGAACGCGTTCTAAATGATTGTCACCTTGGCGCTTGTGGCGGTCACCTTTATGGGATGGCCACAGCCCAAAAAATCCTACGTGCCGGCTACTTTTGGCCCTCGATTTTCAAAGATTGTATTGAGGCAGTCAAAAAATGCCCACCCTGCCAAGTCTTTAACAATAAGGCATGCACCCACCCTACTACGCTGCACCCTGTTGCCGTCCTAATGCACACTTGCAGACGTGAGCTAAGTCCTGCTCACTTAGTGTGCCCTCGGAGACACAATGTCTAAGCTCCTGCCCACACTGTCACCTTGACATGAACTTCTTCCGTCTAGGCTTACTCCTAGGGAAGCCAAGGGGGGTAGTCCCTAAGTTGCTAAGTTAGTTTTAATTACAAGTTCTAGGAGTTAGTTTTAATTTGTTACAGGCCAAGGGGGAAAACTAGCCTATAATGATCAAGCAGCAATGCAGAAATGCAAGTCTAATATATATGACAGTCAGTCCCTTTCTCCTAAGTCTGCTAAGGACTAGTGCCTACTGTTGGGCAAATGGGGTCGACTAGGTTTGAGGGTGGTTTATTGAAAAGGTTTTACAAGTGAAGCAAGTTTACACTACCCAAACCACAGAGTT
>ML794893.1:208605-226548 GCA_009831015.1 Picea engelmannii | reverse complement strand
AAAGTATGTAGAAGAGAAAAATGTTGGGTCTTCACACCCATACGACATCGCCTAACAAGGCATACAAAAATACGATCACCAGAGAGACTCTAATCTCCCTGCACTACATTGTGCTGGGAGTAACATATCACTGCGCGCACTACGCGTCTCAATAGAGAATTGACATTCTCTGGCACTCCCACAGTGTGCCTCTATAGATGTAAAGGCACTTCTCCCCTCCGTAGAGGAGGAATGCCCATCGTGAGGCCTTGGAGGTTTCTTTCAACCTCCCGGAGACCTATCAATGGTACTCTCGGATCTGCTACAACTGGAGCACCCCCACGACGTCCTGGTATCGGTATATCGGCTGGGCGCACTGCTCCCTTGTCTGCATGTTGAAAACAATACATCTTTTAAAAACTCTTCTATATACCCAAAAAAATATATATACATTAAAAACTTAAAAAACAAAAACTAGACAAGGTGTTGCTTAGTCTCTTACCTGACGCATCCCAATATTCCCCCGTGGGTAGAATCAAATCCATGCTCCCGTGGAAATCCACCTCAACATACGGGAAGTCTTCTATCCAGATATATTGCCGTCTCAACCAAGCAAAGAAATCGCCGGTGAAACGAAACTCTGACTCCACTACTAACCTCGGAGACAGACTAGTCCACCTCTCCATCCGTGGTTCGTCCACTGGTCGCACTGCAAATGCTATCTGAGGCTGCATATGGGGGATGCGCTCTAAGAAAAATGAGACCATAAAAGAGCCGTAATCGAACTGTTTATGTCCCATCCTGCACCGCGAAACCTGTTCCTTCACATTTCGAAGGAACCTTGCACTCCAATTGAACAGTGTTGGTTCCAAGCACTGTACGCCATAAGCCACCTGCGATATTGACGCTAGATGTGCGCTAGTACTGCCTGTCACGCTCATGATGGCAAACAAAATGGATTGGAGGGGTAGCTCTCGGATATCCTTGATAGGGATTCTACCCCCTACCAGTCTTGCCCCTGGGACGCAGTGACGTGCCAGATACACGCCCACTTGCTTAGGTAGTGCCCTCTGCCCGAAAAAATATATGGGAACCCCTCTTTTCGAGAGGTCAGTCAAGAAATACACATCTTCCAACTTGATGGTTAGAAGCTGTGTGCCAATCCAGAATCCTTGCTCCGCGACATCCCATAAGCCGATCATGTGTTCAAGCAACAAAATCTCCTTCTTCATTTTTTGCAATTTGAAGAATTTTAGTAAGCCACAAGCTCTCAATGCGGCCCGCATGCGAGGACTCCGCAAGGCAGCCAAGTCATCAATCTCATGCTCTCGTTCTTTCCACTCGATCATGGTCGTCGAAATCACCTACAAAACAAAAAAATAAAGAATTTCATTATTTCAATATTTTGACAATTTCAGCATTTTTTTAAAACAATTTAAAAACATGGAATCTAATGCCCACATTCTTTAAAGAGACCACGCCCTCTTTTATAATCATCACGCCCTCTCTTTTTGATTCAATATCCATCACACAACAATAAAACGTTTTTAAATAAAAACGATTTCCATTATGGCTGCGTGGGCATATGTGAGAATTTCTCATGGGTTCTTTGACAAAAACGACCCATCCACTTAGGTATTAAGGCGTTGGCATGATGTCTATCACTTTCTAAAACGTTTTGGCACAAATAATGTCTTACTCCCATCACTTTTAAAAGAGGTCGATTTGATCTTTTTGGGGCGACTTAGGGCTTCATTTTTAAAAATTAAATGCTGCTATGAAAATGAATATTAAACCATGTGTTTGAAAGAAGGGGAGATGAAGATCTACCTGGTCCAAACGGCGAGAGAAACGGTCAACCGTAGCTCCGGTATCAAGCGAAACAAGATCCACCTCCAAAATGAGAATCTCCACTGCTACAAATCCTTGTGCAAAATGAAATGGTAAATGGAATTTTCATTGTATTACTATTTATAAATTTCCATTTTTTATAAGGTATAGTCATTTATGGGTTTCTCTAACAATATAATGGCTTCACTAAACCTCTGGGTTGTAGTTTTGACATCGCAGGTTTCCTGGCAGTTCTGATCGATTATTTACCTTGTCGCACTCATGAGCATAGTCTTGGTTCGTTCTCAAGCTCGAAAATATGAGAACACACCGGGTAGACTTTTATCTCTTTTTCGGACCTATATGGACACACGGAAAAGTAACCCCCTGGAGTCATCTTTAAACTCTTTTCAGAGTCTCTAAATATGAAAATATTGTCGAGTGACCTTGCTTCCTTTCACACTCGTTAAAAGGTTCGAAAGGGCGTCTTTCGAGCGATAGTTTATCTCTTTTTCGGTCTCGTTAGACTACTGTACGAAAAAGGAACTGAGAGAGTTCTCTTTTAAGTGTTTTTCCAAACTCTATAATCCTGAAAAACCTTCGAGTTTTCTGTCTTTGGACTCGCTAAAACACACATCGACAGGCCCATACGAGATCAAACCCTTACTTCTTCCAGTTCATTAAACAAAGGAAGAGGAACTTACCGAAGGTGAGTTGTATCTAGCATGTGTTATCCTCCTCGAGCTCATTAAATCAAAAAGAGGTACTCATCTATCTGGATGGGGGAAAATTTGAAAGAAGCAAGCCAAACAGTCTTTTGAGAACATTACCAAGTAATTCTTAGAGTCGCCCTTTGAACACGACACTTTGTCGTATGCATGCATTATAACCCGCTGAACCTCTACACTGAGCCAATCCTTTGAGTTTCTTTCACTCCTTTGGGTCACCCGACGCAAGTCACAACATCCACTGCATTATCAAGTTTTGGTCCATGTCATGTTTTGCTATTGTGCCTCAGTGTTCAAGGGAAGTATCCGCCTCTAGAGTCAGCCATCCCAAATATCTTGCCTCAAAACCCATGTCAGCCCATGTCCATTTGATCCGCCGATTACATCTCTATGTCCGTTTCGTATCGTTGATGGGGGATACATCAAGGCCCTCCCTCGACGAGTCTATTCCTGTCGACTTCAACACATTATCCAGGAATCAAGCTTAGAAATCGGTTAGTACTTTGGGACTTGCATGCCTTAGTGGCAGGCCTCCTCACGTTCGACAATAGGTTTACATCATTGACCTCTGATCGAATGATTCCACGGATGTTCGAATCCAGCTCATCCATTCACATTCGTTGGAATGTACTAGGGTACCTTGGGAATCATTGACATTAATGGTGATCTCCCTCGCACTTGTTAACGGTTTACACCATTGACCGGTAATCAAGTGGTTTCTGCCGTGTTCGACGTCAGGACATCTATTCACATGGCTAGATTCGTACCACATTGGGATCGGTAAGAAGACCCTGGGTTGAGTGATCACTTTGATATGTACTTTGCCCAGGTTGTGAAGGAGTTTCTCTTGGACAAATGATGCATACACTGTTACATAGATCCACTTTGTATTGGTCGTGGCTATGTCTTGTCATCTCGTAGATCCACTGTGTATTCTTCGTGGCTACGATCAATCCAGGTCATCAGAGTATAGATCCACATTGTATCCTCGATGGCTATACCTTTTCATCAATACAATTATTTATCCACAGTGTATTTTATGGCGGCCATATCTTGCAAGTCTTAATCACCCAAGCATAGGTATGCCTGCCTTGGGTTTTGAAACATGTCATGATATCTGTTGGATGTTTGTGTGTAGCTTCCTTCAGGTTCTCCGAGTCTATACCCTTGCTGGAATGTCTACAAAGCATTTCAGTTATCGGTTCGCATATTCTAACTTCATAATTTGGGGGGAAATCTGTTACACCTCAATATTGCTCGCTTCGATAAGTGTCGTAAGTGTCGCATGTTCCTCTCAACTGTCGCAAGTGTTGCATGTCATTCACAAGTGTCGCAAACATCAAACAAAGCATACTTCCATGATGATGACACCAAGGAGACACTTAGAATACCTCAGACACTTGATTTGGAGGAGGGAGAATGATTAACTAAAGTCAAGGAACTCTTACCACCTGAAAGGAGCTCTTAGGCTAGGGTTTTGAAGGAGAGCGCTCCTCTACATCAGCCTTAGGAGCGCTGACGCTACCCTATAAGGTCTTAGGGAGTGTTATAACAACAAACCACCTCTCTGAAGGAGCACTACCCATATTTGGAGCGCTGGCGCTCCCCTTGAGCCTCCTAGGGAGTGTTATAATGCCCTGATGCCCCTTTTGAGGGAGCGCTGTCTAATCTGGGCAGTGGTTGGCTTGTTGAGGAGAATGAGGGGAGGATCTTTCAAGTTTGGAAGGTAGTTGCATTCGAATTCTTGGTTCAATCAGAAGATCCCTGATCTAAGGAGGGAATTCCTCAACCTACCCTAAAGATACATAAAGGGGATAAGCCTCTCTTAACCTATATAATCAGGCTCTATGATGGTGAAAAGGGGGAAGAATTTCTAGCATGAAACCTATGAACTCATAGGAAACACACAGTGAACTAAAGGAGAGTGATCAGTGAAGCTTCTATCATCCAGGTCGTGGATCTTTTGAGCAAGGGTTAGACAAAGGGGACTTGACGAAGCTGTCGCATTCGCATCTACGATTGTAAGAACTGCTGTTGTTGTTCTCATTAATATGACACACTTGGCCTGTTTCTTTCTAGTTTGTGTCTGATCTTACATGAACTTATCATTGATAGATAGATCTATTTTCAAGCTAATATCAATAGAGTAGGAAGTGGTCGTACTTTGTTTGTCTACAGGGCTCGTCGAGGAGCGAAAGATTGGAGCTCAAATCAGAGCATGCAGGGACAAACGTCGATAAAAAGGTACTTCTGTTCTCCTTCCTCCTCATGCATTAGTTTGTATATATTTGAAAGGAAGTTAGTGTCCACGTTAAGCACTTTCTGTCTTAGAGTTAAGGGTCTAGCTCTTTGAGGCAATCTACCTGTCCGTAGGGAGATTTTCCTACAACACTCTCAACTATATTGTAGTCTTTTATTGTAGCACTTGTACCCTTTTCTTATGGAGGAGTATCCTAACATGATACTATCATTAGCTATAGAATCAAACTTACCCAAATTGTCTTCATTTCTTTTAATGTATCATTTGCTTCTAAATATCTTGAAATGATTTATTGATGCTGATCTTCCATGCCATAGCTCATAAGGAGTTTTATTGATGCTTACTCTTATGTGAGATTTATTGAGAATGTTCAAAACAATTTGAATGACCTCTCCCCAAAAGGTATTGGGTACTTTTGATTCATCAAGCATGGCCTTGGCCATTTCTTGAACGGTTCTATTCATCCTTTCTACAACTCCATTATGTTGAGGGGTTCTTGCAATAGCAAATTGTCTCTTGATCCCATGTTTTTCACAATAACATTTGAATTCATCAGATGTGAATTCTCCTCCTCTATCTGACCTCAGGCACTTGATTTTTAAGTCCATTTCATTTTCTACCCGTGCTTTGAATATTTTAAATTTTTCAAAAGCCTCGAATATATGCTTCAACAATCCAACACAAGTCATCGTGGTATAATCATCAATCAAAAATATGAAATATTTTTCACCTCGTGGTGATTGTGTAATAGTAGGCCCACATAGACTTGTATGGATCAGATCAAGAGTTCGAGTGGTGGAGTGTTCTCTTGCCTTGAATTGAACTCTTGCCTGCTTTCCAAACTGACATGACTTGTAGACAATATTCTCAGGTTTGGAGATTTTAGGCATATCTCATACAAAATATTTTCTTCCTAGCTTAACAAGCTGATTAAAACTAATATGAACTAGTTTTTTGTGCCAAATAAAGATCTCATTAGTTTTACCAATGCATAATTTTTCTTTGCCTTCTTCTAAGACATACACATTCCCTGAAGTTCTGACTTCCTTTACAATAGTCTTCCATGTATTCAAATCCATTACTTTACAAACTTTTGAATGAAAGAGAACATTGTATCCTTGGTCACACATTTGAATTACACTCAACAAGTTATGTTTTAGACCATATACATACAACACATTCTGTGCTTTGGTCTTTCCCTTCTTATCTTCATCTAGTATAACAATTCCTTTTCCTCTAATTATGGTTGGAGCATTATTTCCAAAAGTAACATTACCACTTTTTTCTTTAGCTAGGAATTCCAACTTACTCTTGTCTCTTGTGATGTACTTGGAGAAGCCACTGTTAATATACCATTGATTTTCTTGATTTTTTGCATATAGAGCCAATCCACATTCTTCTTTGTTTTTAATTTTCTTCCTCCAAACCTTGGTAAAATTTTCTTGACGTCTTTCTTAAAGATAGACAACATATTTCTTCTGCATTCACTTGCCTTATGTCCAAAATTATTGCATATGTGACACTCAATTTCATTCAGTAAAGGAGAGAAAGAATTATTGAAAGAGTTTTGAACCATAGCCATTTGAGGTATATTGAATCTTATTCCTACATTTATGTTATATCTAAAATTCCTGCAACTCACAACCTTATGTCCAAAATTACCACCAGAGAAACAATATCCATAGAAAAAGTTTGAATTCCTTGGAATGAAGAACTTACTTGAAGGAATTGGTCTTTGTCTGCCAACTTGATAAGATTCAAGCATCTGTTGCTTCCTTGCTTCATATTTGTTTGCATGGTTGGGATGATCCAGTTCCGACTGCTTCATCTTTTCATTTTCTGACTTGTTAGGTTGATTGTTGTTTCCCTTGAGAGCATTGGCATAGCTTGTGAGCTTCTCGGTAGTTGACATGTGGATGCTTGACTCATCTTTGACAACATTTAAACTTTCCTTATATCCCAGTCCTGTCTTGTCATATGGTGATCTCTGATTGCTGAGAATGTTATCTAGGATTTCAGATCCTCTTACAAATTTGATATTCATTTGAGTCTTGGACTTCTCTAGATATTTTTTTAAGGATACTATTTCTGCTTCTAGTTTGTCACAGACGTTCTCCTTTTCTTTTATCCGATTTATCCATATTTCTTCCCTTCTTCTAGCCTCTTTTAGCTGGATTTTTAAGATGACTATATCTTCGCTAATCTCATTGTCTTTTTCTTTATAAATTTGTAACTGTTCTTTTCTTAGTCTATTATTTTTATTGAGTCGGGAGATTTCCTCCAGAGCACTAATGAGTTCTCCTTCCATGTTGAATTCAACTTCACACTCTTCTATGCCTGTTTTTACTTGAGCCGATCTTTGTATTCGACATATTGTCATTCATGTGTTGTCATTGATGTCAACAGTAATGATAAGTTGTTATGATGGCAACATGAATTAGTCATGATGAGTTATACAGTTGGCATTAGTGTCAAGATGACCAATAATGTCTTTCCATGTGTAATGAAAGGTCAATGATGGAAAGATAATGTCAAACAATAAGCAGAGAAGCAAGGTTAATCTCATGAGGAAAAGTATACTAAAGATCGACATAAAAACATCACCTTAAGGCTGAAAGCAATTCGTGATTATTGTTGATCATGATAGGATCAACAATGTTCCTATGATAAAAGCTCAGGAGAATTAGCGACTGACTATCAATACATAAAAAAATGCACAAACAATTATTAAAGCTCAGGAGAATTAGAGATTGACTATCAATGCATAAAAGAATGCACAGATAGTTATTAAAGCTCAGGAGAGTTAGTGAATGAAGATCACATTCTAGAAATGTCGTCCGATTGATGCAAAGACTGAGAAGTCGACCAATGCACAGGAAAAGGTGAGAAGCCTCAGCAGCCGTCCGATCAAGGAATTGATGATGTTGATTGTCTCATGTGACGAATGTCGGTCATATGACTGACCGTAGGCTTAAAGGATCGTTGGAGGATCGTGACTGTCAGATATGCAAGCCAAATCAATGGCAGGGATGAATTGCGGGGATCAAAAGGAGAATTAAACGACTCACTAGTTCCAATCCCGCAATTAGTCTAGATCGTTAGATCTCACAGACTCAGATATCGATGACTATGGTTGATCCAACAAGCGATCATATTAAGTTGGATTGAGTTGTGACCGTCGAATGCACAATCGCCAGATCAATGATAGGGATAAATTGCAGAGATCGAAAGGAGAATTAAATATTGCACTAGTTCCAATCCCACAATTATTCATGACCATCCGATCTTATAGCTTCGAAGATCGACGATTGTGGTTGACTCAAAAACAACGCACAACTTCAAGTTGCGGAGTTTTGGTGACGAGTTAAATCACTCGCAAGTTGTGGTTTCGCAACCATCCGTGATCGTTGATCTTCTTCGACAATCTTCACAAACGTCGGATCAATTTAAGTGGAAGGATAGGATAAGCGGGGCTAAAGGGTTGAGAATCTGATTATCCAAATACCCGTCAGCCGTTAGATCAAACCTGAATTCCCGTCAGCCGTTAGATCATTTTTGATTGGAAAGATAGAATAAGAGAGGTAAGATCTAAGATCTCATTTATGCGAATTTCCATCAGTCGTCAGATCATTTTAGTGGAAGAACATGATAATATAGAATAAGAGCTGTTGGATTTAATCCAAGTCTAAGTAGTATAGCAGATAGATCAAGTCGTCGATCTAAAACCTTGATCAACGAACAACATTCATTTCAGGTTAAAAGATGTGAGGAGGTTACGCTCCAGAAAGTTTGAGATTTGAAATATCCGAAGCTCGAAATTCGAAATAAATAAGGACCATTGGATGTGGAGGATATACGATGACTGTTGGATCAGGGTTTTTGGTCAGCATACCACGTCAACAAAGACATATGGCAGATCATGTCAGTAGACCACATCAGCAAGGATGTGTGGCAGATCACATCAGCAAGGACGTGTGGCAGACCATGTCAGCAAGGACATGTGGCAGACCACGTTAGCAAGTACACATGGAATAATCATATGATGACATGTGTCAAGAGGAAATTGGTTCATGCCATGTCAACACGTGACATAAATAAATTACATCACTACGGAAGAATTACTTTGGGAATTTCACCACTAGCAAATGACAAAAGCTCCAAAGTCTCGAAGGACGAAATCTTGAAGTAGACATGGTCCATCCGATCCAAAGAAACACTTCGGGAGAATTCTCATTCGTCGATCTACTATAGTGGAAGGATAGCATAATTTGAAATAGCCGAAGTCTCGGAGTAAATGGTGGCCATCCATCTCAATGCTTGATTAAGACCCAACCGTCAGATTAAGCCTTGTAAGAATCAAATCTGACGATTGATCAATTTCCGCAAAATAAACTTAAACCATCCGATCTGTTCGGGAAATCTGATTCGAAAGTTTTGAAAGGTTTGAAAAGTTGAAATCCCGAATTTCCAAAGGGCGAAGTTTCATCAACCGTCCATCTCATCGGGAGATTGAATCGTGACCATTGATTCTGATAAGCGCTCAAGCGATCGTTTGACCTAGTGCTTGGTCACCGCCGTTGATTATATGGAATAAGAGATATATGTGCAAAATATAATGCGTCGCTTAAATTAATAAGCCTGCGGTTCTATGCCTATGATTATATGAACATGGTTTGAAGGAAGCGCATCATCCTGATTTAATTGGACAAAGAGTTAACACCAGAACATTACAGAGAATCGATAAATAGATCGAATATGATCTGTTGGTGAATCGACGCAGCATAATCATGGGTACGATCTAATGAGTTGATCCATGTCTGTGATAAACTCACGAGGACAGATGAATTGATACATAACCATGATTAAAAAAAAGTTAAATCATGAAAACATGAATAAAGAATAAAAAGGAAAAATGATATTAATTAAAGTTTAAAATTATCATTTTAAATTAAAAGGTACAATGGTTCAAATATCAAAAGACACAATGCTTCAAACTCAGACCAGTTTGAAGACTATATAAACAAAAAGGAATGGTGAGAATAAGTGTAGTTGAATTTGTTGAAGTATATATATTTATATATAATGGATTGAATGAAAGTTCATTCTATCAGGTTGGTGCCTGTTTACAAGTTGGGTCTTGTATGAGGATTGGATTCCTCACATCTCATTTGGAT
Organism: Picea engelmannii; assembly: GCA_009831015.1. NCBI lineage: Eukaryota > Viridiplantae > Streptophyta > Pinopsida > Pinales > Pinaceae > Picea > Picea engelmannii. Next base: position 216,577 of record ML794893.1, on the reverse strand, counting down.
TTGAGATCAACAAGCTTGGACTTGTTATGAGGATTAGATTCCTCATTTCTCAGTTGGATCTGAGAACTACAAGTTGGGTCTTGTAACAGAGAGTCGAGTCTCTCATAATTGTATGAAGATGATATTCAAAGATTCATCTTATGTATTCATTCAAGTTATTTAATAAATAAAGTATTTATTCTTTTATATATATTGATTGATAAAATGAAATAAATATTTGTTGTTCAATTAATTTGTGAAAAGTGGAAAATTGTCCAATTTTTTGTGACACTGATTCACCCCCCCCCTCTCAGTGTCAAGTACCCATTTTTATCAATTGGTATAAGAGCGGGTTCCTTCAACACAGTTTAAACATTGAAGGTAGATTAAGAAGAAATGGGTGGAAAAATTGTTATCTCCACAAATGAAGCTCCCTTATTTGATGGAACAAATTATTGATCATGGAGGGAAAATATGAAAAGATATCTGAAGTCAAGAGGATCTGGAGTTTTGGATTCAGTAGTAACTAAGCCTTGGCACTTAACTACTTCAAAGAGAAAATCCAAAACTGCAAATGAAGCAAAGAGAAATAATTCAGTAGCCTTAAAATCAATTCAGGATGGATTGTCAGACCAATTCAAAGAAAAGATGAAGCACTACAAATCTGCTAAAGAATTATGGTTTCAACTAGAAAAATGTTATCAGAATGAAACACAAGAAGAAGAGAAATCCTATCAAAGTGAGCAACAAGACTCAGATACAGATGACTCCTTTCAGAATAAAGAACAAAACTAAGAAGAAGAGAGTTCTTATCAAGATAACGAAGAAGATAAAGAAAAGGAAAACTGCAATCAGATTGAAGAACATAATGTAGAGAAAAAGATTTCTAATCAAAATGAAATACATGACTTGATGAAAATATCAGTCAACAGTGAGGAAGACAACCTCATCAAGGAATTGAACAATACCTCATTAATCACTAAAGAAAGATTACATAATCTTAAAACTGATGTTGCAGCTGCTATAGGAGAGATTTGGTTGGAACCAGGAAATTATATGCATATTAAATTTCCTATGGAGGCTCTTGAAAGTCTTGAGTACACAACCCTGTGCACTTTAGAAGAGTTGGAGAAACTCCAACAGAAAGATATGATGCTACTACAAAAGCTAGATCAATCTAACCATGAAGAGCGTGAACAAAAGTTTCAGCTAGAAAACAAAGAAGAGGAGATCAAAAGTTTGAAAACCAAAGTTATTAATCTAACATAAGAGATGGAAGAATTAAAGAAACATGACAATAAAAGAAAATAAGTACTAAAATAATCAGAAAAATGTTATGTTAACATTTATCCCATAGATGAAGTAGAAGAAGAACTATCAAAGGCCAAACAAAAAATTGATTGGAGTCTCTATGTATACCACTATGACCATAATGAATCAAACTATAGTTTTCTTCATGACTACACTAAAACGTTTCTTGAAAAGAGTCAAAATCATACCATGGAAATAAAGGAAATACTCAAAGACAATGAAAAAACCATATCTGAGCAACATGTTTAGTTAAAATAAAAAGAAGAGGAAGGAGATTGAGAAATCGAAGAATGAAATCAGTCAGGCAAAAGAAGAATCATGTAATAATATGGAAGCAGAAGTTGTGAATCTTAAAAATGAGATTGAGAAGTCAAACACTCAACTTGAGGAAATTAAAGAAAGTAAAGAAAACCTAAAAATCCAGTTAACAAGGAAAGAAAATTCTTACCACATGTTGGAATTGGAAATCATCAATTTCAAAAAGATAAATGAAAGTACTAATGCANAGAAGTCAAACACTCAACTTGAGGAAATTAAAGAAAGTAAAGAAAACCTAAAAATCCAGTTAACAAGGAAAGAAAATTCTTACCACATGTTGGAATTGGAAATCATCAATTTCAAAAAGATAAATGAAAGTACTAATGCAGATATGATGACTCAAATTGAAGAATCTAAGAAAACGGAAGAATCCCAAAAGATTCAAATAACTAAAAAGGAAAAATCATGCCATATGTTTGAACTAGAAAACATCAACCTCAAAAGTATTCAACTAGAATACGAGGAAGAAATTAAAGTATTGAAAACTAAAGTTTTTGATCTAACAAGAGATTTGGAAGAATTGAAGACATATGCAAAAACTATTAAATGCAAAGAAGTCTTAGAAGAGACAAAAGAAATATTCATCAATCTAAAGACTCAACTTGAACATGCTAAAAAGGTGGAAGAAGCCCTGAAGATTCAGTTGACTAAAAAGGAAGAATTATGTCAAATATTGAAGTTAGAAATAGTCAATATCAAAAAGATAAATGAGAAGACAAATAAGATTGTCAATTTCCAGAATAGTTCATCCATCCTAGATAAGATTTTGAAAATCCAAAAACCAGATGATGACAAAACTGGTCTTGGATACAATAAGAAAGATGACAATAACAAATGGAGAACCATTTACAAAAATGAGAAAGGATCATCCTTCTTAAAAAGAAAAGATTCAAGTACAAAGCAATTACAAGTCATGAACTTTGTTAAGGAAGACAACTATGTAAGTAAAAAGGAAGAAGAAAATCAAATGACAGATCCTTCAAGCCAAAATAAAATCAAGAAAGGAAACATCTTCAATGGCTATTGCTTTTCTTGTCATAGCTTTGGCCATAAAGCAATGGACTGCAAGAAACTAGAGAAAGGATATACAATAAAATCCAAAAACTCAATTAGATGTTGGAGATGTGATTTTGTTGGGAACACATCAAAATTTTGTCATACAATGAGATGTTACAACTGTGATAGGTTTGGTCATAAATCCCAAAACTGCAAGAATACAAAAAGTCAATATTTGAATAAGTCATTCAAGTCAGTGACAAAACCTAATAAAAGTTGGAACAAGAAAGGAGATGACAAATCTCCAAAAACACAATTAGAAAGAGAAGATCCAAAAAGCAGAATATCTCACAAGAAGATATGGAGAAGAAAATCTGAAGGAGAAAGCAAGAAAAATGTTATTACACCTGAAAATGAAGAAACTAATAATCAGATCATGATGGGTAAAAGTCCTAATGAAGAATGTGAAATTCAATATGAAATAAATCAAGCTCAAGGAGAGGAAGTACCTATAGAAGTATATGGGACAATATCAAATTCTGATGATGTCATAAGTTGTTAACAAAAAAAAAAAGTACCAGAGAAGTTCAAGGAGTATCATTCAACAAAGATAGATTCCCGTGATAACAAATTGATAACAAAATTGGTATTTAAATCAATTGGTATAATTCCTCAATTGATATTCATATGAAATATCAAAGAAGAATAAGAAGTAATAAAAAGTATCAGTAAGATTCATACTCTTGTTCTATTTGACAAAGGAAAGTCAGTAAAAACTCAAGAGGAGTATTTTGGTTATTAAATAAGAAAATAATTAGATTAAGTTTTGAAAAGACTTGATCACTACAAAAATTTGTATGAAGAAGACTACTTATTTAAAACACCAAAATACCAATAAAATGAGATAAGAAGTTAGTAAATTAACAGGGGAAGAGACCTTGCCAGGAAGAGATACCCTTTCGGAAATAAAGGGGGAGAGTAGTCAGAAGCAGAGAGAGAGAGAGCATATTGACAGGGGGAGTCATTCTATTATGGGAGACATAACATGGTTCCAAGGAGAGTTACCCAAGCTCACATTTTGGTAAAAAAAATGCAGAAAAACAAAGGTTGATCATAAGGGGAGCAACCCTTTGCCATTGATGTCAAAGGGGGAGATTAACTTTAGAGGAGAGAAACATCATCATAGGGGGAGTTTGTGTATGAAGTTAATGTGTTTCCCTCAATGACAAAGGGGGAGATTGTTGGACACATTGTCATTCGTGTGTTGTCATTGATGTAAACAATCATGATAAGTTGTTATGATGGCAACATGAATAAGCCATGATCAGTTATACAGTTGGCATTAGTGTCAAGATGGCCAATAATGTCTTTCCATGTGTAATGAAGGGTCAATGATGGAAAGAGAATGTCAAACAATAAGCAGAGAAACAAGGTTAATCTCAGGAGGAAAAGTATACTAAAGATCGACAGAAGAACATCACCTTAAGGTTGAAAGAAATTCTTGATTATTGTTGATTACAATAGGATCAACAATGTTCCTATGATCAAAGCTCAGGAGAATTAGCGACTGACTATAAATACATAAAAAAATACACAAACAGTTATTAAATCTCAGGAGAATTAGCGACTAACTATCAATGCATAAAAGAATGCACAAACAATTATTAAAGCTTAGGAGAGTTAGCGAATGAAGAGCACATTCTAGAAATGCCGTCCGATCGATGGAAAGACTGAGAAGTCGACCAATGCACATGAAAAGGTGAGAAGCCTAAAAAACCATCCGATCAAGAAATTGACGGTGTTTATTGTCTCATGTAACGGACGTTGGTCATATGAGTGACCGTAGGCTTAAAAGATCGTTGGAGGATCGTGACCGTCGGATATGCAAGCCAGATCAACAACGAGGATGAATTACGAGGATTGGAAGGAGAATTAAACGACTCGCTAGTTCCAATCTCGCAATTGGTCTATATCATCAGATCTCATAGAATCAGATATCGATGACTGTGGTTGATCCAAAAAGTGATCAGATTAAGTCAAATTGAGTTGTGACGATCGGATGTGCAATTTCCATATCAACGACAGGGATAGATTGCGGAGATCGAAAGGAGAATTAAATATCGCACTAGTTCCAATACCACAATTATTCAGGACCGTCCGATCTTATAGCCTCGAAGATCGACGATTGTGGTTGACTCAACAACAACGCACAACTTCAAATTGCGGAGTTTTGGTGACAAGTTAAATCACTCACAAATTGTGGTTCCGCAACCATCCTTGATCGTTGATCTTCTTCGACAATCTTCACAACCGTCAGATCACTTTAAGTGGAAGGATAGGATAAGAGGGGCTAAAGGGTTGAGAATTTGATTATCCAAATACCTGTCATCCATAAGATCAAACCCAAATTCCCGTCAGCCGTCAGATCATTTTTGAGTGGAAGGATAGGATAAGCGAGGTAAGATTTGAGATCTCATTTATGCGAGTTTCCGTTAGCCATAAGATCATTCTAGTGTAAGGATAGGATAAGCTAGAAGAAGAGCCGTTGGATTTAATCCAAGGCTAAGCAGTATCGCAAATAGATCAAGCCATTGGATCTAAAACCTTGATCAACTAACAAAATTCATTTTGGGTTAAAATATGTGAGGAGGTTACGCTCCAGAAAGTTTGATATTTGAAATATTCGAAGCCCAAAATCCGAAATAAATAAGGACCATCATATGTGGAGGATATACGATGACCGTTGGATCAGGGTTGTTGGTCAGTAGACCACATTAGAAAAGAAATATGGCAGATCACGTCAGGAAGGACGTGTGGCAAATCACGTCAGCAAGGACATGTGGCAGACCATGTCAGTAAGGACATGTGGCAGACCAACAAGAACACATGGCATAATCAGATGATGACATGTGTCAAGAGGAAATTGGCTCGTGCCATGTCACCATGTGACGTCAATAAATTACATCACTCTGAAAGAATTACTTTGAGAGTTTCACCACTAGCAAATGACAAAAGCTCCGAAGTCCCGAAGGACGAAATGTCGAAGTAGACATGGTCTATCTGATCCAAAGAAACACTCCAGGAGCATTCTCATCCGTCGATCTACTACAGTGGAAGGATAGCGTAAGTTGAAATAGCCGAAGTCCCAAAGTAAATGGTGGCCATCCATCTCAATGCTTGATTAAGACCCAACCGTCGAATTAATCATTGTAAGAATCAAATCTGATGATTGATCAGTTTCCGCGAAATAAACGTAAACCGTCCGATCTATTCGGGAAATCTGATTCAGAAGTTTTGAAAGGTTTGAAAAGTTGAAATCCTGAAGTTCCGAAGGGTAAAGTTCCGTCAACCATCCATCTCATCGGGAGATTGAATCGTGACCATTGATTCTGATAAGCGCTCAAGCGATCGTTTGGCCTAGCGCCTGGTCACCACCGTTGGTCATATGGAATAAGAGATATACAGGAAAAAGATAATGCATCACTGAAATTAATAAGCATGTGGTTCTATGCCTATGATCATATGAACATGGTTTGGAGGAAGCGCCTCATCCATATTTAATTAGACAGAGAGTTAACACCAGAACATTACAGAGAATCGATAAAGAGATCAAATATGATCTGTTGGTGAATCGACGTAGCAGAATCATCAGTACGATCTAATGAGTTGATCCATGTCTGTGATCAACTCATGAGGACAGATGAATCGATATACAACCATGATTAAAAGAAAGTTAAATCATGAAAACATGAATAAAGAATAAAAAGGAAAAATCATATTAATTAAAGTTTAAAATTATCATTTTAAATGAAAAGGTACAATGGTTTAAATATCAAAAGACACAATGCTTCAAACTCACACTAGTTGGAAGACTATATATAAAAAAAGGAATGGTGAGAAGAAGTGTAGTTGAATTTGTTGAAGTATATATATTTATATATAATGGATTGAATGAAAGTTCATTCTATCAGGTTGGTGCCTGTTTACAAGCTGGGTCTTGTATGAGGATTGGATTCCTCACATCTCAGTTGGATCTTAGATCAACAAGTTGAGATTTGTTATGAGGATTGGATTCCTCATTTCTCAGTTGGATCTGAGAAATACAAGCTGGGTCTCTCATAATTGTATGAAGATGATATTCAAATATTGATCTTATGTATTCATTCAAGTTATTTAATAAATAAAGTATTTATTATTTTATATATATTGATTGAGAAAATGAAATAAATATTTATTGTTCAGTTAATTTGTGAAAAGTGGAAAATTGTCCAAAGTTTTGTGACACTGATTCACCCCCCTCCCTCTCAGTGTCAAGTACCCATTTTTCATCACTTTGTTGCTCTAAATCCATAAGAAGTTTTTCATCTTGAGTTGCATCTAGCTCATATTCTTCTTCTTCAGTTTCTGAAAAGCTGCTGCTATCCTTCCTTGAATAAAAGTTGTTCCTTCTAAAAGACTTTTTCTTCTTAAACTCCTTATGTTTATCCTTGCCTTTTCTTCCTATTTCATTGGTGTTGTTTTCTTTGAAAGGACATTTGGATGAAAAATTACAGACTTTACCACAATGAAAGCATTTGAATGGTAACATACCCTTATACTTTCCGGAGCCCCTCTTCAATTTCCTTACAAAATTAACTTCTTCTTCATCTGAGAAGTGTTAAGAGGAATCACGATTTTGAGATGTTGACGATTTGATAGAAGCCTTGAAGAATACATCCTTTAGATATGCCTGCTCTTTCCTGGTCCTCATCTCATAAGAAGTTAGTATTCCATGGAGCCTATCCATAGTTAGTTTATTTAATTCATGCATTTCTTCTATAACATAAAATTTTGCATCAAGTCTTGAGGGAAGAGATCTTAGAACCTTCTGAACCACCATATATTCTTCAATCTTCTCACCTAGCCCTTTAATAGTGTTTACAGTCTCATCTACTATGAGAAAGAAACCTGCAATACTTTCATCTTCACTCATCCTTAAGCTTTCAAATTTCATTATGTGAGCTTGAAGTTTGGCCAACTTTACTTTCTCGTCTCCTTCGTAAATGTTTACCAGTTTGTCCCATATTTCCTTTGCGGATTCCAACTGCATTACTTTAATAGATTTTGTTTCTATAAGCCCACCTTGGATAAAATTCATATCTCTTGCATTACTGTATTAATTTTTCTTACCAGTTTCATCAGTTGGAAGAGTTGCTGGGATTTTATAACCATCTACCATGATTTTCTAGACTTCCATACCAAGAGATATCAAGTAGGTTTTCATTTTGATTTTCCAAAAAACAAAATTTGTTCCATTGAATAGAGGAGGTCTAGTTGAAGAAGAAATGAAATCTTGACTTGCCATACCTTTTGTGTGATCTTCCTTCCA
>ML794893.1:195277-208549 GCA_009831015.1 Picea engelmannii | reverse complement strand
GAATCAATATTGTATCAATCTTCTCAATTTTCTTTTCCTCAAAGATTTAATATGATTTTGAAGTGCTTACTTAATCATCAATGCATGCAGAAATCAAAACAACATAGAAAAAAAAGTACACCATAAATTTTACGTGGAAACCCAATTTGGGAGAAAACCACAAAACATCTTTCTTTATGTTTTTCTGCAAGCACCAACTTACAATTTATAATGTTTCAGCTCGACATGCACCCACCCGTTGCAAATAAGGAGGACACCAATCCTTTCAGGCATCCACCCATTACAAATGATGAGGACACCAATCCTCTCAGTCACCAACCTATAGAGTGAGGACACCAATCCTCTCCCTTGCGCCACCCTACCTCCCTATATTCATTTAAAAAAAAATTCTTACACAAATAAATCTTTCTCAGAGTTACAAGAGATTTTTCCTCTCTTGCCATCCACTCAATGCTTGATCAATGCACATCCCTACTTATAATATCTTTTCCTCAGTTCAACACATTGTATGTGGATGCACAACAATTATATTATGGACATATCTTGATCATATCAAAGTCTAGTTAGTTATATGTGGACACAATTTTGTCTAAATTAAGTATGTGGATGCATAACAATTATATTGTGGGCATATCTTGACCACATCAAAGTTAGTTAGTTATATATGGACATGCTTCTGTATAAATTAAGAATATTTCTTGTTCAGTTACATCTGGACATTCTTTGACTAAATCAAACGGACCAAATATTCCATCCCATCAAAATTGACACAACCATTTACATTCTGGTTTACAAAGTGCCCAATGCACAAATATAATATGAGCACAAAATTCAAGTCACAAGTCTTCAACTTGTTGCACTTTCCTTGCAGTGCACTCACTGAGTAGCCCCACCAGACTATGAGCGTGCCCTAGTGACTCGCTTGCTTGACTGTGAAATTCCACTTGTTTTGTTGCAGTCCACTGCACTGTTTGTCGCACTAGCTCAAGACACCCTGCCGATTTTTCTTCTGCGCCATTTACAGGCGATCGACTTCGTTTCATCGCACTCCACTGTGTCATTCGTCGCGCTGCAACACCAACATTAGTCGCTCCACTTCACAATTGTGGACATGGAAATCTATTGCAATATACTCCATTGCATTTTCTCCATCATACTTCACTTCTGAACTGTGTCGTAGGTCATCCCCTTGTCCATCCGGTTGAAATGATCTGTTATCGCCAATATTTTCTTCACCGACTGATCATATCTGCGATCAATTCCTAGTCATTGATCTTCTTTTGCGCCATTGATCCTTTTATCCTTTGAAACTTCAACACTTTGCTATTTTCATCCTTTCATGACTTCCTCCATCTGTGCATCATACTTTGTGCCATATTGTCTGTTATTGCACACACTTCTATTTTCATCCTTTCACGACTTCCTCCATCTGTGCGTCATACTTTGTGCCATACCGTCTGTTATTGCACACACTTCTGTTTTCACCCTTGTTCGTTATTATGCTATAACTGACTATGTTCATGACCACTTTGACATCAATGACAACATGTGTGCAATACTTTTATATTTGTAAAGCAATTTTTTACAATTTGCATGTCACTTTGATAATTAAAGCACCCTTGCTGTTAATATATATTATAAAATATTCAATTCTCTAAATTGTATCATCAAAATTTTCTTTCAAAATATATCCTCAATACCATATCTCAAATATTCTTCATAATAATGAATACATAATAATGAATACATAAAGCACAATAATCCTGCAATTAATATGCTAAAATGATTTTTATTATATCCTTATATACATAAATATATTTTAATGTAATCATCCTCTACATAATCATTTTTTTTTTTTTTTTTATAAATATAATGCCTTATAACTCCTTAATAAACACTTTCAACAACACTTTTTCTTTACTTGAATATGGTGATATGCCTTTTTCACCCAATTGCTTTGAATATTAAATTAATATTACACTAATATCTCACCTTCACCTAAAATACACCTTCAGGAGTCCTAAAATTACTGTAAATGATGGAGATGTTGAAGATTGCAACATTGGGACTCAGGAAGATCCCAAGATCATTAAGTTGTCCAAGACATCAGCCCATAGGTCAAGCAAAGATATATCAATTTCATGAAAGAATTCCCTGATGTTTTTGCCTGGAGTTATGAAGATCTGAAAGTTTATGATACCAAGGTGATTCAACATGTGATTCCAATAAAAGAAGATCATAAAGGTGATATGCCTTTTTCACCCAATTGCTTTGAATATTAAATTAATATTACACTAATATCTCACCTTCACCTAAAATACACCTTCAGGTTTTTTTTTTTAAAAGATAAGTTATATTTCACAATCTAATTAATATTTCTTCACTTTAATGTATGAAATGATAATTTATTTGATTTTTTCCTTAATTCTTTTTGCTTGCCAATTAAGTGGATTGGACAACAATAATATACTATAATATAGTCCACGCCAAAGTCTTTATTTTTCTTGGAGTTATATGGTAATGGAATATTTTTTTTTCAAACCTTTTAAAATAATTTTTTACATTTCAGATTTTTTTTCTTTTTAATTGTCTTTTCTTACCATGTATTATATGTTAATGTAAAATCTTTTGTTTGAATTGATATTTTTTTAGGTGCATTTTAAAAATACTTAGAAACTTTTCTTTTTAATTATTTTTTCTTATCATGTATATGGCAATTAACTTTACTTACCCAATATGAAATCTTTGTTTGACTTGATACTTCTTCATGTGCACTTTAAAAGCACTTGGATTTTATTTATTTATTTATTTTTATTTATTATAATTCGTGTCAAAGAGTTTTGGGCCACTAGCTAATTTTTATTTCCACATGAAAAAATATGGTCACTTCACCTAAGCATTCACTTTTTTTCCAAGTTACATTGTCGAGGGAAAACCGCCAAGTACTTCCCCTTGTTTAGAGGATGATACCCAAGGTAAACCCTAGAATCTTGATGACACAAGGCCATTCAACAATATGGTTCAAATCCATTACAACAATATACTCGTTAAGAGTTGAAGATGTCACATGTGGAAATTGAACCTAGGCGGGGAGGATAACAATCATTCCTTCCAACTACCTAAGCCAAACCCAATCGACGACCTAAGCATTCATTGTAACAAGGATGAATTCATATATTTCTCAAGGGATAACTAATTATTATTTTTAAATCTAAGGGAATCGATAACTGGCTGGGATTACTTGGGTGAGCCCTAGGTTCAAATCCAACTGGATGCTACTATAAACCCTAGGCTAGTGCCAACAATTGCAAGTCAATACCTAGCAACAAACTTATGACTTAGAAAGGGTCAAGACATCTGGAGACACACTTACCTTGAGGGGGTCTCACTCTTAGGGGGCACCTATCCTTCTAGTCTTATCACAATGGGTCCAAGTCTCATCGAGGATTTGAACCCGAGTGGGGAGAGTGCGAGACCTACCTCTCAACCATTCGATCAAACCAACTGAATTAATAATTATTATTGATTATTAACTAAATTATTCTTGAGATACAATGGGTGTGTATACAAATACACGTACGGGGTGATAAGTCATGTCCTTGACAAAGGGGTGATAAGTCATGTCCTTGGCAAAGGGCATGACTTATCATTATTACATATTAATGATTGCATTGTATAATAATTTTCCTATGAATATTATTACATGATATTTATTTATTATATTATGATAATAGATCTAATATATCTTAGGGATGTTACATGAGAGATTCAATTTGAGAGTCAGAGAAATAAGGTTTATGCATGGAGAATTTGAGATTGGATTTGGGGGGAGAAGAGACTTTTGAAGGGGACTTAATTGAAGGAATGTATGAAGGAGAAAAGTTAGACTTATCCAATTGAACAATCATTGGCTATGAATAAGGCGGTTAATTATGCACCTAAGAGGATACTACCACTTGAGGGTTAGAAGAAGAAAACTGAGATAAAACATCAAATCTATTAGCCACATATATACCTTTGCCAATTTGTGTTGTAAAATATGAGGGTTCCAATGATCCCATATTCTTTTTGACATTTTTCTATTGTCACTCCTTTTCTACTAGGCCTATAGTAGATTTTGATTTCGAACAATCCTTGGTGAATTACCCATATCCATGACAAAATTTTCATTTAAATAAGAGTTTCTTATAGTCTAGTTTCTAAAGGTAGCTCCAATTTTTGAGAGAAATCTTGATCACTTAAGGTAGCCCTTTCTCCAAGTCAACCTCAATAGATATTCGAGTGTAGGAAAACATGCCGGCCTTTGGTTTTGATCTGCCAATATCATTTCCAAGAGTGTTTCCTATGGATCCGAGAGAATTTTCATTCCAATAGTGCAAGGGAAGATGTGGAAGAGGGACCCAAATTGGCATTGCATAAGGTACATCAACATCTAGGTCAAAATCAAGGGTCCATTTGTTGATATAAATTCCTCTTGTGTCCATGAAGTAAGGACCATTCCTAAACATCAAATTACCGATATTCCTCGAGCTCGAAGATGAAGCATAAAACCCTCGACCACATTAGAAGTATGGTTGTTTTCATTTTATCAATGCCATCCAATTCTTCTACATCCATGTATCCATTGATTTTGGGGAAGACCATAATCTAGTGAATTTCTTTATCAATCCTATTTCTTCTAGCGCTAGAGCTTTATGTTGAGGAGCTTCAGTAGGAAAGATGACTTCTGGGATTGAATCCATTTTCTTAACAAATTTGGACAAATGGGGTTTGCTCACCAACTTACCCAAAGAGATGATCAAGGCATAGAAGGTAGAAGCCTTAGTAGAGGGAGTGAAGAAGTCCCTTCCTAGATCCAAGTTCCAGAGGGCCATCAAAACGGTTAATATAGGGAGTCAACTAGGGTTTCAACAATGAGAGCTCATTCTTGGTCATTTTAAAAATATTTTTTTGTAATGCACTTAGTTGAGTATTATAAGGAAAATCTAATTGTCTTCTACTCCCATTTTTCTTAAAATTCTTAATAAACCAATTTTAAGTAATTTTTTCCTAAAAAATCAGATCTAAAAATCTTGATTGAATTACCAACTTGTTTTTCAAACAATACTTGAAACTTTTTACATACTTTGAAAACTTCATGTTTAGCTAAAAAACTAAAAATCTTGATTAAATTACCAACTTGTTTTTCAAACAATAGTTGAAACTTTTTACACACTTTGGAAACTTCTTGATTAAATTACCAACTTGTTTTTCAAACAATACTTAAAACTTTTTACACACTTTGGAAACTTCATCTTTAGCTAAAAAAAAATACACCCATGTAAATCTTGTTTTATCATTAACAACCAAAACAAAGTAATATGCACCACCTAGTAAAAGCTTGGTTTTCATAGAACCACTTAAATCTATATGCACAACATCCAACACATCCTTATATTTGTTTTTAATTCATTCATATTCAAAGTTATAATGTTACAAATGCACATCCATGATAATCAATTAATCCATTTTTCGATGTTGAAAATCTCTTAACCACCTCATTCTCACATCCATCAGAATCAACTAATCCATCATTCAATGTTAGGAAGTCCTTAGTCACCTCATTTTTTTTTTTAAACTTAAAATTTTTAGATAACCAAGTATCGCAACTATTACATTGGAACATTTAAAAACAAATCCATCATTCAATGTTAGAAAGTCCTTAGCCACCCCATTCTTTTGTTAAACTTAAAATTTTTAGATGACCAAGTGTCACAACTGTACATTTGAGGACAACACTAGATGACAAAAAATGTTGAAACACTAGATGACAACAATGCTTTAATGCTTAAATCTTATATTACTCTGAGCTCTAGCCAACTCACTTGTCATACCATTAAGTTCTCTACAAAATTTTGGCAATTGTGATACTCAAAATTCTTCTTCTTATATCCATCCAAACATTGGAGTCATTTGGAAACGTCTCTTTAATCCCCCACTTTTGGTATTTTGAAATATTTTTTTGTGTTGTGGCGGTGGATTACTAAAACTCAATGTCTAGGAAGAAGGTGGAAAAAAATGGAGAGCATCTTTGGTCTTAGTTGAACGTAGGCATAGTATTTACAATTTTTTTTGTTTTTTCTTTAATGATCATGTCTTGGGACCATTCTCCCAAGGATGGGATGTCCTCCCTTGGGATGATGTCATGAGACATGGCGACGTATACACATTTCTGTGACTCTCATTTGGGTATCACATCAAATGCATTCTCCATAAATTCCTAATAAATGACAAACGGTAACATGCCATGTGATCCAACACAATTTGCATAGATCCCATAGTTACAGTATTAAGTGCCTTAGGATGGCCAACGATACAATATTTAAGGTGTTTATATTTTCTTATGAAAACTAGGGCAATTAAAGTTTGCAATCTAACAAATTACAACATAACTTTAAATTTACTTGAATGATTGGAATCAAATTTAAGCAACAAATTTATGATTTCAACCATNACGATACAATATTTAAGGTGTTTATATTTTCTTATGAAAACTAGGGCAATTAAAGTTTGCAATCTAACAAATTACAACATAACTTTAAATTTACTTGAATGATTGGAATCAAATTTAAGCAACAAATTTATGATTTCAACCATCTCTTAACTCCACTTATATCTCAGAAAACATATAATTTATTTTATTTTATTTTATAATTTCAACAATTTCAAATCCATAATCCATTTATGTTGTCGAAAATAGGGCTATGTGAATATTCTTGTATTACACTAGATGAAGTGCTCAAAATAAATTAAATGCATAGTGGAAAAAATGTTTGAACCATTACACAAAGATATTGTACTTCACTTTAATGTGATTTTCGTATAGTATGGTAGTTAATAGAGGAGGAGCTTTAATGATTTCCTGTCAATATGTTCAATTGATTAACTAATACATGATTTAGTGTAATGTACCTAGTTTCCAGTCGAAGGACACTACGTGCAGATAACATATTAAAACATAAGATTTTCTGCTAATTGAATTCTTGTAGCTTACGAGCTACAAATCACACACATATTTAATCATTTGATTGATACCACAATTCTAAATGCATCTAACATCATATATTAAAACATACATGCAACTGTCCAAGCAAACAACAAAATACCCACCATTCATCTAAATCATTTACACAACGAAATAACATAAGAACATAACAAAAATACTTATCTGTTAATAATTAACCAACAAGTCACATACAAAGGATGGACCTCCTAACCATAGGCACTGGTGTTCATTTCCTCTCAACAATAGGCCACCCTTGAGCTGAGGCTATGAGTCCACAAGGAGATCTGGCCCAATGGATGTCTACTCTCCACACAACAACCCCAAAACCCAAGTTCCACTCCCACAACAATGTCAATTATCCAACTCTCTTTCTTCCCCACAACCTGCACTACCCATTGAATGTACCCCCTTCACTTATCACAATCCCTTGGGCTGTACCATTCATTTATTAGGGCCTTTAGTGGACTTGGTTGGCTAGGAATCTCTCATCTGGGGACTCTATCAACTCTCAGTTGCTTGAGGAGTTCTCACAATAACCTTCACAAGGCTCCTGCGACATTTCCTCAACAAGAAAAAACACTACATGTTTACAACCCGCTTGCAGGCACACATGCCTATTTTCTAGAATAACCATAGCCTAATAATGGCTACCTTCAAGCACATCATGGCCGGTGCTCTTTCCTAGCACTCAACTATTCTCTTACAACCCAAAATCTACAAGTAAAAACTACTCTCCATGCAAAAACGTGAATGTCCAATATTGATCTTATGTATTCAAATATTCAAATATTGATCTTATGTATTCATTCAAGTTATTTAATAAATAAAGTATTTATTATTATATATATATTGATTGAGAAAATGAAATAAATATTTGTTGTTCAGTTAATTTGTGAAAAGCGGAAAATTGTCCAAAGTTTTGTGACACTGATTCACCCCCCCCCCCCTCAGTGTCAAGTACCCATTTTTCATCACTTTGTTGCTCTAAATCCATAAGAATTTTTTCATCTTGAGTTGTATCTAGCTCATATTCTTCTTCTTCAGTTTCTGAAAAGCTGCTGCTATCCTTCCTTGAATAAAAGTTGTTCCTTCTAAAAGACTTTTTCTTCTTAAACTCCCTATGTTTATCCTTGCCTTTTCTTCCTATTTCATTGGTGTTGTTTTCTTTGAAAGGACAGTTGGATGAAAAATTACCGACTTTACCACAATGAAAGCATTTGAATGGTAACATACCCTTATACTTTCCGGAGCCCCTCTTCAGTTTCCTTACAAAATTAACTTCTTCTTCATCTGAGAAGTGTTAAGAGGAATCACGATTTTGAGATGTTGATGTTTTAATAGAAGCCTTGAAGAATACATCCTTTAGATATGCCTGCTCTTTCCTGGTCCTCATCTCATAAGAAGTCAATATTCCATGGAGCCTATCGATAGTTAGTTTATTTAGTTCATGCATTTCTTCTATAACATAAAATTTTGCATCAAGTCTTGAGGGAAGAGATCTTAGTACCTTCTGAACCACCATATATTCTTCAATCTTCTCACCTAGCCCTTTAATAGTGTTTACAGTCTCATCTACTATGAGAAAGAAACCTGCAATACTTTCATCTTCACTCATCCTTAAGCTTTGAAATTTTATTATGTGAGCTTGAAGTTTGGCCAACTTTACTTTCTCGTCTCCTTCGTAACTGTTTACCAGTTTGTCCCATATTTCCTCTGCGGATTCCAATTGCATTACTTTAATATATTTTGTTTCTATAAGCCCACCTTGGATAAAATTCATATCTCTTGCATTACTGTATTAATTTTTCTTACCAGTTTCATCAGTTGGAAGAGTTGCTGGGATTTTATAACCATCTACCACAATCTTCCAGACTTCCATACCAAGAGATATCAAGTAGGTCTTCATTTTGATTTTCCAAAAAACAAAATTTGTTCCATTGAATAGAGGAGGTCTAGTTGAAGAAGAAATGCAATCTTGACTTGCCATACCTTTTGTGTGATCTTCCTTCCAACTGTTAGGATGTTATAGAAGGAACCTGGATCTGATACCAATTGTTGAGATTCACAATAATACTGAGAAGGGGGGGGGTGTGAATCAATATTGTATCAATCTTCTCAATTTTGTTTTCCTCAAAGCTTTAGTATGATTTTGAAGTGCTTACTTAATCATCAATGCATGCAGAAATCAAAACAACACAGAAAACACAGTACACCATAAATTTTACGTGGAAACCCAATGTGGGAGAAAACCACAAAACATCTTTCTTTATGTTTTTCTGCTTTCTGCAAGCACCAACTTACAATTTATAATGTTTCAGCTCGACATGCACCCACCCGTTGCAAATAAGGAGGACACCAATCCTTTCAGGCACCCACCTATTACAAATGATGATGACACCAATCCTCTCAGTCACCAACCTATAGAGTGAGGACACCAATCGTCTCCCTTGCGCCACCCTACCTCCCTGTATTCGTTTAAAAAAAAATTCTTACACAAATAAATCTTTCTCAGAGTTACAAGAGATTTTTCCTCTCTTGCCATCCACTCAATGCTTGATCAACGCACATCCCTACTTATAATATCTTTTCCTCAATTCAACACACTGTATGTGGATGCAAAACAATTATATTGTGGACATATCTTGATCATATCAAAGTCCAATTAGTTATATGTGGACACAATTTTGTCTAAATTAAGTATGTGGACGCATAACAATTATATTGTGGGCATATCTTGATCACATCAAAGTTAATTAGTTATATATGGACATGCTTCTGTCTAAATTAAGAATATTTCTTCTTCAGTTACATCTAGACATTCTTTGACTAAATCAAACGGACCAAATATTCCATCCCATCAAAATTGATGCAACCATTTACATTCTGGTTTACAAAGTGCCCAATGCACAAATAGAATATGAGCACAAAATTCAAGTCACAAGTCTTCAACTTGTTGCACTTTCCTTGCAGTGCACTCACCGAGTAGCCCCACTAGACTATGAGCATGCCCTAGTGACTCGCTTGCTTTACTGCTGAAATTCCACTTGTTTTGTTGCAGTCCATTGCACTATTTGTCACACTAGCTCAAGGCACCCTCTAGATTTTTCTTCTGTGCCATTTACAGGCGACCGACTTTGTTTCGTCGCACTCCACTGCGTCGTTTGTCGCGCTGCAACACCAACATTAGTCACTCCACTTCACAATCGTGGACAGGGAAATCTATTGCAATATACTCTATTGCATTTTCTCCATCATACTTCACTTCTGAACTGCGTCGTAGGTCATCCCCTTGTCCATCCGGTTGAAATTATCTGTTATCACCAATAATTTCTTTACCGACTGATCATATCTGTGATCAATTCCTAGCCATTGATCTTCTTCTGCGCCATTGGTCCTTTCATCCTTTGATCCTTCAACACTTTGCTATTTTCATCCTTTCATGACTTCCTCCATCCGTGCTTCATACTTTGTGCCATACTGTCTGTTATTGCACGCACTTCTATTTTCATCCTTTCACGACTTACTTCGTCTATGCGTCATACTTTGTGCCATACTGTCTGTTATTACACACACTTCTGTTTTCACCCTTGTTCGTTATTATGCTATAACTAACTATGTTCATGCCCACTTTGACATCAATGCCAACATGTGTACAATACTTTTATATTTGTAAAACAATTTTTTGCAATTTACATGTCACTTTGATAATTAAAGCACCCTTGTTATTAATATATATTATAAAATATTCAATTCTTTAAATTATATCATCAATTTTTTTCTTTCAAAATATATCCTCAATACCAAATCTCAAATATTCTTCATAATAATGAATGCACTCAAGGCACGATAATCCTGCAATTAATATGCTAGAATGATTTTTATTATATCCTTGTATACATAAATATATTTTAATGTAATCATCCTCTGCATAACCATTTTTTTTATAAATATAATGCCTTATAACTCTTTAATAAACACCTTCAACAACACTTTTTCTTTACTTGAATATGGTGATATGCCTTTTCACCCCATTGCTTTGAATATTAAATTAATATTACATTAATATCTCACCTTCACCTAAAATACACCTTTAGGTATTTTTTTTCAAAGATAAATTAATATTACATTAATATCTCACCTTCACCTAAAATACACCTTTAGGTATTTTTTTTTAAAAGATAAGTTATATTTCACAATCTAATTAATATTTCTTCACTTTAATGTATGAAATGATAATTTATTTGATTTTTTCCTTAATTCTTCTTGCTTGCCAATTAAGTGGATTGGACAACAATAATAGACTATAATATAGTCCACGCCAAAGTCTTTCTTTTTCTTGGAGTTATATGGTAATGGAATATTTTTTTTTTCAAAAATTTTAAAATAAAATTTTACATTTCATATATATATATATTTTAATTGTCTTTTCTTATCATGTATTTGACAATTAACTTTACTAACTTTATATATATGTCAATGTAGAATCTTTTGTTTGAATTGATATTTCTTTAGGTGCACTTTAAAAATACTTGGAAACTTTCATTTTTAATTACTTTTTCTTATCATGTACATGGCAATTAACTTTACTTACCCAATATGAAATCTTTGTTTGACTTGATACTTTTTCATGTGTACTTTAAAAGCACTTGGATTTTATTTATTTATTTATTTTTATTTATTATAATTCGTGTCAAAGAGTTTTGGGCCACTAGCCAATTTTTATTTCCACATGAAAAAATATGGTCACTTCACCTAAGCATTCACTTTTTTTCCAAGTTACATTGCCGAGGGAAAACCGCCAAGTACTTCCCCTTGTTTAGAAGATGATACCCAAGGTAAACCCTATAATCTTGATGACACAAGGCCATTCAACAATATGGTTCAAATCCATTACAACAATATACTCGTTAAGAGTTGAACATGTCACATGTGAAAATTGAACCTAGGTGGGGAGGATGACAATCATTCCTTCCAACTACCTAAGCCAAACCCAATCAACGACCTGAGCATTCATTGTAACAAGGATGAATTCATATATTTCTCAAGGGATAACTAATTATTATTTTTAAATCTAAAGGAATCGATAACTGGCTGGGATTACTTGGGTGAGCCCTAGGTTCAAATCCAACTGGATGCTACTATAAACCCTAGGCTAGTGCCAACAATTGCAAGTCAATACCTAGCAATAAACTTATGACTTAGCAAGGGTCAAGACATCTGGAGACACACTTACCTTGAGGGGGTCTCACTCTTATAGGGCACCTATCCTTCTAGTCTTATCACAATGGGTCCAAGTCTCATCGAGGATTTGAACCCAAGTGGGGAGAATGCAAGACCTACCTCCAACCATTCGATCAAACCAACTGAATTAATAATAATTATTGATTATTAACTAAATTATTCTTGAGATACAATGGGTGTGTATATAAATACACGTACGGGGTGATAAATCATGTCCTTGACAAAGGGGTGATAAGTCATGTCCTTGGAAAAGGGCATGACTTATCATTATTACATATTAATGATTGCATTGTATAATAATTTTCCTATGAATATTATTACATGATATTTATTTATTACATTATGATAATAGATCTAATATATCTTAGGGATGTTACATGAGAGATTCAATTTGAGAGTCAAAGAAATAAGGTTTATGCATGGAGAATTTGAGATTGGATTTGGGGGGAGAAGAGACTTTTGAAGGGGACTTAATTGAAGGAATGTATGAAGGAGAAAAGTTAGACTTATCCAATTGAAAAATCATTGGCTATGAATAAAGAGGTTAATTATGAACCTAAGAGGATACTACCACTTGAGGGTTAGAAGAAGAAAACTGAGATAGAACATCAATTCTATTAGCCACATATATACCTTTGCTAATTTGTGCTGTAAAATATGAGGGTTCCATTGATCCCATATTCTTTTTGACATTTTTTTATTGTCACTCCTTTTCTACTAGGCCTGTAGTAGATTTTGATTTCGAACAATCCTTGGTGAATTACCCATATCCATGACAAATTTTTCATTTAAATAGGAGTTTCTTATAGTCTAGTTTCTAAAGGTAGCTCCAATTTTTGAGATAAATCTTGATCACTTAAGGTAGCCCTTTCTCCAAGTCAACCTCAATAGATATTCGAGTGTAGGAAAACATGCCGGCCTTTGGTTTTGATCTGCCAATATCATTTCCAAGAGTGTTTCCTATGGATCCGAGAGAATTTTCATTC
>ML794893.1:159941-188682 GCA_009831015.1 Picea engelmannii | reverse complement strand
TACATTTGAGGACAACACTAGATGACAAAAAATGTTGAAACACTAGATGACAACAATGCTTTAATGCTTAAATCTTATATTACTCTGAGCTCTAGCCAACTCACTTGTCATACCATTAAGTTCTCTACAAAATTTTGGCAATTTTGGTACTCAAAAATTCTTCTTCTTATACCCATCCAAACATTGGAGTCATTTGGAAACGTCTCTTTAATCCTCCACTTTATGGACCACCCACATTTGGTATTTTGAAATAATTTTTTGTGTTGTGGCTGTGAGGAAGAAGGTGGAAAAAAATGGAGAGCATCTTTGGTCTTAGTTGAACGTAGGCATAGTATTTACAATTTTTTTTTGTTTTTTTCTTTAATGATCATGTCTTGGGACCATTCTCCCAAGCCTTTCAATTCAAGTGCGTGGGATGTCCTCCCTTGGCATGATGTCATGAGACATGGCGACGTATATACATTTATGTGACTCTCATAAAGTAGTGGGGTAACACATCAAATACATTCTCCATAAATTCCTAATAAATGAGAAACGGTAACATGCCATGTGATCCAACACAATTTGCATAGATCCCATAGTTACAGTATTAAGTGCCTTAGGATGGATGACACTATTACATCTTACATCCAACGATACAATATTTAAGGTCTTTATATTTTCTTAAAGTTTGCAATTAAGAATGGAATGGAAGTTTACAAATTACAACGTAACTTTAAATTTACTTGAATGAATGGAATCGAATTTAAGCAACAAATTTATGATTTCAACAATCTCTTAACTCCACTTATATCTTAGAAAACATATAAAGATTTTTATTTTATTTTATAATTTCAACAATTTCAAATCCATTTATGTTGTCGAAAATAGGGCTATGTGAATGTTCTTGTAGTACACTAGATGAAGTGCTCAAAATAAATTAAATGCATAGTGGAAAAAATGTTTGAACCATGACACAAAGATATTTTACTTTACTTTAATGTGATCTTTGTGTAGTATGGTAGTTAATAGAGGAGGAGCCTTAATGATTTCGTGTCAATATGTTCAATTGATTAACCAATCCATGATTTAGTGTAATGTATCCAGTTTCCAGTCGAAGGACATTACGTGCAGATAACACATTAAAACATAAGATTTTCTGCTAATTGAATTTTTGTAGCTTACGAGCTACAAATCACACACATATTTAATCATTTGATTGATACCACAATTCTAAATGCATCTAATATCATATATTAAAACATACATGCAACTGTCCAAGCAAACAACAAAATACCCACCATTCATCTAAACCATTTACAAAACGGAATAACATAAGAACATAACAAAAATACTTATCTGTTAATAATTAACCAACAGGTCATATGCAAAGGATGAACCTCCTAATCATAGGCACTGGTGTTCATTTCCTCTCAACAATAGGCCACCCTTGAGCTGAGGCTATGAGTCCACAAGGAGATCTGGCCCAATGGATGTCTACTCTCCACACAACAACCCCAAAACCCAAGTTCCACTCCCACAACAACCCCAAAACCCAAGTTCCACTCCCACAACAATGTCAATTATCCAACTCTCTTTCTTCCCCACAACCTGCACTACCCATTGAATGTACCCCCTTCACTTATCACAATCCCTTGGGCTGTACCATTTGTTTATTAGGGCCTTTAGTGCACTTGGTTGGCTAGGAATCTCTCATCTGGGGACTCTATCAACTCTCAGTTGCTTGAGGAGTTCTCACAACAACCTTCACAAAGCTCCTGCGACATTTCCTCAACAAGAAAAAACACTACATGTTTACAACCCGCTTGCAGGCACAGATGCCTATTTTCTAGAATAACTATAGCCTAATAATGGCTACCTTCAAGCACATCATGTCCGATGCTCTTTCCTAGCACTCAACTCTTCTCTTGCAGCCCAAAATCTACAAGTAAAAACTACTCTCCATGAAAAAACGTGAATGTCCAAAAACGACCCCCTTGGCCATACAAATTTCCTCTCTTTGTTTGCTTGCTTGACTTGACTTACACTCTTCCACAAGATGATTGTACTCATGCCATGCTCTCCAATAACTATGGGATGTGACTCCTCACACCCACCCTCTTACATGAGTTTAATGATTGGCTTTAGGAACACTCAACAACAAATAGAAGGCTTACAAAATGATAATAATAATTCAGGAATGTGGGTTGGATTAATACCCATGAATATTCCCTCTTGGACCCCTCTCTCTCGTGGAATCATACCCCCCCCATCGTTCTTCATCCCTTTCGTATCACAACCAACAGTTATTACTTTTATTAATTATTTCAATGCACATAATATACCATTCGCCCTCCGACCAAATTAAACCAATATGGGATCTTCGCCCCAACACATTGACTCACCAACCTAAATCAAATTTATACAATTACATTATAATTCATGGGGATGAAAACTGGGGATGTTACATTCCCCTCTCCCATGAATATTCCCTCTTTGACCTTTAATCAACATATAGGCTCTTCGACCTAATATGACATAGACATTCCTACCTAAATATAAACATATAGGCACTCTGGCCCCAAAAACCATAAATAAATAGGCACTCTGCCCCCCAAAAACATATATATAAACCACTGACATTCTCCTACAACTATCCTCATTTCCACTAGCTCTCTTCCTTTTGACTTGCCCAACCTAAGGAATGTACCCCTTCACTACTCTCGATACATCGAGTGTCCCATTCGTTTTTCAGGGTTGACCCATGGAATATGCCCCCTTCACTATTCTTAGTCTATTGGGCTACACCATTCATTCATCATGGTCTTTCTGGCACAGGTCACTAGGAATACCACTACTGGGATCTCAAGGGAAAGTCACTGCTAGGAAAACTACAAGGAACAAAACATCAACAACCTTGTTGTTCCAGTGTAACTCACATAGGAGTTCACTCTTCAGGCCTGAAAACTTGGCTGTTTGATAGTGAAACTCCCACACATGAGTTCACTCTTCAAGCCTGACAACTTGGTTCTTCTGCAATCCTAACAAATTGCTTCTTCTCGTTGTACTCACTCTCAAGGCTTAGACATCCCTTTCACTATTATACATTTCCTTAGGTGATCCATCATTTGCCAAGGTTTTCTTATGCAAACGAATGGCAACTTGCTGCTAGAATTCCTCTAGCAATCTGTAACTTGTGGTAGTCATCCCATCTACATCATATGCATATATTCAATATGAGACATCATCATACAATTTTTGATTATAAAATTTGAAATCTGTTTTACGCAGGAAACATAATTTCCCAAACATGATTTTTTTGCTCATAATTGTTTGGCTCTTGCAGCAATAGATATCAGTCTTCCTTATGGGATTACATCCCTTCCATATCCAAGACCATTTCCCC
Organism: Picea engelmannii; assembly: GCA_009831015.1. Lineage (NCBI taxonomy): Eukaryota > Viridiplantae > Streptophyta > Pinopsida > Pinales > Pinaceae > Picea > Picea engelmannii. The sequence continues at coordinate 185,297 of ML794893.1, read as the reverse complement.
TGCAATTTCCTCAATTTCCATGCAACCAAACAAATTGTTAGCATATCATAACAATTTTCAATTATTAATTTCTTAAATCTATTTATACTGGAAAATAAATATTCCCATGCATGAGATTTCTGCTCATTATGTTTGGCTCTTGTAGCTGTAGATATTAGTCTTCTTTATGGGCTTACGTTATGTCCATATCCAAGAACACTTGCCCTGCAATTTCCTCAATTTCCATGCAACCAAACAATTGTTAGCATATCATAAAAATTTTCAATTATTAATTTCTCAAATATGTCTATATAGGAAAATAAATATTCCCATGCATGCGATTTCTTCTCATTATGTTTGGCTCTTGCACTTGTAGATCTTAGTCTTTCTTATGGGATTACATCATTGCCATATCCAAGACCACTATACCCGCAATTTCCTCAACTTTCTTGCAGCCAAACAAGTTGTTAGTATCTCATGCATAATATCATTTCACTACAATATTTGCATTCAGTCCATGAAGTAATTTCAAAATTATATTACTCTAGAATTCAATCACTTCCAACTATCGTTCATAGTAAATATAATGAAACCATCATTCATTGCACATGCATTATCTAGCATATAAAGATTTTCATATTGCAATCAAATTTTACCAACAAATAAAACCAATGTGCCAATACCCATGGTCACATCTACATAATGCATCCTTGCATTGAATCTGGAATATCATATGTCCATGTCATGTATTCCACCATGTGAGTTGGAAAATCTAGCCAACATCTCACTACATTATTCAAACTCTTCCCCATTTACCTGTCCGATCATTTGGATACCTTCTGTTGGACATATTGTCATTCATGTGTTGTCATTGATGTCAATAATCATAATAAGCAGAGAAACAAGGTTAATATCAGGAAGAAAAGTATACTAAGAATCGACAGAAGAACATCACCTTAAGGCTGAAGCAATTCATGATTATTGTTGATCACGATAGGATAAACAATGTTTCTATGATAAAATCTCAGGAGGGTTAGCAAATGCAGAGATCAAAGCTTGGAATGAAAATTGTATACTCAGGGTGAGAAGTATGAACAACCATCCGATCAGAGTGAGAAGCCTCAACAACCGTCCGATCAAGAAATTGACCATGTTGATCGTCTAAATATTATGGATGTCGGTCATATGAGTGACCGTGGGCTTGATGATCGTTGGAGGATCGTGACCATCAGATCTGCAAGCCATATCAATGACAAGGATGGATTGCGGGGATCGAAAGGAGAATTAAACGACTCGCTAGTTCCAATCCTTGAATTGGTCTAGATCGTCAGATCTCATAGACTCGAATATTTACGACTGTGGTTGATCCAACAAGCGATCATATTAAGCTGGATTGAGTTGTGACCGTCAGATGCAAAATCACAAGATCAACAACAGGAATAGATTGCAGATATTGAAAGGAGAATTAAATAATGCAATAGTTCCAATCCCACAATTATTCAGGACCATCCAATATTATAGCTTCGAAGATCAACGATTGTGGTTGACTCAACAAAAACACACAACTTCAAATTACGGAGTTTTGGTGACGAGTTAAATCACTCGCAAGTTGTGGTTCCGCAACCATCCTTGATCGTTGATCTTCTTCGAGAATCTTCACAATCGTCGTATCACTTTAAGTGGAAGGATAGGATAAGCGGGGATAAAGGGTTGAGAATTTGATTATTCAAATACCCGTCAGCCATCAGATCAAACCCAAATTCCCGTCAGCCGTCGATCATTTTTGAGTGGAAGGATAGGATAAATGCGATAAGATCTGAGATCTTATTTATGCAAATTTCTGTCAGTCGTTAGATCATTCTAAGTGGAAGGACAAGATAAGATAGAAGAGCAGCACCATAGACAGATTGAGCTGTTGATCCAAGACCCTGATCGAACAAACATATTTCACTTCGGGTTTAAATATGAGCGGAGGTTACGCTCCAGAAAGTTTGAGATGTGAAATTCCTGAAGGCTGGAGACTCGGAGAGTCGAAATAAATTCTCAACCACCGGATCATTAGAAGTAAGCCTCAACCATCCAATTCAAGAGGACATGTGATAGATCACGATGGCAGACCACGTCAGCAAAGACATATGGTAGATTACGTCAACAAACCTTGTCCGCAAGGACATGTGGCAGACCATGTCGACAAGGACGTATGGCGGACCACATCAGCAAAGGACGTGTGGTAGACCACGTCAGCAAAGGACGTGTGGTAGACCACGTCAGCAAAGGACGTGTGGTAGACCACGTCAGCAAAGGACTTGTGTCAGACCACATCAACAAGGACATGAGTCGTCTGATCTGAAAGATCACTTCAAGTGTATTCTCAACCATTGATCATAGTACATTGGAAGGATAGTATAAGTTTGAAAAGTTGAAATCCCGAAGTCCTGAAGGGCGAAGTTCCGACAACCGTCCATATCGATGCTTGATTAAGTCCTAGTTGTCATATTAAAAGATGAAAGGATGAGTGTAAGGATCAAATCTAACCATTGATTTGTTTCTGTGAAATAAACCGTCTGATCTGATTCGAAGGTTTGAGAAGTTGAAATCCTGAAGTTCTGAAGGGCGAAATTCCGTCAGCCGTCCATCTCCTTAGAATATTGAATTGTGACCATTGAGTTGATAAGCGCTCAAGCACTCGTCTCACCTAGCGTTTGGTCACCGCTGTTGGTCATATGATATAGGAGATCTAAATGACAACATAATACATCATTGTAATTGATAAGCCCGTGGTTCTATAAACGCTCGGTCACATGTAATGGTTTGAAGGAAACGCCTCCATAGAATTTGGTTCCTGTGAAAATAACAGAAGTTCGAGATCGAGTTTGAAGAATGAAATTGATCCACATGTGATCAATTTATGAAAAACCTCCACAGTAAAAATAATAATCAATGATTATGGTTAAGTTAAACAAAGAGGTACGATGGTTCAAAACCAAGAGACACAGTGTGTCACTCTCACATCATTTTGAAGAATATATAAACGAGGAAGAGTGATGAGAAGAAGAATGTCTCTGCAGTCCAAATAAGAGAATATATTAAATCAGAGAAGTAGAGAGAGATACAATAAAAGACTTGATACATAATCTTGTCTAGATTCAAAAAATCAAGGGTGGTTGGGTGGTTCATGGGCAGGTTGGTGCCTGCGGAGGGAGTTGGTGCTTCCTTGTCATTTGTAGTTGACTAAACAGGGGGTCATAGCCTCCTACTAGTTGGTGCTGGTAAATTAGGTTGTGGGTGCATCCTGATTAGTCGGTGCTGATAAAAAAAAGGAAGTACATCTTCCTTCTATGTAACATGTAAAACCGATTTTGCAGTTAATAGAAAAGAGTTTGTGGTTTTCCCAATTGGGTTCCATGATAAAATACTATGTTAAAATTCTGTTTGCATTAATAAATGAAAAATTGATATAATTGTTGTGTCACTGATTCACCCCCCCCTCTCAGTGACATGATCTGATCCTTCAATTGGTATCAGAGCGGGTTCCTTCAGCACAGTCTAACAAACTTGAAGGTACATTCTGAAGATGGATCAACAATAGGGAATGTCCAACAACAAAGCACCATTGTTCAATGGAGGAGGCTATGCTCTATGGAAAATAAGAATGAAAAATTTCTTGTTGGCTCTTGGTTTTGATATATGGAAATTTGCTGTAGATGGTTACACTGCACCAACTACTCCACCTAAAGACGCTGCAGGAAAGAAAATCTGTAATGACAACTCAAGATCCGTTAATGGAATTCTAGCAAGGCTGACTAATTCTAAACGTGTGAAGGTTATGCATTGCAAATTAGACAAAGAAATCTGGGAAATGTTGGAGGCTGTATATGAAGGAGATGACAAAGTCAAGGAAGCCAAAGTACAGACCTATAGATCTCAGTTTGAAAACCCGAAAATGAAAGAAGAAGAAAATATTGATGAGTACTTTCGTAGGGTAGATGAAGTGGTTAACTCAATTAGAGAAGTAGGAGAAGAGATTACATATAAACCCATTGTGAAAAAAATACTAAGGTCATTACCTATGAGATATGATGCAAATATTTCTTCAATTGAAGATAGATCTGATCTAGACACACTCACAGTTGATAAGCTCCATGGAATTTTTACAGCATATGAAATGAGAACAGGGAATGATAAATCAACAAAAGATGAAACAATTTTCAAAGCATCTAAGACAAAGATAAATCAGAAACAAAAACCTCAATTCAACCATCGTGAATAATCTGACATGGAAGAAGCAAATTTCATTAAAAAACTTCAGAAAGGATCAAGGAGGTACAAAGGCAAGCTCCCTTTCAAATGTTTTAATTGTGGCAAGGTTGGTCATTTTGCACCCAAGTGTCCCTATCCCAAGGAGGATCCTGAAGATGAAGAAAACAAAATCAAACAATACAAGAAGAAAGAAAAACCCAACTAAAAGAAAAAGTTTTACAAAGGGAAAAATAATTTTTACTCAAAATAAGAATGCAACAGTTCATCAGAGTCTAGTGACAACGATGAATCTGATGATGATGAAGTCATTTTCTTAGGTATTGAAGAATCTAATGAGATAGAAAAAATTAAACATGAGAAAGAGTTAGAAGATGAAGCAGAAGTTAATATGGAGGAAGAAATTCTCAATGCCTTGGATGAATTAAGAAAATACAAAACCAGATATAGACAACTGAAAAGTTTTGTAGTTGAACAAAAGGAAAAACATGAACAAGAAGAAAAGGAGATGGAAAAACTCATGAGCAACCTGAAAAAACAAATCCTAGAAGAAAATAATATCAAAGAAAGTCTGGAAAAGTCTCTTAAAGAAAAACAAATAACCTGTGAAAGAATGGAGGCAAAAATAGTTCACCTAAGAAAAGAACTGGATGAAAAAATCACTCAAACAAGATATGAAAATAGATCTAAAATATTAGATAAGATTATCACCATGCAAAAATATCCAGGTAATAAAAATGGAATAGTTTATTCTCAAAAGGAAAGCCAAGTTAACTCAAAATCTTATGCAGATGCTCTCCTCAGTACATTCAAGAAGAAAAATGAAGATAAGATAAGTAATGATCAGAACTCAGAGGATTACTTCCACCCATCAGGAAGGAAGACAAGACAATACCAAAGAAGTTTTATCAAAACATGTATCCTCACATTTTCCTTGGTTATTGATTTGCATGCTCTAATTTCAGACCCAAAGCTATAAATTGTAGAGCATATAGAAGGAAAAATCTGAAGGTTAAGAACTATATCCTTAAGGATAACCAAGCAGTAAATCGAGTTAAAAGAAGAAACTATAACTCCTTTGAAACTCTAGAAGAAGGGGACCTACAATGCTTCAGATATCATAACTATGGACATAAGGCCATTAATTGTAGATTAATGGAAGTCTCAGAACAACCAAAGTTCATTAGAGAGCAAAAGAAACTTTGGAGAGAAAAAACATCAAAAAAGGAATGTCTTATTCCCTAAAAGCTCAAGATAAAAAGGATATATGGTATGTTGACAATGGGTGCTCAAAACATATGACAGGTAACAAGGACAAGTTTTTAGACTGAAAGAAGCAAAAGGGTAAAGTTACATTTGGTGATAATGCTTCAAGTAACATACTTGGGAAAGGAACTATAAGCTTGGGAAAAGACAAAGCCAAAAATGTGCTACTTGTCAAAAAGTTGAAGCCTAGTTTATTAAGCGTCAGCCAAACCTGTGATCAGGGGCACTTCTACATCTTTGAATCCCAAAAATGTGAGATTAGGAGAGAAGACACATGAAAATTAGTTGGTATTGCTCCTAGAACTCCTGAAAATGATATATACTAGATGCAAAATTGAATAAGGAGTGTCATGTAAATTTAGTAGATGAAAATTGGCTATGGCATAGAAGGTTGGGGCATATTAACTTTGACAATCTAGTGAAAGTAAACAATCTTGGTGCAGTAAGAAACTTTACAAAGATCATAAAACCCTCAAATGCTATGTGTAGACACTGTCAACTAGGGAAGAAAACTAGAATAAAGTTCAAGGCAAAAGAACACTCAACCTCAAAACCTTTAGAGCTTGTTCACACTGACCTATGTGGACCTACAAGGACCAAGAGTTTGCAAGGAGAGTCTTACTTTATATTGTTCATTGATGATTTTACTAGAATGGGTTGGATATGTTTTCTCAAAGAAACATCAGAAGCACTTAACAAATTCAAATCCTTTAAAACCCTTGTTGAAAATGAAAAGGAGACAAAAATCAAATGTCTTAGATCATACAATGGTGGTGAGTTCACCTCAAAAGAATTTGATCTCTTTTGTGAAACCCATGGAATAAAAAGACAATTCTCTGCTGCCATAACACCTCAACAAAAGGGGATTGCTGAGAGAGAGAATAGAACAGTTCATGAGGCTGCAAGGACTATTCTCAATAAAGCAAAATTATCTGATGGATATTGGAGGGAAGATATAAACAAAACAATATACATATTGAACAAAGGTCAACTCAGGGTTAATAGTGATAAGACTCCTTATGAACTATGGTTTGGAAGAGCTCCATCAGTAAAATACTTCAAGGTCTTTGGAAGTAAATGTTACATCAAAAGACTTGATGAGAATCTTGGAAAGTTTGATGCCAGATCAGATGACAATATTTTTCTTGGATATGATTCTAACAAGAAAGCATATAGATGCTACAATCTTAGATCACATAAGATTGTTGAGAGTGCAGATGTCAAGGTGGATGACCTAAAAACGTTAAAGATAAAAAATCAAGAGACTATACTTGAAAGTGAAGATGAAGATGATGATGAGACAATTGGCACACAAATAGAAGAAGTAGAAGAGAACAAAGAGAGGGAATATGATGATATGCATACGAGTGAAGAAAAAGAAGATAGTAAAGATGGAGAGATAAGAGAAGGATTACCAAGAAGAGACACACATACACCCTCAAGAATTACTCAAAAGAATCATCCTGAAGAACTGATTATTGGAGATATGAATGATGGAGTGCACACAAGAAGACAACTACTGTATCAAACATAAATAGCATTGTTGTCACATGTTGAGCCTAGATCAATCAAAGAGGCCTGTAAAGATGAGAATTGGATCAAAGCTATGAATGAAGAATTGGACCAAATTGAAAAAAATCAAACTTGGCAACTAGTTCCAAGACCAAAAAACAAAAATGTCATTGGAACTAAATGGGTGTATAAAAACAAAATGAATGAGAATGGGAAAGTAATCAGGAACAAAGACAGATTGGTCTGTAAAGGGTATGCTCAGGTTGAAGGAGTAGACTATGAAGACACCTTTTCACTTGTGGCCAGATTGGAGGCAATTAGGATGTTCCTAGCTTTCTCCAGCTACAAAAAATTTGAAGTATACAAAATGGATGTCAAGTCATCATTTCTCAACAGAAATTTATAAGAGGAAGTCTATATTGAGCAACCAAAAGGATTCAAATTAAATAACAAAGGATACTATGTTTGTAAATTAAAGAAATCACTCTATGGACTAAAACAAGCACCCAGAGCATGGTATACAAGGCTAGATTCTTACTTACAAAAACAAGGCCTAAAAAGGGGATCTGCAGACAACAATATTTACTATAAAATTGATGGTAATAACATGATTATTGTGGAAGTATATGTTGATGATATTATATTTGGCAGTGATGATGAAAAAATGAGTAAGGGCTTTGCTAGGATGATGCAACAAGAATTTGAAATGTCTTTGCTTGGTGAACTGAATTTATTTCTTGGATTACAAATAATACAGTCCAAAAGAGGAGTCTTTATCCATCAGTCTAAGTATGTTAAAGATATGCTCAAGAGATTCCAGTTAGAGGATTGAAAACCTGTTAGTACACCTATGACAGTTGGATGAAAACTAAGCAAGGATGATGAGTCCAAAGTTGTAGATCCAAAACACTACAGATCAATGATTGGCAGTTTGCTCTATGTAATAGCTTCCAGACCTAATGTCAAGCAAGATGTTGGGATGACAACTAGATTCCAAGTAGCACCAAAGGAGAGCCATGTTCAAGTTGTAAAAATAATCTTTAGGTATTTGAAAGGAACCATAGATCTTGGTTTGTGGTACCCTAGCAAGGATTCATTCACTTTAAAAGCCTATTCAGATGATGATTGGGCAGGAAGTGTAGATGACATAAAAGTACAAGTGGAGGAGCATTCTATTTGGGATTATCATTGGTAGCTTGGATAAGTAAGAAACAATCCTCAATTTCTCTGTCTAGCACTGAAGCTGAGTATATTGCAGCAACAGAATGTTGCACACAAGTGGAATGGATGAAACAAACCCTACAAGACATCAAAATAATATTTGAAGAACCTAATATTATCCACTGTGATAATACAAGTGCTATAAGTCTCTCTAAGAAACCTGTCCAACACTAAAAATTGAAATACATTCCCATAAAGTACCACTATCTAAGAGATCAGGCTGAAAATAAGAACATTAAATTGGAATATGTTCCAACAAAAGAACAAGTGGCATATATTTTCACAAAACCCTTAAACAGAGATGTATTTGAATTTCTCAGGAAAAAATTAAGAGTAATATTTCCTCTAACCTAAATCTCTCAAGAAAATAATGCTTCAGTTAGCACCTATTCAAGGGGAGACAACAATCAACGTCAGAAGGAGTCATTCAGTTATGATGAGAAAAGTGTGATTGCAAGAGGAGTTACCAATGGTCAAGACTCTGATCAAAAGTATTTAGAAAGACAAATCATAGAAGAAGAAACCCTTTTCCATTGATGTCAAAGGGGGAGAGTAACTTCAGAGGAGAGATGCAACATCACAGGGGAGAGTTTGTGTATGAAATTAGTGTGTTTCCCTCAATGACAAAGGGGAATATTGTTGGACATATTGTCATTGATGTCAACGATCATAATAAGAAGAGCAACAAGGTTAATCTCAGGAAGAAATGTATACTAAGAATTGACAGAAGAACATCACCTTAAGGCTGAAGAAATTCATGATTATTGTTGATCACGATAGGATCAACAATGCTCCTATGATAAAAGCTCAGGAGGGTTAGAAAATGTAGAGATCAAATCTCGGAAGGAAAAGCATATGCTCAGGGTGAGAAGTCTCAACATTCATCCGATCAGAGTGAGAAGCCTTAGCTGCTGTTCGATCAATTAATTGACCGTGTTGATCGTCTAAATATTACGGACGTTGGTCATATGAGTGACCATGGGATTGAGGATCGTTGGAGGATCGTGACCATTGGATATGCAAGCTAGATCAACGACAGGGATGAATTGCAGGGATCAGAAGGAGAATCAAACGACTCGCTAGTTCCAATCCCGTAATTGGTTTAGATCGTCAGATCTCACAGACTCAAATATCGACGACTGTGGTTGATCCAACAAGTGATCAGATTAAGTCGGATTGAGTTGTGACCGTCGGATGCACAATCACAAGATCAACGACAGGGATAGATTTCGGAGATCAAAAGAAGAATTAAATATCGCGCTAGACTGTCTGATCTTATAGCTTCAAAGATCGAGATTGTGGTTGACTCAACAACAACGCACAACTTCAAATTGTGGAGTTTTGGTGACGAGTTAAATCACTCACAAGTTGTGGTTCCACAACCATCCTTGATTGTTGATCTTCTTTGAGAATATTCAAAACTGTCGGATCACTTTAAGTGGAAGGATAGGATAAGCGGGGCTAAAGGGTTGAAAATTTGATTATCTGAATACCCGTCAGCCGTTAGATCAAACCTGAATTCCCATCAGGCGTCGATCATTTTCGAGTGGAAGGATAGGATACATGCAGTAAGATATGAGATCTCATTTATGCAAATTTCCGTTAGCCATTGGATCATTCTAAGTGGAAGGACAATATAAGATAGAAGAGAAACACCATAGATATATCATCGAGCCATTGATCCAAGATACCGATTGAACGAACATCTTTCACTTCAGGTCTAAAGATGAGAGGAGGTTATGCTCCAGAAAATTTGAGATGTGAAATTCCTGAAGCCCGGAGACCTGAAATAAATTCTTGACCATCGGATCATCCAAAGTAAGCCTCAACCATCCAATTCAAGAGGACATGTGACATAACACGGTGGCAGACGAAGTCAACAAAGACATATGGAAAATTATGTCAGCATACCTCATCCGTAAGGAGATGTGGCAGACCACATCGACAAGGACATACAACGGACCACACCAACAAAGGACACGTGGCATACCACATCAACAAAGGACGTGTGGTAGACCACATAAACAAGGAAACGAGTCATCTGATATGAAAGATCACTTCGGGTGTATTCTCAACTGTTGATCATAGTACAGTGGAAGGATAGTATAAGTTTGAAAAGTTGAAATCCCAAAGTCCTGAAGGGCGAAGTTCCGACAACCCTCCATCTCGATGCTTGATTAAGTCCTATCCGTTGGATTAAACAATGAAAGGATGAGTGTAAGGATCAAATATGACCATTGATTTGTTTCCGTGAATAAACCGTTCGATATTATTCGAAGGTTTGATAAGTTGAAATCACGAAGTTCTGAAGGGTGAAATTCCGTCAGCCGTCCATCTCCTCAGAAGACTGAATCGTGACCGTTGAATTGATAAGCGCTCAAGCGCTCATATCACCTAGCGATTGGTCACCGTCATTGGTCATATGATATAGGAGATCTGAATGACAACATAATACATCACTGTAATTGATAAGCCCGTGGTTCTGTAAACGCTCGGTCACATGTAATGGTTTGAAGGAAGCGTTTCCATAGAATTCGGTTCCTGTGAAAATAACAAAAGTTCGAGATCGAGTTTAAAGGATGAAATTGATCCATATGTGATCAATTTAAGAAAATCCTTCACAATAAAAGTAATAATCAATGATTATGGTTAAGTTAAACAAGGAGGTACGATGGTTCAAAACCAAGGGACACAATGTGTCACTCTCACACCGTTTTGAAGAATATATAATCGAGGAAGAGTTATGAGAAGAAGAGTTCCTTTGCAGTCCAAATCATAGAATATATTAAATCAGAGAAATAGATAGAGAGATGCAGTAAAAGACTTGATACATAAGCTTGTCTAGATTCATAAAATCAAGGGTGGTTGGGTGTTGCAAGGGCAGGTTGGTGCCTGCAGAGGGAGTTGGTGCTTCCTTGTCAGTTGTAGCTGACTAAATAGGGGGTCGTAGCCTCCTACCATTTGGTGCTAGTAAACTAGGGTGTGGGTGTATCCTGATAAGTCGGTGCTGATAAAAAAAAGGAAGTACATCTTCCTTCTATGTAACATGTAATTTTTTTTTTGCAGTTAATAGAAAAGAGTTTGTGGTTTTTCCAATTGGGTTCCACGATAAAATACTGTGTTAAAATTCTTTTTGCATTAATAAATGAAAAATTGATATAATTGTTGTGTCACTGATTCACCTCCCCCCCTCTCAGTGACATGATGTGATCCTTCACCTTTCTCTTCGACCCACACACACCACTAGGAATATAATTCTCCCAGTTCTCTCCTGTGTTGGAAAAGAGGTTGTAGTCCAAACATCGATTATACAGGGGAATACCATTATGCACTTGTATGGTGCTATAGCCTTTCCATTTCCACCTCAACATGGCTATATCTTATGGAATTCATTGCTACAACATGAGTAATGTCTCCTGAATTTACTTGGTTATGATCTCATAACCAATATAACATAATATGCAAGAAAATTTCTATATAAATGTATTCAAACATCAATAAAATATTCACCTTCAAGGATTTCTATCTTTACGTCAATTTAAAATATTTGAACTTTAACTAAGAGAATTCTTACCCCAATTCCCTTCATCATTTTATGCAACATAAGAAGCCAAATGCATACCTGCATGGCCATTATCAATTAATTGATTCTACCCGATCCTTTGACACTTTGTAGAAGCTTGCCGACTCCCTTCACCAATTCTATTGATCAACACTCTTACCATCCTCATTTGTCAGCTTTGTCTGGATGGATTTTAATAGCATCATCAACATCATGTTGGGTATGTGTTATATTATTTGTATGTGTTATATTCTTTGATAATATGTTGAAGAGAGGGTTTATTTCTAGTCCATACCTCGTGTGGAGTTTTATCATCCAACACTGATGAGGGTGATCGATTGACCATGTAACATGCTATACCCACTGCCTCTGCCCAGAATTCCTGTCCTAACTCGACACTGCTGAGCATGCTCCTTGATTTTTCCATTAGTGTCCTGTTCATCCTTTCTGCAACTCCATTCTGTTGAGGACTGTATGGAGTAGTCTTCTGCCTTGCTATACCACACTTCTTATAGAATTCTTCGAATTCATTTCCACAGAATTCTCCACCATTATCTGTTCTCAATACCTTTATTTTATTCTCTGTCTGATTTTCTACTAGAGCCTTAAACTCTTTAAATTTATCAAATACCTCAGATTTCTTTCTAAGAAAATAAATCCACGTGTTCCTTGAAAAATCATCTATGAATGAAACATAATACACAGATTTACCTAGGGATGGAACAGGAATAGGTCCAAACACATCACTGTGTATCAACTCTAAGATCCCCTTTGCTCTTGTAGCACTAGATGGGAATCTTACTCGATTCTGTTTACCATATATACAATGTTCACATAAATAAAAATCCAGAGTGCAATTAGACACACCTTCAACCATACCTTTACCGTGTAGTGTTCGAAGGCCCTTTTCTCCAATATGTCCCAGTCTTTGATGCCACAACATGGTCTTTTTTCTAGGGACAATATTGGTCTTGTCTTCTTTATTTATCTGTTCAGGGACAACATAACTGTTACACCCATTAGTATAAGTGCTTCCCAACAACTTGTATAGATTTTCACACTGAACTCCCCTCATCAACACCATTGCTCGTCGTACCATCTTGCAAGTGTTCTTTCCAAAAACAATATCCACTCCTACATCATCCATCTTGCTTACAGATATTAAGCTCCTGGCTAGTTTTGGAATGTGCAGAACCCCAGGAAGTGTTCTAATCCTTCCATCTTTTAGCAACAACTTAACCCTTCCACGTCCCAAGATTTTTGTTGTCGAGTCATCTCCTAGGAATACATCACCACCATCATATTTTTNATACATCACCACCATCATATTTTTCATATTCAGAGAACCACTCCCTGTGAGGAGTCATATGGTATGACACACCTGAGTCGATCAACCATACATCATGGTCTGCATGTGTACTTGTAGATTCCAGGTAAACATCACCTCCTTCTCCAGTGGAGGTTTTCGCCTCTATGGAAGAGGTACTATCAGATCCCTTTGTTTTTTCAACCTTCTTAGACTTGCAATCTTTCTTATAATGCCCTATTTTACCACACTTCCAGCATTTCCTCAAAGATTCTCATGGAGACTTAGATCTACCTGTAGATTTAGATCTCCACCCTGAAGGCTTACCAGGGTTCCTGTCTTGGGTACGACATCTTACAAATAAAGTATCTGTGCTATGACTATCCATGCTTTTCTACCTCATCTCTTCAGATAACAAGGATGAAACTACATCCTCATACTTCAATGTATATTGAGTGGTACTACCAATTGCTACAACTAGATTATCCTGTAATGTCCCGTTTTTCCTAGGCAGTCGGAATACCGTGGTGGTTTACACAGTTTCCCATAAACCATTAGACGGATGAGCTAGGGAAACGATACTGGTAAAGTCACCTTCGAATTATAAAGTGAAAACTTAGGGAAAGTGAGTTTATTATTATTAAACCCCTCTTTGAGGGTATTTCTCTCCAATTAATAATTAAATGAATATTTTAACGGAGAAAAGGACAAGTGAATGAATAAAATGACGATTGAAGGGGAAAAAGGCATTATTGACTAATCATTTTAAAATTTGAGTTTGGGAGAAGAGCTCGGTGAGAAAACAAGGGTTTCAGCTGGAAACCCATTCGACACCTCAGATTCGGCAATGAAACTATCTGCCCTAGCCGTGGAACCTCGGATTCGGCAGTGAAACTATCTGCCCAAGCCGTGGAATTGGAGAAGCCATTCAGGGTTCTCATTTGCAGGGATTGGCATCGTGGTTCGAAGAACTTCATCAACGAAAGAATTTCATTTGTAGATTCGGCAAGGAGTGGCACTTTTTTGGCACGAGCTGATGGTTGGGTCATTTCTTTGAGTTGGACGCATTCCACATTGTCTTGCTGCATGTTGTCCATTGGAGATGGGTCGAACCCCTTCCTAAGCGTGGAGTCCTTGGCTGGGCGTGACTTCTAGGTGGATAGACTCTGCTGGTCTTTACTCGTTAGCTGCGTGGGTGATTGCAGGTCGTGTCTTCTCCTCCCACAGGCTGTGTGTTCATCTTTGGCTGCGTGGGGGTGTCGAGCAAGAGGCTACTGGTCGATTTCCTGTGGAGCTGCGTGTTCTTTTGAAGTTGGCTGTGTATTCTTTCTTGGTTGAGTTGTTGCTGCGTGTTCATTTTTCTTGCTGGTCGTGGTATCCCTTTCCTGTAGCTGCGTGTGGCTGTGGTGCTGCGTGGAAGGAACATAGGTGGTGGCTGCTGGTCGCTCCATTGGGTGTCTTTACCTTGCATAAGAGGGGCATCTTGCAGAGGCTTGGAGGTTGTTATAACATTCCATCAAATAGCAACATAGTAACATATGAATTGGCTGCCTTATCAACTCGTGGGAGCAATTTTGGAGCATTTCCTTATGGCTGTGAGTGACTAAAGTTACCAAACTTTCTGTATCAGACCTCTCCCTCATCCTTGAGAGGTACTCCTATTACCATTTTCTTGTTATTCATACAACATCATTGATAAATAAAGAGCAGCCATGGTTTACTGAATTTATTCCTCTAAGTGTGAATGTCATTTCAATATTATTTTGTGGGTTTGTTTAATATTCAAATAACACCCTTGGGACTTCATTTGGGAGGCATAAGGTGATATAAAACCACCAAAATAGCCAGCAAAACAAAACAATTTATTGCAGTCCAATCAAATTTCACCTTCAACCATCATTTACAGAAGTCTTCCAAGTGTTTGACGAAAGTCCAACACCAAAATAACTGAGTTTTTCACACCTTTACAACTTAGAATATTTCATTGGTATCAGAGCATGTTCTTGGCCAGCTGTGAGTGACATTGATGTCTGAGGAGGGGCTTCAAAACATCACTTATAGGCACAGGAGGTACAAAAGCGTAGAGGGCAGAGAAGAAAAGATGGAGGGTACTCCAGGGAAAAATGCAAATCTGCCAGAGGACAGAGAGGATGGTTTGTTCAGAGGGCTTATGAAAGACTTATAGGATATTGCAGAGGGCCAGAGAGAGACCCGAGAGTTCATGGGTAGAATCACAGGTTATTCTCTAAGGAGCAAGCACGGTGAAGAAAAGGGGGAGAGCAGCAAGAGAGGGCAGATGGAAGAAGGGGGAAACACCCACAGACCTCCATAACAAAGAACATAAAAAATGCACATCAATATGCACCAAGCATTAATCTCATCATGACTATTTCATGTACATGCATCTATATTTATTGTATGTATCATGCATCAATTCTATCGTGCACTCCAATGCATATTTGTTTCAACTTTAGTTATTTATTTTTTTGTTGTAGATGATTGTCATTGAATTCCTGTAGAACCTTGCTTCCTTGTGCATTGCCATTTTTCTCAACTTTGCACCACTGGAATTTATTCTAAGCCTTCCAACCAAGCCCCATTTTTCCAACTTGCAACTCTAACCACTAGATCCACTAGTGCTGCCATCTCACAACTGCTTCCTTTATGCAGAGAATATTGTCCCACTATTTTGGCTAAAATTCTCAATATCCATAGCGTTGTAACATGCACTATTCCAACAGAGTATTAACACTAGAATTTAATTATCCACTCCCCATCTCCATGACCAAACTGGTCTTGAAATACCATTCATATTAATTGACATTTCAAAATATTTCTTTTATGTCATCTTTCTAATACTCTTTTCTATTCATGGATTTACTCAATTTTAAATACCTTTCTTCATTTCATTGAGTGATTCACCGTGAAGCACTACTTGTTCATTCAAGACCACTCTGCTCCAATTGGAATGCTACACTCCTCCATTCTCACCCGTACCTTGCTTTTGTTGTGCACTCTGATAATAGAGACACATTTATTGCTTTGGGTACTTTTGACAAAAATTATAGATCATATCTAACAATCCCTCTTTTTGCATTCTTATACTTGCACATGATATCACTTTTCCTTCTCTTGCAACAAATTGTAAACTTCACTATATTTCTACCTTCAGGGCTATAGAGTCCTGCTTAACTCCTTGTGCATGCAATGACATTATTCACCTATTGGCTTCATACCTCATGTGATAACCTTTGTCGGTTCCCCTTTGAAATCCATTCAAAATATGTAGCAATCGAACACTAATCTTCCTCTGCTCTTCCTAAGTCATTTTTCAACTTACATCACCTACTATGTAGCTTTGCACTTCTCTTTGTAGCTCTTTGGTGATTCAACCAATTGTACAAGATTGACCTGCTTCCCTATCCTATGGACCCTAGAATTAATCTAGAATAGACCCACACAATGCTCAATTGTGGAATCTTATCCTCTTGCTATAAATCCCTTTCACACAACACTCTCTGCAGAGTGCTCTTCTGCTTATTAATAATGACCTATTAGTAAGCTCAACCTCCCTTTATTTGTCAAAATATTTCACTTTAAGTGTGCCTCTAGGCTTATGCATAGAAACTATCCTGAGAATTTACACTCTTCCTTACACATGAATCACCTTTGGCACTCACCTCTATCGTATGGGAAAGTTTCTCCAAACTTTGACAATATTTGGAAAAACCTTCACATTGAGTAATTACAAGGTTCATGGAATTCCAATTCCACTTTTTCTTCAAACTTTATAGAGGAAATCGATGCTCCCATGAAGAACTTAGACCTTCTATTATATTTTCCTTTAGATTACCTTTCCAATGACCATACTCATGCTTCAATATGATTTACTAGCCCAAAAATTATGGGTTCTTGGAATTCTATTATACTCAATTGTGTCCTTCAAGTCCATTAGAAGCATTCCTTCTGATCCCTTAAGAATACTTTGGTTCAAAACTAAATTATGTCTGGATATCTAGATTCTCCTATCCAATATATTTTCAATGACTACTTTCTTGGTCAATTTTGAGTTCCGAGCAACAAGTTATAGGCAATTGCATATTGCCCATTTACCCCTTTTGTGCACCTTTCTTCCTGATGCAAATAATATTAAACACCAACTTTTTCCACTTACATAGGTAAATCTATTGAGAATCAAGAAATTTTTTCTACATAATATATATAACACTGCCAACACTTAACTCATAACAACTCTCATATTCTCAAACTAATGCTCTAGTAAAAAACTGCAACAATATGAAAATGACAACTTTTCCCCTTTGCACTTTCTCCTGGCTTAGTAATTTTATCCTTGTTCACACATCCCTACACCACTTCCCGGTATTTTGATAAAATCTCAATTGGGTATCCCCATTACTACCTTCTGAATGATCTGTCACAATTTCACCCTTAATTGGGCTCAAGAATGTTAGTTATGACATGTAGGAGTTTTGACTGTTTTACATTTTTATTCCTGTATGCTACATGTGTATTCTTTCTCTTCCTACACAATTTTACATACCCGAATTCCAAATATGGATCCATAACTATCTTCTATGGTTGATAATATTTTCATAGACTTCTCCTGTGCCCTAAACAAACTTCTGAGCATAGAGTTATGCCCTCTGGAAGTAAACAGGTGTCAAAATTTTACCTTGACTATTTCAGTTGTAACTTTCTCATATGAGCTCCGTTTTGCATTTGGGATAACTCATTGGAAATATTTCTCCGAGTTATTTTATTTGAGTTGTAGAGACAAATTGTACCTTGGTACATTATGTACTCATGGGTTTTATTTACCTAAAAACGTCGTTTAGGGCCTCAAAATTGCCTTGGAAGTTTATGACCTTCAAAAACCTAAAAATTTCATAGAAAAATGACTTCTTTTATGTTATAAAAACCTTTTAAATCTGAGCCATCGATCTCAAATTGGGTGAAATATCAACCATTGATCCAAGCTCCATCGATGATCGATTGATCGACAATTCTCTTTGGAAAACCGAACTTGCTCGCGAATCTCCATGATGCTCGACCATTGGCCATCGATCATCAGTCATTTCTGTTGGAAACCACTTAAAACATATCGCTAAACTGATCTACCTAACCATTGACCACCGACCATCGACAATTTTCATTGGAAGATGAAAAATCCTTACCAATTCGGCCGACCCAACCATCAACCATTGACTATCATCCATCATTGTTCGCTGATGAGAACACTTCTCTACTTCGACCAACTCGACCATAGACTTTCGACCACTTCTTGGTTGATGCGACATGACACGTGGATGATGAGATGGCATGACACATCATCCTGAAGTGTCAACTTGGCTGAGATGGCATGCCATATGGATGCTGACATGAGATGACATGTCTTCACCCTCTTTTATTCATTGGCCATTGGCCATTTCTCATGGGTGAACTGAATACCTTTCCAATTCAGTTGATGCCTAACCATTGACACTTTCTCTTGCTCGATAGAGAAAAATTTGCTAAATCAGCCAACCTAACCATTGGTCGTCGGTGATTGAAACACTTAGCCAATTCTGCCAACACTCGACCATTGGCCATCGACCATCGACAATTTCTATTATAGAACAAAACACTTCACCCCATCTAACCTACCCGACCATCGACCATCAGTGATTTCCTTTGGCCAAATCCAACACTTATAAATTTTCGACCAAATCCCTGATGAATTTGGATCATCTATCTATCATTCCAAAAATGATCTTGGCCATTGATCCATCAAACTTCTCCCAACTCTGTCGATGAGTATCAATCATTGATTTGATCTCCTTTCTAATATATGAAATCAAATCTTGATCGACGATTGACTTCACCTTCAAAACAACTGAAAACAAATCCTAGCTGTCGATTTGATCTATTTCCACAAATGCCAAAGTTGAATCTCGATCGTCAATTGTAATGATCCAAATGCTTAAATTATCATAAAAAAATAGAATTACACACCATGTACATAATGTGAGCATGGAGCACAACTCCAAGATAGATACGTTACACATTAACTCCTTAAATAATAGAAGAACCTCCTCCACATAACCAAATACAATTATACATCACAATTCACATGTCGACAATAATGAATACATGATCTCTATATATACCTATTCACACTTATACATGAGGCCCTGTTATCGCACAATTTGTAGCTAGGTCAAATGGCTATAAGATAGAAGGCCAAAATGGCGTAACAGGAACCTATCCCACCCAATGTCACCACGATGGGGAGGTTCTTTCTCTTTAGGGAGGTTAGGCCCAGGGGAGACATCCCCTGTAACCTGGAGTTTTGAAGAGGCAAAAGTTAAAAGGACAAAGGTAAAGTCCCCCCTTCATAGGTCACCACCAAAACAGATAGTCTCGGCTAAACAACCAATAATGAAGTGAAGGCCCAAAGAAGAACACCTACCTGAAAAAAAGCAACAACAAACCAATATATGCAAGCTATGATTCAATGGGTTAGTACTTCATAAGACTATCTGATATAAGCAATTATGGCAATAAATATTGACGAAGTCAATGTTTATCAATATAGAAATGCAAATAATATCACTTCCTCAATAAATACTGAAATGACCTGGCATTCAATGTAACAAATCAACACATCATCAATTAATGCGTAAATCATCATTCAATTGCTCTTAAAACAAGACGTTGCTGCATAAAGATGAAATATTCTAGGTGTGACGTCAACAACTTAGGGTTAGCAGTTAGATAGGGTTTCAATTTATAAAAGAGTTTGAGAGTTGCTTGATCTCTTTCACTTCAACGCTGGAGGTCTAAGATCAGTGCCTTTGGGCCAATGGAGTCAATTTAATAGAGGACGCAAGGGTTGAAGGAGGATGGCTAAGGACTAGAAGGAAAAGTTCTGAAGTGTTGCTATGGCAGGGCCCCAGAATCAAATCCTTAGGGGAGAGAGGCTCACTCCAGTGTTGCTAAAGCAAGGCCTCGTGCTCTCTCCTCCTTCCTTAGGTTAACTTGGCAAAAACGGTTAGCATGAAAGATAATCAAGACAAGATAATGTAGTGAGGGAGAGTGTTGCTACAACAAGGCTCTATCACTAAACCTCAGAAGAAGAATGGCCCTAGGTGTAGATAACCTAGGCTTAGGACGTCTCCTCCTTCTTGACTTCTAGAAGGTACGACTAGCTCAGGGAGAAGAAGAAATGAAAGTGTAGCTATGGCTAGGCTCTTCCTTCCTTCTTCAATGGATGAAAATTTCTCTTTTAGGGGACATGAGACAAGGACCTACTTGTGTGCTTGTCACCTAGGGTTTTGATTCACCAAATTATAAATACATGTAAGAAAATAAGACTACAACCATTCAATTAAGAAGTTTTGCAGAAAAATACTTACGATTCTTTAAGAAATAACCATCCAAACCCTAGTTGTAACACCTTCCTTCAAGAGAAAAAACCATAAAATGCCAAGAAATGCCTTCCTTCAACAAGTGCACCTCACTAAACCAGCTATAATACCCAAGTAGGGTGCTAAAAATAGACCTCACTAATGAGTGAGTGATGTGTTATGATAAAATGAGGCTAAAACTCCTCAATATATACTGTATCAATGACCTTAATTAACTTTTAGGTCATAAAAAGGCCGACAAGGCCATACTACTATTTTTTACATTAAATTGTCAAATTAAAACTCTAACTGAGCTGTAAAAAAGGTAAAATCCCCTTCAAGGGAGGCGCTAGCCCTTTCTAGGGCAATTGAGACATTCAGGAGAAAAACGTTAGCCCCCAGGGGCCTCTCCAACATGCCACACGTGCCACTGCTGCCCAGTCTGCCTCCAAAAATGTCCATAAAGCTGGATGATGTCATGGTGAGGATGGGGACGTCCCGAGCCTTCCAAGGCCAACGTTCCACTGAAAAGGGGTCATTGCCCCTAGGCCGGGCTTCGCCAAAGTGCCTCTGATGGAACGTCCTATTCTTCTCTGGTGAAAAACCTTAATAAACCATTGTCCTATCTCTGCCCCTTGATGGGGTCTCAACAACCATCTGGGGGGCTCTTTAGCCCCATGGAGGTCCGAACTGATCATCTCCCCATGTGTACTGGTCCAAATGGTACCTGTCTGTCGGGCATGATCCTGCACATCAAAAGCTACGCCCTCCATGGGCTCATCAGTCACGGGGACCATTGCAATCTTAATCATGTTTCATCATCAATATTATCAAACATATGCATAAGAACCCTGATACATCGGTCAATAGCTCAAATACACTACAAAAACCTACAATACAAGACTGGAGAAAAAGACAAGACATCCTATTGGGCTAGTATCCACAAGAAAAGGGAAGTTTCCAGAAAAGTTTCATCCAATCCATGTAAGTGAGATGATGTGGCTAGGGGATGTCCAGACATGTGGGTGAAGTGAAAGCCAGGGATGCATAGCGTTATCTGTGGGTGCCTTTGTAGAAGGCGAGATGTACCTGTCATGGATGCAATTTTTCCAAACCTGTTCTTGCCTTTATTCTTTTTCTTGCTTTATTTGCTTTTTATTCTTCTTTTTCTTTTTGTTCAAGGGCTAACCAGAGGACACTGCCTTGGCATGGTGACCAGAGCTGACAGTGTTACCCAAAAGTACTTTCATAGAGATGAGAAGGCTAGCTCGTGATGAGACCCCTTTCCCTTGGCCATGCAACTAAAGGTCACTGCCCTGGCATGGTAACCAGATGGTGGCAATGTCATACTGTTAGGTACCCATGAACCTCATAGGTTGGCTCGCGATGAGACCCCCTATCCTCTTGAATAGGTCTTGTTTGTTATTTTTCGGGTCCCTCTTGTTTCTTACTGAGAGGGTTTTTATTGCCTTCTCGGGGATCCCTGGGTGAAGCATCTTGAGGTTTTATTTCTAGGCTTTTATCTTTTACTAGCTGCTTTTACCTTCTGGGCCTTTAGCCCCTTCTTCCCACGAGATAAGGTGCAATCCTACAAAAAAGTCAACCCAATGCCTGGACAAGGGGAATGAGATAAGTGAGCGGGAGATAAGGTGAAATAGTGGTGCTATGATGGGAGTGGACAATGGCTTTTCATAAATCCCCCCAGTGGCAAACCAAAACCTATGGGCACAGGCTTGCTAGGGCACCCTGTCAATCTCCCCAAGCATGGTCAAGTGGGTTAATGTAAGATCCAAGTAGTTGTTAGAGGTAAAAGGGAATCGGATGCATATATTTAAATGTTTCAATGATCAAAAGTGACACATACCATGATACCTGGACCAATTACCTCATGGAGCAAGAACCTCTTCTGATATAGGACTAAGCCGATGGTGATGGATGTTGCTGCTGCTGGCAAGATAAAGTTGATGGAAGAAGAAAAGGATGGGCCCTCCAGGGCCATACTCAGGTCAATATTGCTCTCGGTACTCCATGTCTAGGACCTGTGGGCCTCGAGACATGATCTCCTGGTTATCCCTAAAAATCAGGGATAACAAGCCCCTTTACTATTAGGTCGTCCTTATTACATATATATTACACATTACATGTACATTTAGCCCCATATATGCCCCCCTTTGGGGTCATATAATATACATTTAACCCTATATATTCCCCCCTTTGGGTCATAACATAGTACCCTTCTTCAAAAATCTTTGTCCTCAAAGATTTGCAATTAAAGGCTTCACATGTGATGAAACCAAGTAATATTATTTTCTTATGTTCCTTCTTTCTTCTTTCCTTTGATGATGATCCATCCATCAAAAATCAATTCTTTTCGGTCGTAATCCTTGGTGTCTATTTGTTGCATAATTTTCTTTCCCTTGATTCCATGTATCGTTGTTGAAGCTTCTCAAATTTGTAGTAGATGTTGGTCTATGATAATATCTTGTTGAATAATGGTTTTGCGATGCCATATTCCATGAATATTTATGAGTATTCCATCTTCTTCCTTGATAATGTTGATAATGATCTTCTTTTCTTCCTTGAAATCTTTCCTGATAATGAGGGTGACGATATGGTTTCACATTTGATGGTTTTTCTTCATTCTGCACACCCATTTCATCTATCTTATTTTCATAGACAATGTAATCCTCTATCCTCTTATCTTGGTCTTTGATTAATCCAACCTTGGAGATAATACCATCATATTTGGCATTTACATCCTCTAGATGAGTTCAACTTCTTCAAGTATCTTCTAGTGATCTTCTTGAATCTTGTCTACTTTCTCCTTTTGGAGATACAATGTTACTCCATTTATCAAATTTTGACTTTATTTTTCAATTATGGATTGCAATTCCAATTTTACCTCATCAGTATTTATGGATTCCTCAACCTTCTTGTGAATTTCCTCTTCAATTCTTTTGGTATATTCTTCATCCAAGATCCTTGTTGCTTCTTGATTTTGATAATTCTTCTTTTCTTCTTTCAATCTTTTAACCTCATCCAATGGTTTTTTTATGGTTTTGTAATCTACATATCTCTCCATCTTTCTTTTTCAAATCTTCCCTTTAATCATCATTTTCCCACTTTGTTTTGCTACTTTTTTCTTACTTTAAGTTCTTAACTTCCTTAATGAGTGATTCATTGAGGGATCGTATCTTAGATAACTCTTCACCCTTCTTCTTAATCTCTTCCTTTTATTGTTTTAATTCATCTTGAATTCTATACATTGCCTCCATTTTTGAGTCCTTGATCCATTTGTTTGAGAACAATTCTTCAAATACTTCCCATGTGGCACTTCTTCTAGTACCTTCATCAAGGATATACCACCATTTGAAAGATTCATCATCAAACTTAAGGCTTGACCTAAAATAAGTCTTACAATTTTCTTTTACCATCCTCAACCATTCCACAAGTTTGATTTCATCTTTATCTTCATCTCCTATAAATTTAGGTATTTCCATTGATTCTTAACTGAGGTCTAACTACAATTCTCAACTTACAACTTCAATGTATCAGGAATAATGATATCAAATATTTATAATCATTTTCCCAATATAATCCTTTATGTTTTCTCTTTCCAATGTATTTTGAATCAACTCAATCGAAAATCTCAATCAAACGTTATGATAGTTTTAAGTGAGCACACCTTTGAAAACCCTAATTTGGAGTCTATCCTTCTTACCAACCTTCCTTCTGATGCATTTTTGAAATTGTGGCCCCTATGAGTATGAAATTTTGACTTGTAGTAATTTGAAATGTATTCTCTACAATTCCACAGGTCTGACCAAAATTGGATGTGCCAAATGAAAGTTATGGTAACTTTCCCAAACCTTGTTGAATTGTGTCCTATTCTGGAGAGAAAACATGTACATAATTCCCCGTGTTCAATATTTGATATCCGATTCTTACAACTATACCAGAAATACTACATACTATCCCATTTCCAATGCAATAATTCTCACTTAATTTGGATCCTCTATGAATAAGATATTACTGTTTTACCTAGAACACCTTTTTAAGACTAATTATAGGAGTAGTCAAAAACCCTATCTTCCATAGGGTGTATCTCCAAAATTAAAATGATCCAGGATATGAAATTCATACCACAAGTACAATGATATGTCTTATAAATATCCTCTAGGTTTCTCTTTCTAAAGTGGCCCTAAAAAACAGTTATAGCAAAAACTCCAATATGACTTTCTTGAAGAAGCAAAACCCTAGGATCAGTGCTTTGAAACCAAATGTAATGAACCAAATGTTGGTTGTGGAGCCTGATTATCTTCTTGATTTAGAGGTCTTTTACTTTCAGCCGTGTTTATACCCCATGAAGTATTTACACCCCAGAAGTATGTACACTCTTCCACGCGGGGGAGTGCAGAGGGGGGGTACCCCCTNAAAAAATTGCCTTGTAAAAGTATATTGTAATTTAATTGTAAATCTGGACCGTTCATTATAAGGTCGCAGATCTAACGGTAGAGATTATGTTAGGGTTTTTTTCCCTAGAAGAAAACCCTCTTTTATGAGGGAAATGTATTGCGGCTATGCATGATGGTGAATATTGTATTATGAGAGAGGAGACTGTGAGAGAAAGAAGAGGAAGTTATAACGGGTTTTGCTGTAGGTTGTATCCCTTCATTTGATGGATAATAATAAAGGAAGGACCTTGCAATTTCTCTGGTGGACATAGCCCACACTGGGTGAACCACGTAAATCTGTGTCTCTCTTGTATTGTGTGTCTTCTGTGTTTTGTTTCTGCATTTGTTTTATTTTATTGCTCCGTGGTCCTATTTTTCTAACAACTGGTATCA
>ML794893.1:118628-148835 GCA_009831015.1 Picea engelmannii | reverse complement strand
TGGTGGACATACATGGCTTTGTTGATGCAGACTGGGCTGGAGATCTGGATCACAGAAGATCTACAAGTGGGTATGTGTTTAACCTATTTGGAGGAGAAATCAGTTGGATGAGAAAAAGACAGGTTGTAGTGGCACTCTCAACTGTAGAAGCTGAATACATGGAGGCCACTCATGCAAGCAAGGAAGCAATATGGTTACTAAGATTGTGTTCAGGTATTGGGTTGGTACAACAAGTAGTGAGATTAGATTCTGACAGTCAGAGTACAATCTTCCTGGCAAAGAACCCAACTTATCATTCGAAGACACAACATACTTTGTGAGAGACATGTTTGAGGAAAAGAAGCTGTTGCTGGAAAAGGTTGACACTTTGAAGAATGTTGTAGATTCATTGACAAAGTCTGTGAGCACAGAAAATTTCTCCTGGTGTAGAGTAACAATGGGCATTGATGCCCTGGATTGTTGACTATATAATCCCCTGGACCCCTGGATGCAAAGAGAACAACAAGTGGGATAATGTTGGGTATGTGTTATATTCTTTGCATGTGTGTGTGTGGGCGCGTCAGATTCGACAACTACGTGTGTGTGGGTGCGTTAGCAGATTTTGCTATTTTTAGCGGTTTTCTAAATTAATGCCGGATTAAGGGATTAGGGTTTTGGTATCTACGGAATACCTAAAAACATTATATATATTGTATGGTGAATGGTGAAATTCGATATAATGAATATAAGAAAGGTTTTCCCGGTTGAGGGTTTCCGGTATAAAATCTCTGTGTACTCTGTGTATGAGCCATTGATTAAATTCTGTTTTTCTTAAGAATCTATATGCATTGCTTTACTTCACAGGTTTAAAACTTACACTGACTGGGCCATTACCCCGACACTAAACATAGTGCAACTTGGATAGAATGAGTCTTCCCTAGGGAATGACTGTCCAGACCATTTCCTAATGGAAATGAATGTCCTGCACCAACCTCCAAAACAGACCATTCTTCGAAACTGCTCACAACTATGAAATTCAAAAGAATGACTTCCCAACGATGCATACCATTCTTTTTGACCACTACTCAGAGTGACTTCCAAGAAGAATGACTGTCCTACACCATTACCCCACACTGGCCACAAGGGGAATCGTTGTCTATGGTACATCATCAATCTATCGAACCATTTTCATTACAAAAATGACCGTCCGATCTAGACCATTTTCCAAACTGGAAAATTCCTATCCGTTAGAAATCTCAAACCCCTTTCTGAATTGGAAAGGAACTGCTCATCCTGGACCATTTTTCAAACTGAAAAATGATTGTCCATAAATAAATAACACATCAGTGCTCCCTCCCAACCTGGGAGTAATATCCTCCTTTTTCAATAAGGAAGTCGTCTCCACGAGCTCCAACTTGTTTCTTGAGTATGCAAACTTTTTCATCTTGGACAGAGGCTTTACCAAAATATCTGCTATTTGCTCATCTATGGAGATATATTGGAGAACCACTTCTCTTTTCTGGATAATGTAATGCTTGATCTCAATGTGCTTCAGTCTGTCTGGAACACTGGTTTTTCTCTAAAGGCCTCATATGGATCTGATCATTATAATATATCATGGTTGAATTCAACACTTTTGTTTCCTGCTAGCTCATGACATCGTGGCAAGGCTCAAACTGAAACATATCCAAGTAACACTTCTTTTGTCATCATGAGATTTTGTCATGGATTAGCAATCCATCATCTTGAACTTCTGAGTAACCATTCTGATACATTATATTTGTTTATAGAAAGTTTTCACCATGCTTCTACTGTGCATGAGAGGCTCTGCACCAAGTTGATTAAATCCATACAAGATCTTCTTCCATCTGCATACAAGGGTCTCTTTTTGGTATACCTCAAAACCTTGAGGTTGCTCTATATACGCTTCTTGTTCAATTACTCTGTTGAGGAGAAAAGTCCTTACATTCATCTGATGTAAACTCCAACCCATGTATATTACAGAAGATATAATGGCTCAGGTAGAGGTATGCCTAGTTACTAGAACAAGCTATCATCATAGTCTTCTCCCTCCATCCGGGAGAGCCTTTAGTTCTGAATCTCGCAATGCTTCCATTCATAATTCTTTCATACACTGTTCTTCATCACAACTTCCATTTCTTCTGCTTGATTACTTCTAGTGGGTTCAAACCAAGTCGGTAGTCTTGTGATTCTCGATATAATGTATAGTTGTTTTGGCTTTCCTTTCTCTCTCAGAATCTTCATGTTCTTCCTCATGTTTCTCTTTAGCTCTTGAGTCCACGGAGTTTTCTATATATTCCATGCCCTGAAGATTCCAACTTCTTCCTTTCATCATAGGATTATGGATGTGGATGGAAAACCATGGATACTTTAAGGCTTCTTTTCGAAGAATACTTCTTCTAAAGTAAAACTGAACATGTGTTGCTTTTCATGGCTGCCACCATCAATGGGAACATGGATAGATATTTCATAATCCTTAATGGATCATATTATTTAGGATTATCTCCCTCCTAATCCTTGCTTCATGCATTCTCTTCTTTTAGAATTATATAATCGGATCCATCCATCTAAGAGATTCGATGCTTCCGTCTGCATCCTTATTGCCTTCTGAAAAGTGTCACAAGTATTTTTCTAATTTCCTCTTGACTTCTTTCTGTTTTTACTTCTTCTAGGTTTCTTCAAGTTTGATTCTGATTTCGGCTTATCTTGCAGCTGTTACTTATGTAATAGCTTCCACAGGAATTGTTACCAAGGATTGTCAATATACTTCATCTTTTCATGTGTATTTCTTGACTTGTATTCATCATGATAACAATCCTTATCTTGTTATTATTCCATAGGTGTTGTTTCTCTTTGAACATCTTATCTTCTAAGAAATAGATATTCAAGATATGTACATAAACTATGTAAACATGGTATGTACAAGTATTATGAATAATATTGTTACCTTATCTTAGAAGAAGAAGTCTATTTTATCCTAGTTGGCCTTCTTTGAGGGTTCCCTTTCTTCGACAACTGATGCTTCGTGTGTTTCCTTCCTTTTATTTAACTCGGGACAATGATTCTTGTAGTGACCATATTTTCGATAGTTGAAGCATTGTATTTTTGACATATCTTTCTCTTGATTTGGTTTCTTTCTTGAGCCAAACTTCTTTTTATTCCTGAAATTCTTGAACCTTGCTGTGAAGGCTTGATCATCATATATATTTTGGGGTTTCTCTTTTGCACTAATCCTTGATTCTTCTTGTACACAACAATTCCAAAGTTATTCAAATGTGGGATATTCCTTCCTTGTGTTCATTCTTGCGGAAAATGCATCCCATGTCTTGGGAAGACCATTGAGTACTATATTTACCAGTTCCTTCTCTGAAATGATTTCTTCAATAACTTGTAGTTGATCTCTTCAATGAGAGATTGTCATAAAGTATGATGTTATGTTGTCATCATCATTCATTTTCATGTCACATATTTCATTCTTCAGACTCATTACTTGTCCACTGTTTCTGACTGAGAAGAGGTTTGTTAGGGCATCATACATCTTCTTAGATGAGTCAAGATGGGAGATGTAGGGTATCAAGTGGTATTTTATAGATTCCACTATGATACTCATGGAATTGCTGTCATTGTCTTTGAACTTCTCCATAACTGCAATGTTCTGAGGTTCCTTCTCTTTTCCTTCTTCGAACTGTGGTTCCACGATCTTTCCTTTCACGATATCCAACACTTTGTTCTTGGCAAGGATGAGGTCAATCCTTGTCTTCCATGCTATGAAGTTAGGAGTCCCTTCTAACTTATTTTCTGACTTCATAGAGTAGGTCATAACTGCTTTGACTTTGACTAAAAACTCAAACTTGACGTCTTATCTTGCTGAGAGTACCAGGAGGTGCGCTAGGTTAATGTGTACCAGGATATCCAGAAATTAGTTCAATCTCTTCACTTAAGCTGCCTCAATAAGAGGGTTAGGGTTTCGTTGCTGCAGTAAAAAAATTGACTGCAATTGCAACTGTAACTGAGCAAATCCTCCCAATCTATCTTTCAACGGTTAGACTGTCTGAAGATAGTGTGGGCCCATAACCTATTAGAAATAATATATGTGATCATTTAACCATAGACAATATAACAATATTTTCACCCAACCATAGGTCGAAGCCACCCCCGAGCACCTTAACCTTGACATAGAATGATTATGGAAGAAAACCTTGGGCCTACTAGCCAATCAATGTAGCGTACCTCTCTCCAGAGAAAACATACAGGGCAGAAAGTCCAAACCATAACCAATAGAAAGTCCAAGCCTAAACCGAGAATACAGATTGTAGTATCTGCAACTACTCCTAATACTTGCGCACTTACCCAGTTTATGCAGTGCACACTTCTTCATTTCTGCAGTTGCGAGCTGTGTGTACCAAATGAAATCTGGCTTCCTCTATTTATACTGTTTTTCCTGAACTGTCTGGGCCAACTTCTCATTATGGAGGCTAAACACTTAATATTAAATATTTTCTTGAGACGACTTGTCTTCTAGGGTTATGTTCAATGCTTTAGGGTTTCTTCTTGCTTCCTGAAATATTCTATTCTCTTCAGGGTTACACGTGGAGGTAAATACCTCCCACAACTACCATAATATCAACACAAATCACACTCACATTTAACCATTTGACTGATACCACAGTTCTAAATGAATCTAACAACATATATTAAAACATGAATGCAATTTCTCAAGCAAACAACAAAATACCCAACATTCATCTAACAATTTACACAATGGAATAACATAAGAACATAACATAAACACTTATCTGTTAGTAATGAACAAACTAGCCGCATATGAAGGATGAACCTTCCATCCATAGGCACCACTGTTCATTTCCTCTCAACAACAAGACACCCTTGAGTTGAGGCTATGAGTCCACAAGGAGATCTGGAACACTGGTTGTCTACTCTCCACACAAATGCCCCAAAACCCAGGTTCCACTCCCACAAAAGTTCTAGCTCTCTCTCTTCCCCACAATCTACACTACCCAATGAATGTACCCCCTTTACTGCTCACTGTCCCTTGAGCCATACCATTCATTTATCATGGTCCCTAGTGCACTCGGTTGACTAGGAATATCTCAGGCGGGGACTCTATAAACTGTCAGTTGCTTGAGGAGTTCTCACAACAACCTTCACAAGGCTCTCGAGACATTTCTTCAACAGGAAAACACACTACAAGATTACAACCTGTTTTACAGGCACACATAGCTCTTTTCTAGCATAACCACAACCCAATAATGTTTGCCTTCAAGCACATCATGGATGGTGCTCTTCCCCAACACTCAACTCTTCTCTTGCTGCCCAAAATCTGCAAGTAAAAACTACTTCCCATGCAAAAACGTGAATGTCCAAAAACTACCCTCTTGGCCATACAAATTTCCTCTCTTTATTTGCTTGCTTGACTTGACTTACACTCTTCCCCAAGCCGATTGTACTCATGCCCATGCTCTCTAATAACTATGGGATGTGACTCCTCACACCCACCCTCATACATGAGTTTAATGATTGGCTTTAGGAACACTCAACATCAAATAAAAGGTTTACAAAATGATAATAATAATTCAAGAATGTGGGTTGGATTAATACCCATGAATATTCCCGCTTAGACCCCTCTCTCTTGTGAAATCATAGCCCCCCATCATTCTTCGTCCCTTTTATATCGCAACCAAAGATTATTACTTTTATTAATTATTTCAATGCACACAATATACCATTTGGCCTCCAGCCACATTAAACCAATATGGGCTCTTCGCCCCAACACATCGGCTCACCAGCCTAAATCACATTTATACATTTACATTATAATTAGCGGGGATG
The DNA here is from genome assembly GCA_009831015.1 of Picea engelmannii. Classification (NCBI taxonomy): domain Eukaryota; kingdom Viridiplantae; phylum Streptophyta; class Pinopsida; order Pinales; family Pinaceae; genus Picea; species Picea engelmannii. Next base: position 142,985 of record ML794893.1, on the reverse strand, counting down.
GAAACTGGGGATGTTACATTTACAGTTGTGAAACAATGTGTTTTTTCTTGAAAATTCAACTTTTGCCATCACTAGCGTTGACATTGGATATTAATTTATCACTATCACTTGCCCCTTTTATGTCGCCGTTGCGACAAAAATCTTTGAAGATTTTTTATGTCTTAGTTTTTTTTTTTTGTTGTAGTTGAGACAAAAAAAATCTTTAAAAACTTTATTTTCTTTATTACTTAGAAAGTGAGGTGCACTCCACATCATTTGTGAAAAATATGTTTTCATGATGGATAACACTCATGTAGAAAACACAATCAATTGCTTATATATCTATAATTATGGGTTAGTTGTGTGTTCATGGCATATCACAAATGATTTCATTATTGTTTTTTATAGGTGCTAAAAAGGTGGAGGATGAAAAACACTTTCTTTTAAAAATATTCGTTACAATACCTACCTTCCTAACTTTTTTAACTAATCAAAGTTATGGTATTTAGAAGGTTTTTTTTCCCATCATTTTGAGTATAGAAATAAAATTTTGAAGCAAATAAAGTAATTCCTTACCAACTTTGCTTAAAATACAATAGACAAAATTTGACCTAAGTAGACATTAACAATCATCATTATCATCATGAAATTTTTTGTGAGTTGTCCTTAAAGTTGATTGTAGTTGTATAAATGGTTTTAGGTTTTGTTGCATTCATTTGGAAGGGTTTGTGAAATTGGGTTTTAATTCATAGTTATGTTAATTTCTTAATTAGAAGATTTGGTAATCCATTGCATTTTATTGCTATGCAATAATTCTCCGTGGCTTGAAATATGCTCATTATGGGATCACTATTATGGTTGATAGTATCACCAATACGAGAGAAGAAACTGACAATTGTGAACAAGTCATTGGGAAGTGGGAGATCTTGTTTCATAAGTCCACAACAATTTTGTAGGTGATACATAGATTTGGAAATCTCTCATATGTCATAGTAAGGCACTTGTGCCTAGTATCTTGTTATTTGACCTTTTTGGTATCACATCTATTGTGAAATGTTGCAATTATCATTTCTGGTATTGAAAGGAGAGAGAATAATATCACGGGTGTAAGCAATTTATTGGGAAGTGGGACATGAGTGAATAATGTTTTTTTTTCTATGAAAAGATGACATGGATATAAGGAAAATGTAAAATGAGGTATAACATATGTAGCTCCTACTAGACCACTAAACATAGGAAAATTTGAGGTTCAATTTTTACAGTTTCACCTTTTTTGGGGGACCAATCTGTTGAAACAAAATTCAATGTTTACAAAATTGCATACAAAATTTGGGGTATCCAAAAATGCAATATTTCTAAAGCCACTTATAATGTCCAAGATTAAACAATGCTCATGGCCACATGAAAAACCATTTTTTGTATTGTGATTGCAAGAGGTGTGGTTAGAAGTCCATCAAAACCTTGGAAGGTTATATTGGAAATTCAACAATTCCCATGTAATTGTAATAAAGTGGTGGTAAAAGAATTTGGTTTTACCATGTTGATTTGGCATTACCTTGAGATATGTTTTGTTCCTGAATATTTGAGCCATATAAGGAAGGGGTTTATTACATCCTTTTTTAGTTTTGGAGATATGCAATAAATATTGTAGTTGATCATTGCATTTTTTTTTTTTTTTTTGTAATCTAAGCTACTCTTATATTCATATTATACAAAACAGTTTTACAAACTAGAATATTAGAGCTCCAATAAAAAGGAAACCAAAGCTCTGATGCATGTCCATAAACATATTATAATGTTAGAGAAAGTCATATATAGGCCATTGTATTCAACAAACTGTTTAAAGTACACCAACAACTATAAAACATAGAGACCACTAAAAAAAACCCGAAAGATCATAACTTATATTTTTTCTAAGATCGGGGTGGCTTGGAAGACCCTTATGCACCTGGGGTCCTTTTCTTATTCACTTCATACTCAACCTCTTCCTCATAAATGGTAATCAATTTGGAGCTATTACCTTGAGAACCTTGAGGTTCCTGTAACATCTAGTAGTTCATCATCATTATCTAGATCCTAATCCTTCACTTTAAAAATGCTCCCAAAGGATACCGTACACATCACTGTAAACTTGGCTGCAAGTCTTCTAATTCTATCCAAGGTATTTATTTTCCTGTACTCCTTATTATCCATTGACAGTGAAATGGGATTTTTTTGCAAGCCAATAAAATGTCATAGCCCTAACGACTTTGGTGTCTCAGGATCGTGTGAACCCTTTGTCTTCTACCTAGTTCTGAAACTCTTGTTAAATTATTTTCTTTTGGGTCTACTTGATTCTCAATATTTCTCTGTGTTGGGCCTTGGTTTTTCTATATTTTACACTATTAGTTACACCTCCTTTTGACTATTTTACACCTTCATTTCCACCTTCCTGTAACTTGTAGTACCACATTACCTCATTTTGCAAGAGAGACACTATAAAGAGATTTATAAGGTATTAATTGGTTGTTTATTTATAATTCCCAATGTTTTTGATAAATACTTGGATTATAACTTCTTGTGCCTAACATTGTTACCAGAAAGGTGCAGATTCTTGTAACATGTTTTACAAATCTGGTAAAAATATTGTTGGTTCATATGACAACATTGATCCAATTCCAAAATGGCGATATGGGTTTTTCTCCTAGACCAGTCGAGATTATTTTTCTCCTATTTAGTTTCTCCTAACCTCATTGATGAGATTGATAACCTTGGTCGAAGAAGGAGGTCAATGAAATTATAAATCCGGTAGAATACTATCATCTTCAAAAATCCGGTAGTGCTTCGATGTTTCGAATGGTCGTGCCTCCTATGGGCGAATTCAAGCATCTGGGTTTTGTTGGGAAAGATGTTGTCACGCTTCTATGTTACTCGAACAAACCCAACAACCATTAATCAAGGTTTAGATATCTGTTGAAATGCACAGTCAACATACCCTATACAATCAAGAATCGATCTGATTTTGTGGATCAAATGCTCAAGTCATCGGGCCAACATGATGCAACCACTTGTTTCTTAACCAAGTAAAATTGAACAACATGATGGTTGTGTAATCCACTTGTTTAGGGAACAAATTCATATGGTTGCAACACTTTTCTTTTTAAGATATGTAGGTTGTATGTATATATATGAGGATAGTTACATGCAGAGATAACTATGTGTAGGGTGCTGGTGTGATTAAGAAAATGATTGCAATACATACTTTGTAATTTTCTGAAAGTTTTGAATGATAAAATAAAGAGATAGTTCTTGACATCATGAATAGAGTTATGTAGTCTTCCTTGGTGGTGTATGCCAAGGGAGGCAGGCCCCCCTCTCTCTAGTATACACTTCCCAAACAATTTATTTTGTTAGGTGCATTTGATTTCTGCATTTACTAGATTCAATCATGTGATGTTATTTCATAGTTCAATGTTCTTATTTAATATATCGGTTTGATTACTTGTATTGTTAATTTATGATTTTTCTATTTATTTATTTCTTCTCCTTAATTTTTTCCAGTGTGTAAACGAATGAGTGTGGTGTAAAGCCATAAATCTTAATTAGTTATGACCACAGGAATTCCAACAAAACACAAGTTATGAGACCTTGATTAAACTATGATATTTTTGCATTTAATTATGTAAGTTTTATTTGCTTTGAGTTTGATTCTTGATAAGCTACGAGAGTCCCTTGAATAATTGAGAGAATTGTATGGTTTCATGAATATTTCTAACTTAAGTAAAAGACTGTAACTAAACCAATTATTATAGCCTCAATGTTTAATATTAACTCCTGGAAATGATTTATTAAGATGAATTCCTTTGAATGGATTAAAATTAGTTTAGTATACTTTATCTCCCTAGTCCTGCATATATTTTGCCGACATCTCACAAGTTTATGAGATCCTAGATTAATAATTTAACGTTCATCAATTTAAGTAATTAAATTGACTGACATTTTTGACGCCGTTGTCGGGGAGATGCTAAGGGATTAGGCATTGGTAATTTTGTTTTTAGTCTCGTGTTTGTTAACAATATACATCAATGACCAATAATCAAATGATGTCTCACTGTGTTCGACTTCAACCCCTTTGTTTGCATAATGTAGACTTGTACCATGATAATTGATTTGAAGACCCCGAGAATGTAGTAGAATCACCTTCTTTATGTTGCTTCCCGAGTTGCGATTGGATAGTACCACTCCTTACATTGGTACTCATGAATAATTAGTTTTCAACTCTTTCCTCTAGATATCCTTCACTAATTTTGAGACATAGATCCACTATGTATCTCTTTCATGGCTATGATCTCTGATTGACATGGATCCACTGTGTATCTCTTTCGTGGCCATGATCACTACTTTTTATATATACATTCTACATGGATCCACAATGTACTTGATTGGAAACTATGCTTATCATCACACTTGAGCATGGGTATGCCCGCCTCAGGGATTGAGTATTATAACTTGTTTCTATGTTTGGTTTTTTCCCTTAGATTGGATTTCGACGACCTTCACCCTGACACACTACTCTTTTGAAGACTTATAATGTATTTCGACCATCAATTGCTCTTTTGACCTCACACATTAGGGGGCATATGTTATACCATCAATTGTCACCCTTGAAGCATTAACAATCTTATTGGCCTAATCCCTATCCTATTTACAGAATATTATTCCCCATACCTCCATGAGACCTTCCAAAAGATAGTTTTTAGGAATATGTACGCGCCCTCACAATTATGATACTCACGTATAGGCGGGCCAGTGAAGGGACATTCATGTACATGTCAGAAAATGTTTAAAACTATAATTATGCTGAATTAATGGTGATTTACGGGTTTGGTTAGTTTCCTAACTTCTTTTACCCATACTCAATCGTCTCTAACCAACTAGAGACCACATAAAAGGATCATTTCTCCATGGATAATGGTAATGAAAAGTAATGGTTCTTTGCACACATTAAGAAAACCTTTGTTTGGATAACCCCACCAAGTTTGTAAACCCCTATACATCCTTGTTGTTGATGGTTTGACCTGGAAACCTTTGTTTCCATCCCTCTTTTCTGATCACCAACTTATCTTGCCAAGAGTTTCCCCTTATATCCTCTTTGGCCTCATGGTTGATATGAAGTCAATACCATCTTGTATAGCAGGAGCAAGGGTGGAGGAACATGAGATCTCTATCGACAGGGAAACACCGCACAGTTCAGGTATAAAGTTGTAACCACCTTAACTACTTAATAAAATAGAAACTCTTTCCTTCGAAATATGTTGTGTTTGTAATGTTTAGATTGCAATATTTTCGCATATATTTTGTAGAATACTAGTTGATGATATTTTACTGATATATTTCATTAGACTAACATGTATTTATTAGTATAACTATCTCTTTGTATAGTGTTTCATATTAAAGGTTCTTGTAGGTCACAGAGAAGCTATTGGAAAGGAGCGAAAAGACTACAACAATCGAGAATGACATCAACCGTAGGATTTTGGGTGAGTCAATCTTTCTTTTCCATCAAATAGTTAGTTATTTATTTTGAAATAAGTTATTATATCTTTGGTGCATGTTCTTGTTGTGAATTTGTTTCTATACAGTCATTAGTATGCTGCAATACAACCCACTACTGTAGGGGATTTTCCTTGAAAGCAGAATTGGCGACCATACTGGGGATCTTTCTCCAAAGTGGGCTTGTTTTTGGGTTTATGTATTTGTTTACTTTATTAAAGTGTTTTTCTTTGGTTTGAAAATATCATTTGTACTTATATTGATAGTTTATAATCATTTGAGTCTTTTTCCACTTTCACTTGTGCTTTGTGTTGCCTTTCACCATATCTTTTCTGAGATTTCTGGGCATATACACATTGTTCTAGTTATCCTAGTAGTGTACATATACACACCATATTAGTATAGACAATCACGTACATGCGAGATATATTCATTACAAGCACACACATCTTTCCATAGAATATTTTTTCAAATATTTTTTGTCTGAAAGTTTGTGGGCCAAGTATCCGGGGGTCTCTTCTGAGGATTTTGAGACTCTTTGTTTAATATCCAAGTTCATTTTTTGTCAGTTTGATTGTTTAAAGAAAATAAGAAATTTTTTTGTGCTTTTCTTTTGTGAATCATTTTCGAGTCTTTGAAGGCAGTTAGGGAAGCTATTTCTCAAGGTCTTTTATCTAGAATAGTTGTCATTACTATTCTTGATTAACTTTTATAAGTCTGAGTTCTTTCCTACCTTCTCTTTTTGTTGTTTTTTAAAGAAGAAAGTTTGTTAAGTCTCTCCTATTTCTTTTTCCCGTTTAAACAAGAAAAATACAATTTTTTTAATAGAAAGTATACATTAATATTCTTTTCATCCCTTGCCATTGTATCATTGAAAAGAAAATCCTTTTTGTATGTTTTCTTTCTTTGTGTTGCTTTTAGATTTCAATTTGTTCTTGCATTTCTTTTAGTTTCTCTGCATTTTAAATAGAATTTTGCATCAATAATGGATATAATCTAAAATGAAAATTTCTCATATTTTATATATCATAAAATAAAAGAGTTTTCTCCATTTGTATGAAGTGTTTAACACTCATATTTTTCAGTGAAGAACTGTATTCTTCATTTTATGTTCTTAAGTGTTGTTGTTGTTTTTATTTATTTATTTATTTTTTCTGTTGAGTCTGTAAAACACCATTCAATTTCACCCATTACCCTTATAGGGTAAATAACAACCCCTGTAAAATGAAAATTTAACTAAAATCAATTAGGCATTTTCATTTTCTAGGGTAAACAAACTAGTTTAGGCTAGGGACTTGGTTTAGGTTGGAGAGTTAATTTCTCCAAGTCCAAAAATAAACTTAGGAGTCTGAGATAAGGAGTGACAATCCGATTGTCGTATAGGTGTGGCTGAGAAACTCCTCTCACACTAGAGCTAAGCACGAGGTCACATGAGGAAGATCCAAGGAGATAACCCCTCCAAATCTTGATTGAATGTAGTGGAGAGATCATATTCTAGGGGTTTTGTTGGTGCCTTTACCTCTGTGAGAGGCGACGCTTTCGAAGCTTCGGGCTTTGTTATGCTACCCATATGTTCGATCCTGACTGTCGATTGTTACCTCAGACGTTGACTGTAAGTCGGTACCTTTAGTTTCCATTCCTAGGAATCTCAGAGGTGACTGCGGGGGGTTTCCCATGGTACATGGGGAAAACCTCATATCACACTTTTCAGTACCTCTATAGGGTGCCCCACGAAGCATGGGTATTTTCACCAGGAAGGAATGGTTAGTGGAGGTTAGGGTAACTACTTCTCACTCCTTCATTCACTGGTTCATAGGACTTAATCAACTTGTGACTTCGTCCGAAAGGTCCTTACCCAAATTTGTTGCTACCGCGGTTTGAGGACCTAATCCACATGAGTTAGAGTATTTTCAAGGTCATTTGTGATTGTTTTTTCTCTTAGGGGTTTTCTAGTGGTGTGCTCTATAATTGTAGATTACTTAGGAAGGTGTGTTGGTGGTCACCTTGAGATGATAAATCAAAGTGGATGATCAACCACCTCATCGGTCTAGGAGAATTCAGGGTTTTCCACCTGATCAAGTGGAAGTGAATCCTCCACCGCCTCCTTTGAGGTGTTAACTATATCAAACTGATTCATTTGTAGTATTTTATCCCATTGAAATAATAGAGACAGAGCCTACAAAAAATAACTCTTCTGCACCGTAGGTTACACACATATTAGATCTCGAATCCAAATGTTTCATTTGTTTGTTCAATCCTCTGTTAAATAGAACTTATGATCTGTTTATGGCACAAATTCCATCTCTCGGGTCAAAATTCACTGACATTCGTCCTCTTCAGTGGGCCATAATGGAAGGAAATTCATAAGTGTCTGGGTCAGAGGCCCCTGCAACCCCCACATTAACAATCATGTAAGGAGGGATCTTCCCTCTCATATATAACCAGAAGACTAACATGGTTCAATCCATAATAGCCATGTCGGTCAGGAGCTCTGCACCACTGATAATCATGTCCACCCACCCTTTGGGTGCGGCCTCGTCGTTTCCTTTGGTATCTAATGCCTTTTTTTTTGGTATGTAGTTGATCAACATGTAAAACATATCAATTGGGTCTTAGTTTATCCCTCAAGTTACTAATGTTGGTACATGGAGTTCTTCAATTCCCTTCCAAGGTTTCCCTCGGGGCATAGGTCATATTTGTCCTATGTTCCCCTCTCTTGGAAGCATGCCTTATCCATCTTCCATCCCTAATCTCTTCTCAGGATGAGGCTGTTCTATGGGAAGTGGATTCCAATCCGCTAGCATTCCATCATCTTCCAACCCATTCACATTATATGGTGGGTTCATAAGTAATACTTTTCCCTCATCTGGAGTGTTGGTAGGGGGAAACCCCTTCTAAATCCAGTGGAATCCCATGCAAGGGTCCTACGCTTTGCAAGGGATGTCGTTAGGGGAAACCTCTTTCTTGGTCAGAATGTCTCGCTACAAGGATTTTTCCTTCACAAGCGGTGCCAATGGGAAGCAATCCCACTTTTCCTTATGGGAATCATATGGGTGGAGGTTTTCCTCCATTCAACCATGATCAAGAAGGTTTCACCCAAAACCCTAGCCCATCTGTAATATCTTCCTGGAAACTTGGTGCCAGTACCAATCCAAAGTATTCTTTTCTGATGGGTTCTCAACCCAGAACTTCTAATCATCCTAGTTGGAACTCTGGGCCCCAACCAAGGATACCTTTTTTGGCAACGTTGAACTTGCCAAACCTGTCCAATATTATGAATGATCTGGTTTTCCATGATCTGAATTGGCCACCAGTCCCCACCAAATTACCCTCGGATATCTCTAAGTTCAAAGGAAAGTCTCATGAAGATCCATGTGATCAAGTGATGACATTTCATCTATGGTGTTCATCCAACTCTTTAAACAAAAATTCCATTCAACATTGTCTTTTCCAGCACACTCTTATGGGAGTCGCAACGAAGTGGTACATCGAACTTGACAGTGGAGCATTTCACACTTTTCATGATCTGGATTTGGTTTTCCTCAACCACTTCTAGCTTCCTATTCAGTACAATGAAAACACTGACCTCCTGTCTACGCTTAAACAAGACAAGGCCACTCATATCTTGATCCAAGTGGATATCGATGGCCACCCACCTATTCCACTAGCTCAAAGAATAGTTTCCATTTTGGCAGTTTTTTACAGTTTTTTCGGGTCCCAGACTTCTGGGGCCATTTTGAGGACCTAAATGACATTTTTTGGGCTCGAAAACACATAGCATGTAGTGAAAGGAAAATGGTAGGATGAACAAAATATGTACTCCTCGACTATACCTTTCTAATGGTGTATCAAGCACCCCAAACGAAGATCATATGCAAAATTTACGCCCTTGGGAAGTTGACGTATCAACTACCCCCATCAGGGCCCACAAACCTTTTGGCGTTTCATCTCCCGGTGTTAGGGATTTGGATGTTTAAGGTTTTATAATTTATTTTTTATGTTAAAAAGGAATTTGGAGCCTCATTGTACTCATCTTCTTTCAAACGAGCGTAGTCGTCACATCTGTTCAGAGATAAGCTACCACCATTCAAGTAAGTTTGTTTCAATATGCATTTTTATAGTTTCAACATGTTCTCTTTGTTAATATAAGTCAAGTTTTATTGTATGTTTTTGTATTTATTTGTTATACATATGTATTTCATTTTGTTTCATTTATAAATCCATATCATATCTCATATCATATCTAGGAGTGGCAAAGAAGTAAGAGGCCGATTAAAGCTAAAGTGCCTCTTGAATTCTTATTGGAATGGTTCCTCAAGTATTTACTTCCATAATTCTCCAAATATGTATCCATGTCAGGAGTATTTTTGGATGAAGAGGCAATATTTAGGGCCCAACAACTATATTATATCTACTCATAGTCTGATATCCTTTATGATATTATACCAGATGCACTGCGACCCAGTTTGGATCCATCAGAAGCAAAATACAGACCGCATGCTGATGGCATTGTTGAGTCTGTTAAAATCACAACCACAGATATGGTTATGAACCAGATGCAATAGATGAATATTCACCTGTCTATGGTTGGTCAAGCCACTACTTCAACTGTCCCTACTGCTCATTCGTCATATGTTCACGCTGTACAATTGACAACCCCGAAGGGTACCTAACAACCCGAAGGGAAAACTAAAAAGGGAAAGGATAAGAAAGGAGGCTGGATAATAAAATCACCAAATTTGATGCAAAATATGGGGGGGAAGAAGGAGACCAAGAAGGTGAAATTCCCATGCAATATTTGTGGGGGGTGATCACCTTACCCATCAATGCCCTCAAATGGAAGAGGCCCACTGCCTGATAACATAACAATGACAACAACTCGCTGTACTAAAAAATATGTTCCTGCAAGGGAATAATATGCAGGCAAGCTCTTGTTGATGTTTTTGGTAGCATAAACAAGTACTTCCACATAGGCATGTGTTTTGCACGTGGAAGTTGTAAAAAATATTCGAGTCTCGAGTTTACTTTAGTTAAAATGAATCAATTAAAGTAAAATTGTATTTATTAGTGAATTGACTTATTTAAGGACACGCTTAGCATGCCACATGTAATCTAAATATTAAGTGAGTGTGAGAATTAATATCAATCATAGATAACTTTGGAGATTAGAAAAATATTGTAACTCATGATTATAAAAGAAAGTTTGGGGTAAAGGAGAAATCACTTTTGACAAGAGGTTGAGGTCGAGAGACTTGGTGAGAGACCAAGGTTGAGGATAACAAAGAAGGCATTTTGCTGGTGTGAGGAGTGTAGGAGAAAAGAAGGACTTTTTCTTACACTAGAGTGAGGATATATCACTGGTTGGGTGAAGAGATTTCATCCAAGCATTTATGAGAGGGTTGGATAACAAAGGATCGGGATTCAATATCTTGATAGGTGGAGAAGGAATTTTATCTAGAGGTCATATAGGTCAAGAAGGAGAGAGAGCATAAGCAACCATAGGTGGGTTTCAGAGGATATAAGACACAGGGAAGAGAAGAGTCATACATATATTATTGTACGGGATTTTCATACATCTCCGCGGGTCATAGTTTAGACAATTGCAGATATCCATGGGTCACAGAAGGGAAAGTCATGGATATCCATGGGTCACATAAGGGCAAGTCACAATTTTCTCAGGAAACGTGCTAGAACAGGTCGTACAATAGCACATGTGTTTATAGGTTTGTCTGCAGTGTATAATTCTCTCAGTGGGCCATTTTCCCTAGTACGGGAGCCCTAATTTGACCTTAATAAAAGCATCATTGGACTGGTTTTCACTCCAGGGTTTTTCCAGGGGTTTATCCGAAAATATTGGTGTTCTTATGTGCTTGATTTGGTTTCTTTGTTTATGCTTCTACTACATGTTTAGTTGATTAGTAAACTGTGATTTTAGTAGATAAAGTGATTTTATTTGAGAAAAATGCAGAGTGTTGAGTAGAGTGGTAAAAAAACAACATGGTATTAGTGCATACCAAGGGTTGAGTCCACTCAAGATTATTTTTTTTCAACATGGTATCAAAGTCAAGGTTTCTCTGAGAGAAAACCAAGTGCACATAGTATCAGAGAAGGTGCTCTGAGAGGAATCTAATCTCATGTGTTGCAACATGTCTTATTAGGTTGATAACCAACATAGGAAAACAAAGGACAAATTTTTAGGGAAACAACAATACTGGGTAGAACATGTGTTTTTTGAAGGTATATAGAGGCATACACAAGTCACAGTGTAGATAGTCGCGGACATCTGCAGATCATAGAAGGAAAAGTCATAGATAACCGTCAGTCGAATAAGGAAAAGTCGCGGATAGGCCGTATAGGATAATACATGGTAGTTTCAACAGAGGGTTATCAGATTAGATCTTGAAGATGGTGAATAGATTGAATATTGAGGACATGTTAGAAGGGGCAACAAAATTTTAGGCTTGGAAGGAAAGGATTCTTATTCTATTGGAGGAGAATGACCTCAAAGAGTATGTTGAGGTTGTGGTTGCAACTCCTACTGATCCACAAGAATTGGCAACTCACAAGAAGAAGGAAGTAAGGGCCAAGCAGGTGTTACTAGAATCGGTGAAGGATCACTTGATTCCGCACATTGCTGAGAATAAATCTACCAAGTAAATGTATGATGCGTTGGTGAGTCTATACCAAAACAAGAATACAGGAAGGTTACTACATTTGAAGCACCAACTTCAATTTTTTGGGATGTCCGTTGAGGACACAATTTTGAATTATCTTATGAAGATTACACAGATCCGAGATCAACTTGCAGTGATTGGTGAGACAATACAATACGTTGAGTTGGTGAATGCAATATACCTTGTGTATATTACAATGCCATTAATTATTAATTAAATCATTAATGTAATAATTATTAATTTTAATGTAAAGTCACACATTTTTAGACAAAAAGATGTGACTCTACTCATGTACGTGTATTTATACACGTTGTTGTACATTTGAATAGGAAATGAATAATAAATTTATAAAATATTAAATGTATATTTTTATATATATCCGATCTCCGGCTTCCAATTGGTATAAGAGAAGTTCATTCTCGCGACCTCCAAACCCTTGCACAACTTCTCCAACTCTCCTCGCATCCTCCAAACCCGTGACCTCCATTCTCCCCTCTCCCACTCCCATGTACTCCCATGCACTCCCTCTCCCATGCATCCACCATTTTGCATCATCTCTCTCTCCCTCACCCAATCCTGTCCCTTTTCCACTCACCCACTCCCATCCACGACCTGCGACCTCATCCATTCGCTTCAGAGCTTAGCTCGACAATCTCATTCGTACACTCCTCCATTCGAATTCCTCATTCACCACCCTCCATTCGACTTCCTCATTCACCCCTCGTCTATTCTCTTTGTCATTCACAACCCTTCGCACTTACCAGATCCATTCTAAACCCTCTCCACTACTAGTGCGTCTTCCTCTCGACCCACGTCGTATTTATTCTCCCTCCTCCATTCCTTGATAAATTTTGTGACCTACCATTGTTTCCCTCCAATCAATTTGAAAAACCCTCTTCCCTTCCACTACCATATCCCTTTCGTTCCATTTTCTAACATACTAGTTCATCATCGATATATTTAATACTAAAATATTAAATATTAAATATAATAAATATTTAATACATATCCTTCTTTCATTAACCTCAACATGAGAAACGCGAGGAGAAATCCGGGAGAAGCAAAGAAAAAGACAGAGGACAACACTCCCTCCATGATGGAGTTAAGCGAAGGCCTCAAAAATTTCTTTACAGGCCTTATAAATCAAGTAAATACTTCGTTGGATGCCAAAATTGGAAAATTAAACGAATAATTAGTGGAGTGCAACATAAATGACCACAACATGAGAGTAGAACTCAAATCAATCACAAATGGGAGTAGAAGCCCATGTAACTCAAATTTGCAGTGGGGGCCTCACCAATCACGTTACTCATCTAACATGATGATGTCTAATAATGGCATTCCCAAGGAGAAGATTATTGTTACAAATTTGATGGATTGGATGAAACATAAGCAACAAGATGGGTAAATAAAATCGAAGAGTACTTCAGGTATTACCAGATTTCTGATGATGAAGAAAAAATTAATGTCGCATCTATACATCAGGACAAAGATGAAAGTAGTACAAGCCATACCGATGAAAATCACCACCAGAAAAGAACATCAAATCCCCTTAATAGAGGCGAGCAACGTATAAGACACCCTTCCAATGGGACGTCTCTCATGTTTAAATATCTTTCTCACTCCTGGGACAGTTGCTACTGTGATTGATGTCAAATGATGGGAACAGAAAGAAAACAAGCCAATGTCAAGTTTAAGAAGATAACGATATTAAACTTGTTGTAGAAAACTCCATGGGAACATTGTCAGACCAGCATGTCGACGATGGAAGAGAGGGGGAGAGCCCTACCATTTGATGGTCAAAGAAACATGACTAGAATTTTGAAGAAGATAACCATTTGGTGTCAACTGTGAGTGTTAATACAATGTTTTTATTTCTCCAGTACCAACCTTAGGAAGTAGAGTGTTTATCAGAGAATATTGATATATGTGAATTTGATAATCAATGGCATGGGGAGAACGTTGATTGTTTCAGATTCAATACTCAAATTGAAGATTATCTCACAGCATTTACATTTCCAAACAATATTATTGTTGTTCAATGTATATAAGATTATCACCAACGCAGCCAAGGAGTCAATTATTCCAATCAAATTATACGGAATTCCAGTTTCACATGGCATCAAATCAATCAACATTTAGAGGATTGTACATATAACATCGATTTTAGATATGAAATGATCGATATTGGTGTGATAAACTTTGGAGGGGAAAGAGTAATTGTAGTCCCGCGGAGGAGAAAGAGGTACCCAATAGTCTTTGTGTAACAGTTGATGAACTTCCAATAGTTATGTTTTGCAAAGAAAGTGAAAAAGATGATGGTGTTATGTTTTCCACTGAACAACATGCAAAACAATTGCCATGAAAACACCTCTATCATTCAAAGTGCACTCTCAAATGGTTTTGTCATAGAAAATCATGTCCAATGTGCATATCTGAGCAAAAGGACTTTGTTAGCTCCATTGGAATCCTCACCATCCATTCCGATGAAAAGATAGGGCATGCTATAGTTAACGATGCAATTGCTACTCCAATTGTTCATACATCTACATACACTTTGAAAAATATTGCAGAATTGATTGCATTCTAGGAGGGTAGACACATAAGTTATCAATATGGATGTTATGGAATTCCTACCACATAGGTTGCCAAGAAAAAAAATCAGTACATGTTTTTCACAATGTCTTGGGAGGTGTACTATGTCCAAATACTACTTACCAGAATATTCAGGCATAAAACACCCCGCTCCTTCATGTAAAGAAAGACGACATTTTAAAGGGTGTACAAGCTATTTAGTGGAACACATAATACTTGGAAACAATTGAAAATATATTAAAAAAATGTTTGTAATTAGTGAAGAAACATCTCTAGTTAGATGACAAAAGATTCAAAAGATTCATCTTTACCTATACTTTGAGGACGAAGCTTATTTTTATGAGGGACGACTTGTAATATACCTTGTGTATATTACAATGATATTAATTATTAATTAAATCATTAATGTAATAATTATTACTTTTAATGTAAAGTCACGTCTTTTTAGACAAAAAGACGTGACTCTACTAATGTACGTGTATTTATACACATTTTTGTACATTTGAATAGGCAACGAATAATAAATTTATAAAACATAAAATATATATTTTTATATATATCCGGTTTCCAGCTTCTAGTGAATGTAACATTGAGAGGTCTTCCCAAGTCTTGGGAACCTTTTGTGCAAGGGATCTATGCACGAGAGACAGTGCTAGGGTTTGATATACTATGGACTAATTGTATTCAAGAGGAGACTTAGTTAGAGTCTAGGGATGGTTTGAAGAGGAGCCATGATGAGAAAGTTTCTCTTGTCAACTAGGCAAGGAAGGGAAAGTTCAGGAAAATTTCCAGTGGAGAGTCAAACGCTCAAGACGGTAAGTAGAAGAAGGATATGTGAAAAGTCAAGTGCTTTGCATGTCACAAGTTTGGAAATTATGCAGGGAAAAATCCACATAAGAAGAAGGAGGGAAATGAAATGAATTTAGAGGTAGATGCATTGGAAAATACTCAATTGGATGAGTTTTGCAAGAAATTTGAACAAACAAAGTTCTTACTTATTTCCCAGACTTCCTCTGGAACTATATTAGATAGTGCATGGTTGATAGATAGTTGACCCACATGTCATATGATAGGAGTGTGAGAGGTGTTCGAGAGATTCACAGAGTCTAACTTAGAGATGCATGTGGAATTTGGTATGGGGACCAAGCATGCAGTGAAGGGATTTGGAATAATTCCATTCTAGATTGAGTCAGGAGGCACATTGAGAGTGCATGATGTGATATTGGTGCCATAACTCAAGATGAGTGTGATCTCAGTCTCGATGATTTAGAAGAATATATTTGACGTAGCATTCCAGGATGGAAAGGCACTTATATTTCCCATAGGGTCTAGCTCAGACAAAACAACTATATTTGGAGTTAGAGAGAGCAACTTGTATAGGATAAAGGGTCAGACTATGAGAGAAATTGCCAACAACATAGTGATAGAGAACATGTAGCAGGTAGCTCCGAAGTTTGAGAAACTCAAAGGGATTCAACCTTTAGGTTCAGGTGGGAAGGAGAAACCTTCCAAGTTAGTCAATAAGGAGTCATGGTACAAGATGGCCATGCAAGATTCTCAGGAGAAGGTTACTTCTATGAGCATGTTCAGAGGCAATGAATCTTATGAGATAGGTAAGACCGTCATGGCAGGGATAGATTTTGTGTCAGAAGGATAAACCAATTAGGTGTATTGGAGAGAAGGCACGGTAGCTAATCTGGTAGCGAAGATAGTAAAATATCCAGGTGGGAGAAGTACCTTCCTCGCTAAGATGGAGTGCTGATGTTTTTGATAGCATCAGACAGGTACATCCACATAGGCATGTGTTATGCATGTGGAAGTTGTCAAAAATATTCTAGTCTTGAGTTTACTTTAGTTAAAAGGAATTAATTAAAGTAAAATTGTATTTATTAGTGAATTGATTTATTTAAGGGCATGCTTAGCATGCAGGATGTAATATAAATCTTAAGTGAGTGTGAGAAGTAATCTCAATCGTAGATCACTTTGGAGATTAGAAAAATATTGTAACTCACGATTATAAAAGCAAGGTTGGGGTAAAAGAGAAATCACTTTTGATGAGAGGTCAAGGTCGAGAGATTTTGTGAGAGACCAAGGTTGAGGATATCAACGAAATACTTTTTCTAGTGTGAGGAGTGTAGCAGCAAAGAAGGATTTTTTATTACACTAGAGTAAGGATATCTCATTGGTTGGGTGAAGAGAGTTCATCCAAGTATTGATGAGAGGGTTGGATCACAAAGGATCATGATTCAAGATCTTGATAGGTGGAGAAGGAATTTTATCTAGAGGTCATACAGGTCAAGAAGGAGAGAGAGAAGAAGCAACCACCAGTGGGTTTCATAGGACATAAGCCACAGGGAAGAGTAGAGTCGTACGTAGATTTCTGTACATATTCATGGGTCATAGTTTAGATAGTCGTGGATATCTGTGGGTCAAAGAAGGGAAATTCACGGATGTCCGTGGGTCACAGAAGGGAAAGTCAGACATTTCTTAGGAAACATGCCAGAATAGGTTGTACAACAACACATGTGTTTCCAGGTCTATCTGCAGTTTATAATTCTCTTAGTGGGACATTTTCCCTGTTACGGGAGCCATGATTTGAAATTAATAAAAGCATAATTGGACTAGTGTTATTATGTGCTTGATTTGGTTTCTTTATTTATGCTTCCACTACATGTTTAGTTGATTACTCAAGTGTGCTCTTAGTAGATAAAGTGATTTTATTTGATCTAACTTTTGAGTGTTGAGTAGAGTGGTAAAATATCAACATGGTATGAGTGCATACCAAGGGTTGAGTCCACTCAAGATTATTTTTTCAACAATTCTTCCACTTCAAATATGCAAGGGGGAACCTCAAGTACACCTTTGTCAGATGGATCATACTAGTTTGTTAATATGGTCAACCATATGAAAGAATAATATGTAGATTTGTCGACTAGGTCTCATGATTATGGTAATATTGAGTTGAAACCTAAAGGAAAAGAAAATTGAAATCCTCATAATTCTCTTCATATAGAGAAGCCTGAAAAGGAAATTATGCCACACATACCAAAAGGTGTGTATAAGTGGGCATCAAACAACCCCAATGCTCAAGCCGCCCCCAACTACTCTATTATTTAGGATTTGGTCGATACACCTTGTGTGATGTCTGCCTTAGAGGTGATCCAAAGTTTCCCTGCACAATGAGCTGCGTTGTTTTCCGCAATTAGGGATGCTGACTCTTCGATCCAAATCATTATGAAGTTTGACGCTACTGAAGTGAATGAAAATCACATTTTTCGGAGGACCGTCATTGACAAAGGTGCTTCAACATGTGTCATGTCTTTGTCCTATTGGAAAGCCATCGGATCTCCAAAACTTACCCCTTCTCCTACTCTTTTGACCGCATTTGATGGATGATCCTTTAGAACACACATGCTCATTTCCTCTTTTATGGTGCAATTAAGAGGAAATTTCATTTTCATAGAAGTTGAAGTAGTCGACGCTCCACTTGAATATAATATTTTTCTAGGAAGGAGTTGGACCTATGTGATGATGGCTAACATCTCATCTATATTTCAAGTTTTATGCTTTCCCCACGAAGGAAAGATTGTAACAATCGACCATATGTTGTTTAACTGCTCTAACTCCATGACAAATCCGATATATATGGTCCCATTGATAAAAAAATCTCAGACAAAAAATGAGAGCATTGGTGTTGGAATGTATCCTTCGCTCATAGGAGCACTTAATTTTTTAACATCAGTTTCTTATATTTGCGCTACCCCCGATAGTTACCAAAATTAGACCCCCTCGGTCCTCATTACCTGCATTGGTTCTTTTAAAATATCATACTTTGAAGATACGTGGGTATTACCCTCGCTGTGTGAACTGACAAAGGGTCATGTGCATGCTGGGATGGCCATGCCATTGTCTGCAACAAATATCTCTTATCAAGCAATCCAACAAGCTACTATCGATGCTGATCCGATTTCTTCTTGGACGAGGGAAGATGATCAGTTTCCAGAGACTATTTGGGATCAAAATTATTTGACTTTCCTCCAATGCCTTGACACTGTCTCACCATATGATGAAGCTATTATAGAGGTGATGATGGGGATAGAACGACCATGGGAGGATATGCATCATCGATCATAATTCCTCCCTGAGATCAATTGTGTTGAAACCAAAGAATTTTGGTCAGCCGTGAGTAGAAGTGTTGATTAGTCTGTGAACCATTGGCAAAGCACAATGTATACATCGAAGGGAACACGACTAATACATCAAAAACCATTCTGATCAACATTTATAAAGCCCCTAACATCATGGAAAATATTTTTATCCGTGCAGGCTATTCCCCGTAAGAGATCCACACGTATACCTCTTTGTTTAAAGAGTTCTGCGATATTTTCTCCTGGTCCTACGAAGAGATGCCATGCATTGAACCTCGAATTTTCAAACATGAGATTCACACCTATGAAAATGCTAAGCCTGTTCGAAAACAATTATGACCAATGAACCCCAGAAAGGAAAATACTATAAAGGCCGAGGTAGAAAATCTGCTTAAGGCATGTTTTATTTATCCGGTTCCTCTCACCGAATGGGCATCGAATCTTGTTCCAGTTGATAAAAAGTAAGGAACAATATGAGTTTGTATGGATTTCAGAGATCTGAATAAGGCTTGTTCGAAAGGTAACTTCCCCACGCCCTTCATTGACTAGATTATCGATGAGTGTGCGAGAAGCAAAATATTCTCCTTTATGGCTGGATTTTCCGGAGACAATTAGATTTAGATATGATCAGAGGATCAACACATGAAGGTAAATTTTACATTTCCTTGGAGGACCTTGGCGTATCAAAAGATTCCTTTTGGCCTTAAAAATGCTAGATCTATGTTTCAATAGGACATCTCGTTCACTTTCCATGATTTGAAACATATCGTTGAGGCTTATCTAGTTGACCTTGCTGCTCCCTCTCACAAGAGGGTAGATCATCCAACACACCTTAGGATTATTTTCAAAAGATGTCATTATTATCGTATTCAATTAAATCCAAATAAATGCATCTTATGTGTTGTTTTAGAGCATTTGTTTGGTTTCATAGTATCCAAAAAAGGGATGATGTTCGATTTGTTAAAGGTGGAGGCAATAGTTTAGTTTCCACCCTTGCAAAATATTAATCAGTTGTAGAGTCTCCAAGGAAAGGCCAATTTCCTTCGTAGCTTGATTGGAAATTACGCCAACATCACCAAGGGATTTATGCACTTTCTAAATAAAGGGGTCCCATTTTTTTGGGATGAGTTCACGTAATGATCCTTTGATGTGATTAAGAACGTGCTTATGTTAGACCCTCTACTTAGTCCTCTAGACTATGGTAGAGATTTCTTGTTGTATATCGTCGCAGTAGAATCCATAGTTGGTATGGTTTTGGTTCAAGAAGATGACAACTCACAAGAACATGTCATTTATTATCTCAATTGTGGTCTGATTGGGCTTGAACTCAACCATTCACATGTCGAGAAATTTGCCTTGGAAACCATTTATGTTGTCCAAAGATTACGACATTAGATTTTACTTTGGAAAACAATTGTAGTCATAGATGTCAATCCATTTCAATATGTCCTCACACAACGTATAATTGGGGGTAATTACAATAAATGGATTTTCATTTTGCAATAATTTGACTTGGACTTTGTTCCTGCTAAGTTTAAGAAATATATGGTTTTCATCGAGTTAATGTTAGAATTTCCCTAGGAGAATGAGGAACCCGTGATGACAAATTCATTTTCGGAAGAACATTTTTTCCTTATTTCTTCCAGTGATCCTCGGTACAGAGATATCCTTGTATATCTCTAGAATCTCAAGTTTCCTCTGCATTATTCATGGGATGATAAACGTCGGATTTTCCATCAAGAGATTAATTACCTTATCATTGATGACACTTTGTATCATTGTTGAGTTGATTCAATTCTTCGTAGCTGTTTAAACCTTGAAGAAGCAAAATTCGTGCTAAATGATTGCTATAGTGGAGAAGTTGTGGAGGTCACCTATATGGGTTAGAAACAACCTAAAAATTCCCGTGCACCAAGTACTTTTGGACGACAACATTTAAATATTGTGTTGAGGTGGTCAAAAGGTGTCATCCTTGCCATATTTTTTTATCGGAAGATGCGTTCGCATCATGCTCGGTTGTTTCCCATCATCACCGTTGGTCCATTTACAAAGTGGGGAATTGAATTGTCTACATGTGACTTTCCATCAGATAGGGGGCATCTTTACATCATCATGGTAGTCGACTACTTTACGAAGTGGGCGGAGGCCATGCCTACTTTCACAAACAACGGTGAGACCGTAGCTTTGTTTCTGTTCAATCAGATTATCACTAGGTTTGGAGTTCTGAGAGAGATTTTATGGACCATGGTAGTCACTTTTAGAACCAAATGATGTCTGATCTAGCATCAAAATTGGGATTTAAATAGGAGCATTCGTCTCCTTATTAAATTAAGGAAATTGGTTAGGTAGAGGCCATAAACAAGTCTCTCAAGACCATACTTCAACACACTGTCAATAAGAGAAAATCTAATTGGAATTTGATGCTTTATCTGACATTATGGGCATACCAAACCTCGGTCAAAATTGCTACTAGATTCTCTCCTTTCCAACTCGTTCATGGAGTGGAAGAAATTATGCCTATTGAATGAGAAATACCTTCATTAAAAATCACGATTGAGATTCTACTTGACACATAATAATTAGAAGTGCGTATTCTTCACTTAGAGAAGCTTGATGAGAAACGTTGTGATGCTGCCACTGAAAATGAGATGCATAAGAAACATGCCAAGTATCAATACGACAAGTCTTCCCACTCAAGGGTATTTTCTGAGGGTGACCTTGTTCTAGTTTATGATCAAAATAAGGATGCATTAGACACATGAAAGTTTAACCTGATGTGTCATGATCCTTTCATAGTGAGGCATGCCCTTTGGAAATGATCTTATGAATTATCTAATTACGAGGGTAATGTGATGTCAGAGACCAAGAATGGGCTCTATCTCAAAAATTATTACGCTTGAGCATGTTTTCTCGAGCGTTTTCCCTTGTATTTATTGTTCATAAGTAATTTTTTTTTAGTTTTTATCTCATTTTTCTCTTGATTGATTAAAGTGTTTATGCTTTATTGGTAGATTTCGATGGAATATTCAGTCCATTTTGAGTTCATGGATGGCATAAGCCATCAAAATCAGAACCTTGCTTCCATTGCATGGATGATTTATTTGCCCAAGGGTCAACTGGTTGTATTTGGAGGTGCTTGTCTAGGGCTAGAAATGAACAATGTGGCCGAGTATAGCACCATGATTGAACTCCCAAGAGACGTTATTACGCATGGCATCTCGTTTTTAGAAGTTTTCCTAGATTCCCAATTGGTGGTTTCACAACTAAATGGTCAATACCATGTGCGTGATCCCACATTGCTCCGACGAATCCTATGGGTACGTCTTATAGAATGATAATTTAATTATATTACCTATATTCACGTTTTTAGAAGTGTGAATACTGTATCTGATGCATATGTTAACTATATACTAGATTGACATTTGTCACATTTGTAAAGTAAGAAACACACGTATAAATGTATATAAATACATTTCACATATAAATAACAAGGCAACAAGATATATATATATATATATATATATATATATATATATATATATATAATTATGTTCGTGTCCAATAATACAAAATCACATATGTCACATAACAAAATCAGGCTCCTAGCCCTAAATGTTTATAAATAGAATGATACAAAAAGGATAATAGCTAATATATGTCGAGGGTCCTGCCACTACACGTGTGTTTATGTAACACACAACAACATTGGCTAGATGCTAGAATAGTCGTACCCACTCTTGTGGTACACCGACGACTTTCTGCTGTATCTGCTCCAACAAATCCGTGTTCTGCACCATGGAAATATGCTGTTAGGTGGTCCAGGTTCTGCTGTACATTCTATAGAGTACGCTCCATATGAACTGCATCCATGCCTGGCTGAGGCTCACCATGCCCCCTGTGTTGGTGACGAGGGTACCCCTATAGACACCTTGGTCCAATATCTGCATGTTCACAATGTTTTTTTAGTTTCAATCCATAACAAAATTATTTTTGTTTTAAATAATTAAAACAAAAAAAATTAAATGACTTCGAAAATTGGAAAATTTTCTTACCTATCTCTCCCAGCGCACCACTAGGTGGCACTGGCATGTCTGGATCACGGGAAAAGTTAATCCCTTCATAAATATAATCATCTATGGCGATGATATGCCACTCCCACCATTTGATAAAATCATCATCGTATGTATACACTATGCTATCACTTGCTAAGCGTTGTATTACTATGACCCATCGTAGTAAGCATGGTTCCCTGAGTTTATGTGGTGGCATGCAAACTCTTAGACTCATAGTGGAAACTCTCTCTCGAAGAAAAAACATAAGATATCACCATATCCAAAGTTCTTCATCCTTCCTGTCTTGCACTCTGTCAGTTGTGTTTTCATGCACTGAAGTAGTGAGGTACTCCAATCATAGAGCATCGGGCTAAGGAACTGATGGGTATTCTATATGCACTAATTCCCTCAATTAAATTGTCAATTCGGGGTAAGTAAACTTAGATTTGTGGCACTGCATGAGCCAAGGAAGAAAAGATAATGGAAGGATTATCTAGCTAAGGAGATGGTCTACCCTAGGGATCATCACTCTATCCAATTTACAATTCTACTTTCTAAAGAGATGAATTTTCAAATCTAGTTAATTAGCAAATTTGATGTAAAACAACCTTCAATTAATGAGTTTTAACCAATTCTAGAATTATGAACTATTTGACCTAAGTAACCTTAAACAATGAGCTATGGACTATTTCTAAATAAGCAAATAACAAGCAATCTATTTCAAAGCTAGTTAATCTATTCAATCTCTTTTTAAATAAGAAACAACAAGTAAGCTATTTCCGAGTTATTTGGTCTATATATCTTTGAGTAAGTAAGTAAGCAAGTAAACAACTAATCTATCAAAACTATCTTGACAAGTGAACTCTATTCTTAAAAAGAACTCATAACTATTTCTATTTTTCAAAGAATAAATTTTAATCTACTTAACCAAAAGCAAAAGTGTTATGACTGTATTCAAATTCTAATTGATCAAAACTATTTCTATCTTGCAGTAAAAAGAAAGAAAGTATTCAAAGGTGATGATTGTGTCTGTTGAAATTACTAAGACAAATGAGAGGGGGAGTGAATCAGTTGTTACTGTGCTTAAACAATATTAAGTCTATTAAACCATTTTTAATCTTTCATCAAGTGATCATCAATATTATACATCATATGGACAACATAAATAATGAGCATCAATCACACATAAGATATACACAGAGACAGATTTTCATGAGGAAACCCATAAAGGGAAAAAACCTCTTCTTCTTCGAAATGATAGGCAGTCTTTTAAGTTCTGTACATCATCTATGTTTGAGCACCAACTCAAAGTGAGGCTACTACCTCTATTTTACAAGCTCCAACTTGTTGAGAGCACCAACTCTCTGGTTTCTCTAG
>ML794893.1:88438-101032 GCA_009831015.1 Picea engelmannii | reverse complement strand
TGAAATTATCTCTTTTTCAAGGCGTTGAGTACTTTTCCTGAGGTTTTTCTATGCTATATTGATGTTTGGTTCATAACATTGTCCTCCTTGGATCAACGGTCAAGATCTTATCATGATTTCGCAACTTCACGGGCCTTCGTCATGCCTGATCAACGGTCCACAATCTCCCTTTGATCAACGACTCAGATTAAGTTGTGGTTTTTCATTTTGCGATTTCATAGGATAGAGCACCTCCTTTCTTTGACTTTCCAGTCAGCGAAATGCCAATCGCTCGCCACATGTCCCTCTTCATCCAACGTTCCACAACATACCTCGATCCAAAGGTCCAGATCAAATCTCAGGATTTCGCATATCGCAATTTCCCACACCATGTTCCGTTGACTCCTCCAATGTGCAGGTCAACGAAATTCTAGTCACTTTCCACATGTCCTTCTTGAAGATGGACAGTCCTCCTGCTTTAGGGATTTTGTAGGTCCACTTCATCTTGCACAGAAAGACCATGCTCCTTCTTATGGATCCAACGACGGTTGGTCTTCAGGCTCAGATCTGACACCCGATATCTATTTTCTTCTACTGTGCACTCCTCCTATCTAAATTCAGATCTGACGGTCATTGGGAATTCTGAATGGGATCCAACGATCACTGTTTCTCTTCACTGTTGATATTTCCATTTCCATGGCATTATCGCTACGCTACTAATCATGCCGATCTTTGCCATCAATGACATCGCCATCAATGACAAACACGCATACTCTGACTCTATCTGAAAACATGCCAACAATGTCTTCAGTGTCAAATAACATCACGATGGCATCTGACTATTAGTGACAGTTCAAGTGGAATTAATTCAATGCCGACTTCTACAGAGAAATCGAAAGTATGGATAATGCAATCTATAGAGATTTTTGCCATCATAGAAGAAACACTAAGTATTCTTGGAATCCATGTGATCTCTAAAAATTGTGCATCAATCATCAACTGCTAAAAAGTACTCTATTCAAAATCACTAACTCAAGCAAAGCTATAAACTCATAATTTAACTCTTAATTAAAAATCTTAAGTCAAATTCACTCTGTGCAAACCTCTAACTCTTGACTAATGCCAACTACAAATTACAACTCAAATTCATAACTGAGATTTCATAATCTAAAATGAACTAATCTATCATCAAGAGTCATATCCAAAATCAACCAAAATGCTATTAAAAATCATAAATTATAATCTATTTCTATCCTATCATGCTGAGGAAAAATCAATAAACAAAATAGACCTACAAAGAATAATATAAATTGCAATTAAACCTATCTGAATTAGTACTCTGTTAAAACTATCAAAACTTAAAACAACTAATCTATCAAAGCTACAAATAAACCAATCTAAATTAATGCTCTGTCAAAATTATCAAAACTAAAGTAATGAATCTATCAAGACTTCAATGAACCTATCTAAATTAGTACCCTGTAGAGTAACTTATAGCTAAGAAGTAGAAGGCATAACACTACAACCAACCAACTCCTACAACCTGCAAACAAGATATAATTGTTAACACACAACCATGGACATCCCTCTATACACAGTTCAACAAGCAATCTGCAATTAAGGAAGCGAATTTAGATAAACAATTTGTAATTAACATATACACACAACAACGATTAAAATTGATAAATTCATACAATAAAGAGACAATTTCAAAATCTAAGTAAGCAACAAGATGAATGTAAATATATACTGATATACACAATCACCCAGACCACTGGTCCCCCTCCCAGCAAGTCGTGGCAACAATCCAACAAGAAACACAGATGCTGAATCAACACAACATTGTTATTAAGCATGAAAACATAGTATAGAGTAAAATTGATGATAATGTCTGTATCGAACAATAAAATTCGTCTTTCATTCGTGCCATAGGTAGTGGTATTTATAGGTGATTAAAGCTTGAGAGGTCAACGACTGGGAGGGTCGACCTTCTCTAAAAACAATAAACTCATTAAATGAGTTCTAACAACAACATATTCTAACAATATTGTGAGCCACTCAACGATCACTGCAACTGCCCAATCTGAGGTGTGTCGAGCTCTGTAGTTGGAGGGCATGAGGGGGCATAAAACCTAGGTCCCCGATTCATCCATCAAAGGCCGCCAATATACCAACCGCCAACTTCAATGCACTTCGAGTGCCAGATGGAGTGCCGGATCACGTGCCGGATCAAGTGTTGAACGAAGTGCCAGATGGAGGATCAGATCTCAATTCCACCATGTTGCAAGAAAACCATACATTAGATATTCATAAACATTTGACTGAGCTGAATTGATCACAAAATCATTGCAAAAACACCAATTATACATACATGGTGCAAATTCATGGTGAATTGATATATAAACCTTTGAGAAAACCTTCAAAATGGATAAATGAGAGCATATCATATGTAATATCGCATGCTAAAAGGATTTGGCCATCAAAACAAAATAGTCAAAACAAAAAACCCAACAAGAACTCCACTGCATAAAACATCTGGGATTGACAGTCTTGGTGCAATGCAACAGACCCTATAGTCTTGGTGATGGTATGAAGGGTCACCCTTAGGCTCAAATTCTCTATGTTTTGAATCAAGATGTGACTCCCAAGCCGTTGCATAACAGGTGTGAAGAATGTTGCTATATAGTCTTCTATGGTCATCCCAATCCCACCGTGAGTTTGGAGATTTACCACATCTCCTTGGCATGATAAACCAATAATGAAGTATATGTATTCTACTTCTATGGCCAAGGATTGATCATCTCAAAAGAAGGAATCTTCCTTCGGGTTCCAGTAGTCAACCAATAGCTTCAACAATCTCTTTTGTGACCACATGTTTGGGAACTCATAAAATTTATTCAGCCCACACCACTAATGAGAATCTAAAACCTTAGGATGATATTCAAGTTCTTGGTCAACCTCCTCATGATCTCTCTCTCTCTCTCTCTCTCTCTCGCCACTCTAACTATTTTGGCACCCATGCATTTCATTTAAAAATATTTTATTAGTCATTTTTTCATCCTTGCGGCCATACACGTGACCTCCTTTGGCGTTAGGCACATTTACATGTGCCTACCATTAAAGGCCCTTGCGTATATGGTAGGGTATACATGGCCCAATCCAAGAACGAGTGTGTACAATCCTGCCTTCTCCTAAACATAAAAAATGTTAATGATAAATGAAGAAAAACTAAAAACTCGTGGATAGAATGGAAGATAGGCGAGAGCTTGTTCACCTGGTCTCGATGACGACAAATTCTGACACTCGTAGCTATGGTTATGGATTTCATAAGTTTGACACCTTTCCCACTCAAAATTGCCTAATTTGTTAAAAATTTCAAACAAAGTGCTTTTGGTTCAATTTTTTTCACTATATATAAAATTTTAAACCCAATTTTTTATAGTTTTTGCTATTTTTAGTCATGTAAATGCCAAATGGACTATATTTATTGAGCATAATGACTGTTTGAGTTGATACTTTGCAATAAGGGTGTTTATTATACTACTTCTCAATTCCTCTAGTCCAGTTTTAATGAATCTTTCAGGTAATGTTCTCGTCACTGGCATATAGGTCATGTTCATTCCGCTTTGCATATTTGCATCATCAGTGACCTATTATACATTTTCCTTAGGGTCGACCCCACTTATTGGTGACACCAACCTTTATAGCCGATTAAAGTGTCGTTCAATTTGTGGTAAAGATTACGGTCATGGGCATCCTAGTTAGCACCTGTTTTGCATTTCATTTCCCATGCTGAAATCTTTCTTAGGCTTGGGAGTCCTGTTTAGTCCTGCCATGACATTGCATTGAAGCCTCATATTTTTCTCAATCTTATTATGTATTTTTACCCATGGGGCTCCCATACTTATATGTTAAGTTGTACTACTGCATTACATTCTGCTTCTTGCACTTGTGAGCCTAATCCAACTTCAACTTGTTGTTTCTTAGCCACTTCCTTATGTATTCTCATAAGTTGCTAGCCTTGCATATTTTTCCATTTAAATTTGACACATGTACCCTAGGAGGAAACATTCCCTCGAATGTCCATATCTTGGACATTCTTTCCTTGCATTAAACATAGGTATGTTCCACACACTTGGAACTAATTTTCTTGTATACGATACTCGTTTCCTCCATGTATACTAGAATTCTTTTATTCCTTTTTCATGCTTTCATAATATGAAAAAAAAATAATAACAAAAAAGAGCATGGGAATGAGTCTTCTACACCATTATTGGAAACAATCGAGTCGCCTTTGAACAAAGCACAAGGTTTTGAGTCCAGTCTCAACAATTTAGGTTAATTATGGATTTAGGAAATTGATCTAGTTACATAGAGTTTGTACTCCTTTGACTGGTTATTCTTCCAGTCACTATGGAGAGTCTATCATTGCCTCCTACATCAAAAACTTATGTCAATATTCGTTTTCAGTCCATGATGCCTAAGTAACATATTGTGTCGTGTTTTTTTTTAGAGGAATTTTTATCTTATGTCGTCCATTCCACATAATCCCTTGACTTTGCAAGTCGACATTCCCCCATGTCAAGTACATTTCATAATCAAGAGTATCTTTGTCCTATACTCGTGCTGGTATGGAAGGTCTCCATTGACTTCCTACCGATAGGTTAATATCTTATCGACTATGAAGAATTTCTCTGAGAGTTTGACCTGGAGTCGCACCCTAGCCCTATTTACATCATTGATAGGTGACCTTGTGCTCAACTTATGACATTCCATCATTGGTCATTGACTGAGTGGTTTCCCTTGTGTTCGAAGGCAAGAACATTATTCACACATTCAGATTCATGCAATACGTTTGATTCAATTTGTCCTCAATTGGTGGTTTCCTCACCTTTGTCAACAATATTCATTATTGGTTGTTATTCAGAGGGTCTTCTTTGTGTGCTATTTACATTTGGTTGACATGGGAGATGTACTTTGTGGCAGTCCTTTCAATCTTTCATCCGAGTCCTTCCACATATTTTTCCTTCTCCTACTCCTCGTGTTGGTTTATGGTGAATGCCTTAATTCCCTCCTTCTAGTAGATATATTCCTATAGATTTCAAAACATTACTTTGGGATAGGGATATAGAGTCCTTATTAGTACCTTGGGGCTTGTAGTCATCAGTGGCAGGTTCCCTCACTATTGAAAGTGGGAATACAACAATATCCCATGATTGATATATTCTACCAGGTGTTCGACATCAGAACCTCTATTAACACTTGTTATATTTTGCTAGGTACCTTGACGCCCATTATCATTATCGATGGGTTCTCTCACGTTTGTTAACAATATACATCAATGTCCGATAATCAAATGGTGTCTCATTGTGATCAACTTCAACTCCTTTATTCGCATAATGTAGACTCGTATCATGACAGTTGATTTGAAGACCTTGATAATGTAGTAGCATCACCTTCTTTATGCTACTACCTGAGCTGTGATTGGATAATACCACTCTTTACATCAGTACTCATGAAGGATCAAATTTTGACTCTTGCCTCCATATATCCTTCACTGATAATGACACAAAGATCCATTGTGTATCTCTTTCGTGGCTATGATCTGTTATTGACATGGATTGACTGTGTATCTCTTTCATGGCCATGATCACTACTTTCTATATATACATTCTACATGGATCCATAGTGTACTTGATTGGAAGCCATGATTATCATCACACCTGAGCATGGGTATTCCCGCCTTGGGGATTGAGTATTCTAACTAGTTTTTGTGTTTGGATGTTTCCCTTAGATTGGATTCTGACGACCTTCACCTCAACACACTGCTCTTTTGAATACTTATAATGTATTTCAGCCATCAATTTCTCTTCTAACCTCACACATTAGGGGGCATCTGTTATACCTTCAATTTCACCCTTGAAGCATTGAAAACATTATTGGCCTAATCCCTATCCTTTTTATAGACTATTATTCCCCATACCTCCTTGAGACCTTCCAAAAAATAGTTTTCAGGAAGATGTACATGCCCTCATAGTGATGGTACTCGCGTACACGCAGGCCAGTGAAGGGACAATTGCGTACATGTTAGAAAATGCATAAAAAGAAACAATTAGGCCTAATTAATGGTGAGTTACATGTTTGGTTAGTTTCCTAACTTCTTTTACCCTTAGTCAACCATCTCTAACTAACTAGAGACCACATAAAAGGAGCATTTGTCCAAGGAGAAAGGTAATGAAAAGCAATGGTTCTTTGCACACTTTAAGAAAACCTTTGTTTGGATAACCCCACCAAGTCTGTAAACCCCTATACATCCTTGTTTTTGCTAGTTTAATTTGGAAACCCTTGTTTCCAACCCTCTTTTCTGATCACCAACTTATCTTTCCAAGAGTTTCCCCTTATATCCTGCTTGGGCTCATGGTTGATATGAAGTCAATACCATCTTGTATAGCAGGAGAGAGGGTGGAGGAACTTGGGATCTCTATCGATAGGGAAGCACCGCATATGTCAAGTATAAATTTGTAACCACCGTAACTGCTTAATAAAATAGAAACTATTTCCTTTGAAATATGTTGTGTTTGTAATGTTTAGATTGCAATATTTTGCATATATTTCGTAGAGTACTAGTTGTTGAGATTTTACTGATATATTTCATTAGACTAACAAGTAGTTATTAGTATAACTACCTCTCTGTACAGTCTTGCATATCTAAGGTTCTTACAGGTCATGAAGAAGTTGTTATAAAGGAGCGAAAAGACTATGGAAATTGGGAACGACATCAACTGGAAGAATCTGGGTGAGTTAATCTTTCTTTTCCATCCAATAGTTAGTTATTTATTTTGAAACAAGTTATTATATATTTTTTTCATTTTCTTGTTGTGAATTTGTTTCTATATAGTCATTGGTACGCTACAATACAACCCACTATTGTAGGGGATTTTCCCCGAAAGAACCCATACACTAATCCATGTGCAAGACATGGATTAGTAACCAAGAACTAAGAATTCTCTAGAGTTATTAAGTAAAGAAGGATGACACCTCAAGAAATTTATCAAATTCTGGTAACAATGGAAGATAGATTTGCATCTTAGGGAGTGATAGAAGAACAAAGGTCACATGAGAAACATCCACAACAAATTCTTTCATTCGATCATCCTTGCCAATATACAGAGGAGACCAAAGAACCATGGGAAGCATTCAATGGAGAGAAGGCATTGGAACCAAAGATTGAAGATATTCTTGCAAGTTTATGTCCAAGTCCTTTATGCATTCAAGAGAGAAATCAACAAACTTTAGAATATCTACATGGCATGACAAAGGAGGAAATGCAAACAATTGCTAATGAACAAGAGAAACAAGGGGACAAAAACTACATTGAAACTTAGTTGCAGACAATTATCAGTCCACAATATTCCTCCATTCTCGACCAAAATCTCTTGGCACCATATCAATCAGAGCAACTGGTTCCTCATATTCTAGTATCTATCAAAGCGTATTTTTCAAACTTGAATATGGGTACATTTGTAATATTGTTATGCACATGGCTCCATTGGAAATACTCCTACACTTGAGGAAATATTTTCTTTTCCAAGAAGAGTATTATAGTTTAGAATAAATAAATAAATAAATAAATAAAATAGTGAAGAAAAAAATAAGTTTGATTGTGAAAATCGAGATTTTGGCACAATTAGACACGAGCTTTGCTTAAAACCTAGGTTTCTAGATGGAAAAGTTCATAATAAATTTTTGGATCATGTTGTTGGTTCAATTATGGTTCTTCAAATCATTTTTTAATGCTCGCGTTAGATGGTGTGGGATTCCTTAAGGCCCTCCTTCTAAAAATCTTGTCCCATTGAATTCAACAACTTATTAGGGATCAAGATCTCTGATCTTGATCCTCGATAAGTTGTTGAATTCAATGGGACAAGATTTTTAGAAGGATGGCCTTAAGGAATCCCACATCATCTAACACGGTCATTAAAAAAATGATTTGAAGAACCATAATTGAACCAACAACATGATCCAAAAATTTATTATGAACTTTGCCAGCTAGAAACCTGGTTTTCAAGCAAAGCTCGTGTATAACTGCGCCATAATCCTAGTTTTCACAATTAAACTTATTTTTTTTCTTTATTAATTTATTTTTTCATTTATTTCTTCTAAACTATCATACTCTTCTTGGAGAAGAAAATATTTCCTCGAGTGTAGGAGTATTTCCAATGGAGCCATGTGCGTAACATGATTACAAATGTACCCATTTTCAAGTTTGAAAAATATTCTTTGATAGATACAAGAATATGAGAAACCAATTGTTTTGATTGATATAATGCTAAGAGATTTTGGAGAATGAACGAATACTATGGACTGATAATTGTCTGCAACCAAGTTTCAATGTAGTCTTTTTCTCCTTGGTTCTCTTGTTCATTAGAAAATTCCCTCCTTTGTCACACCATGCATATATTTTAAGGTTTTATGATTTCTCTCTTGAATGCATAAAGGATCTGAACATAAACTTGCAATAAAATATTCAATCTCTAGTTCCAATGCCTGCTCTCCATTGAAGGCTTTCCATGTTTCTTTGATCTCCTCTGCAGATTGGCAAGGATGACCGAATGCAATAATTTGTTGCAGATGTTTCTCATGGGACCTTTGTTCTTCTATCACTTCCTAGATGCATATCTATCTTCAATTTTTACCAGAATCTGAGAAAGTAATGATGTAGCATCCTTCTTTACTCAACAACTCTTGAGCATTCTTAAATACTTCTTTCTGGATGATAATCCCTGTCTTGGACATGGATTAGTGTATGGGGGTTCTTATGGAAACAAAAACTTGTTAAATAAATAAATGAACTTTCATAGAAATAAACACACCACACAAAGAAAACTTCAAATAAAAACTCATAAATCTCAAGAACAATCATGTACTCGAACACCCTCATGCTACTAAGACCCTGTTGTCACCAAGTTGACTTTTGACATGAGTTAGGATTTTTTTCTTTTTCTTTCCATGAATCAAACTAAATGAAAACACATTATACCAACATTCTTTATATTTAGTGAGATATCATACTCACTATAGTGAATGCACAGGTTCTTACCTCTCATATTACCTTTTACTATCTCACTACATCTATAATGTTAACACAACCAAAAATCATATGTTGAAACATAAAGGGAAAAAAATGAAAGACGAAAAACCAAATTACCAATGCCTAATACCTTAACATTTCCCCGAAAATGGTGCCAAAAATGTTGGTCAATTTGATTTCTTAAATTGATGAACATTAAATTATCAATCCGAGAGCTCACAAAATTGTGATATGCCGACAAAATATATGCAGGACTAGGTAGCTAAACTATACTAAATTCAAAGGATGTCAACTTAATAAATCATTTCCAAAAGTCAATATTAAACATCGAGGCTATAATCATTGGTTCAATTATAGTCTTTTACTTCATTTAGAAATATTCCTGCAACCATGTAGTTCTCTCAATGATTCAAGTGACCCCTGCAACTTATCAAGCATCAAACTCAAAGAAAATAAAGCTTGTAGAATTAAATGCATAAATATTAGAGTTTAATCAAGGTATCATAACTTGCGTTTTGTTGGAATTTTCGTGGTCATAACTAATTAAGATTTATGACTACACACCACACTTGACTATTTACAGACAGACATAAATTAAGGAGCATACATAAATGAACAATAAAAGCATAAATTAACAATAAAATAAAGTAATCAAATTGATAAATTAAATAAGAATAGTGAACTATGAAATAACATCACACAATTGAATCTAGTAAATGCATAAATCAAATGCGCCTAAGAAAATGAACTATTTGGGAAATGTATGACAGAGAGAGGGGTCCCTACCTCCCTTGGCATACATCACCAAGGAATACTACAAAACTCTATACACGACTTCAACAACTGGATCTTTATTTCAACATTCAAAAT
Source organism: Picea engelmannii (assembly GCA_009831015.1). Classification (NCBI taxonomy): domain Eukaryota; kingdom Viridiplantae; phylum Streptophyta; class Pinopsida; order Pinales; family Pinaceae; genus Picea; species Picea engelmannii. The sequence continues at coordinate 91,092 of ML794893.1, read as the reverse complement.
GTTCAGAAAATTATAGAGTATGGATTACAATCCTTTTCTAAATTTCACCAACACTCTACAAATAATTATCTCTACATGCAACTCTCCTCATATATATATACACACACACAACTTACATATCATAAAAATAAAAGCATTGCAACAACACGAATCCATCCCCTAAACAGGTGGATCACACAACCATCATGTTGTTGGATTTTACTTGGTTAAGACACAAGTGGTTGCGTCCTGCTGTATTGATGACACATGAAGGGAGTCCGTTTGGCTGCAGGATCATTGTGGAATATGTGGAGTGTCTAACTTGAGCATTCGATCCACAAAATCAAACCGATTCTTGACTGTACATAGTATGTTGACCATGGCTTTGACCATAGATATTCACCTTGGTTGATGGCTATTGGGTCCATTCGAGCAACATAAAATCATAACAACGTCATTCCCAACAAAAAATAGATGTCGGAATTCTCCCATAGGAGGTGGAACCATTCAGAACATCAAAGTGCTACCAAATTTATGAAGATGACAGTCCGCTACCGGATTTAGACTTTCATGGATATCCTGCTTCAATCATGGCTGGCGATCTCATCGACAAGGTTGGGAGTGGATGAATAGGAGAAAAACCATCTCACCTGGTCTAGGAGAGAAACCCATATCTCCATTTTGGAATTGGATGAGAGCCATCATATGAACCAATGATCTTGTTACTGGATTTGTAAAACCCGCCACAGGAATTTGCACCTTTCTGGTGACAATGTTAGTCACAACAAGTTCTAATCTAAGTATTTATCAAAAACATTCGGAATTATAAAGAAAAAATAAATTAATACTTGATAAAAATATTCATAGTGTCTCTCCTGAAAAATGAGGTATTATGGTAATAAAAGTTACGAGAAGGTGAAAAATGAAGGTGTAAACTAGTCAAAAGGAGGTGTATTCGACAATGTAAAATATAGCAAAACCAAGGCCCAACACTCTGCCTACGAGTTTATCCATTCTTTATTTTGTTTATGGTGGGATGTGCTTATTGTAAATTAATATAGATTATTTGGTAGCTCATTTCCCCCTTATACCTTGGGTATTTTGCGAATCCTTCCATTGTACTAGGATTTTTTGAGACCCCTTGCACTTCGCTCCACTTTTTCTAGATTCTGGGAAGCCAAAATCCCTTTTTTCCACCATTAGGGTGTCCCTGTCTGTTAAGCCCTAATATTGTCTCATTACCCATTAATTGGGGCATATTATATTAGTAATGTTATTTTATTTATGTCGGCTTTAGGCCATTAGTTGTAATTATACCTCCTAGTCTCCTATATATACCAAGGATACATTTTCATTTTGAATCATCTTGTACTTGAACATTTAAGTGGGGTAAAAGGAGGTTTCCCCCTCGAAGAGGCTTATTATCTGAAATTATCTCTTTTTCAAGGTGCTGAGTACTTTTTCTGAGGTTTTTCTATGTTATATTGATATTTGGTTCTTAACATATGGTATCAGAGCTCAAGGTCTTGGGGTTTCACTGCTACATCTGAGCCACCTTGGAATTTTCGCTATAACTTTTTTTCTACAATGTTTCAGAAGGAATGGATTGAAGGATATTTAGTAGACGGATCAAGGTACGTTGGGTTCAAAATTTATCTCCTGAGGCCTTATACTTTTGGAGATACAACCTGTACAAGATAGGGTTCTGGAATCATCCTGAAATGAGTCATTGCGTAATTTTCTCTATAAAAAATTTTCTGTAACGTTTCAGACCCGAAACTCTGGAGGATATTTATAGAAATTAGTAAGGTAGTTTTGGTAAAAGTTTTATCTTCTGAGTAATCTTAAATTTGTAGATACACCTTGTGTAAGATAGGGTATCTGACTAGTCCTATTGACTAGTCTCAAGAAGGTGTTCTAGGTAAAACAATCATAACTTCTTCCTAGAGTATCCAAACTGAGTGGGAATGGTTTCATTGGATCGTGGATAGTCTGTAGTATTTCTGGTGTGAGTTTTAGAATTTTATATCAATTATCTTGTGCGGGGCACGCTATACAAGTGAGATCTCCTGGAAAGGGAAAAAATCGGCAAATTGTGGGGAAGTTACCGTAAATTCCACTTGGCACATCCAATTTTGATCAGACCTGTGGAATTGTAGAGAAGAAATATCAAAGAACTACATAAAATAAAGTTTCATACCCAGAAGGGCCAAAACTTGGGAGATACAACATAAGACATATTGTCTAGCAGAACCACCTCAAAATCAAGGTTCAAAAGTGATACTTGGCCAACATGCCACCCAAAAAGGGAACTTCTACACCAAATAAGCCTCCAAAAAATCCTACTTGGACTCTTGATGAAGGTGAAGAAATGTGTAGGGACATAAATGATTTACAAATGAAGATAGTAACAAAATATGAACTACAAGAGATGATGGAGGGTTTAAAAGGGGAGATCATGGAAGTATTGAAAAATTTCGTAACAGAGAAGACACCTGAAAGTGAAAATGCATCCCATGAAATTGATGATGGGAACACAAGGAAGGTGAATCAAGAATGGAGAAACTCCAACTTTGGTTTGAAGACCAACCACGTTCCTAAGATTGATATGAGGAAGTTTGATGGCAAGGACCCAATCACATGGATACTTCAGATGGAGCAATTCTTTGATCTCC
>ML794893.1:76242-86254 GCA_009831015.1 Picea engelmannii | reverse complement strand
ATCTTGTACTTGAACATTTAAGTGGGGTAAAAGGAGGTTGCCCCCTCGAAGAGGCTTATTATCTGAAATTATCTCTTTTTCAAGGCATTGAGTACTTTTTCTAAGGTTTTTCTATGCTATATTGATATTTGGTTCTTAACACTGTCAATGAAAAGGAGGTTGTCTCAAGATTTTGCAGGTTATTCTTCAAGAATCATGTTCTCCCAATCCTAGGCTTGCAAACAGAGATGTGACACCTCCCATAGAGGAAAGAATCCCCTTGAGCTTCCACCGAACCTAATAAATAGTTGAGGGCTAATACACCTAAACCCAAATTCTCCTACGCAACCCTTAAAACACCTATACCAACCATCACTAAAACCTTAACACACTCTTTAACCTTCCTTAAAAATAGGCCCGAAACTAAACTCTTATCCCCCATGGTTAATCCCTTCTTGTCACATGAAACTAAGACAATACTGAGGACCAACAACAACCAAAATAAAAAGACCTGGCTGAAAAAAGAGCCACAATTAGCAAGGTTACCTCAAAAATAGCATCATTGAGGGAGAAGGGAAGCTTCCAAGACAAGATCTGGGAAAATCCTGTTTCCTCTAGGCCCTTTGAATCTCTGCATAGACCAAAAAGATCACCCTTCTAACTGCGATTTCACTCCATGTTAGGAAATGAAACAATATCACCCAGAAACCTTGTGGCTCTTGCCCGAAAACAACCCACTCAAAAGAAAACCTATGGAATTTCCTAAGGGAGGTTGCTCCCACCAAGAGAGGCTTGAAAGCATAGGCCAAGAAAGAATCCCTTGAGTTCTTCCCACAAAAAATGCAAAAACCCTGACAAGACCTAAGGCTAAATCACTAAGAGAACAATTCCCATGATCATTCTTCCTCTAGTTATAATTACCTACTCCTTCTCGAGCCATGATCACCCACTCCATCTAAAAATCCATTTCATTAATGTCTCTTCTTGGTATAAAATCAATTCTCATCATGTGAAAAACTAGTCTTTGAGTGCCATTAATCTATAGTTGCTTCCTCCCATTATCCCTATACCTTCGACCTGTCTCGGCCTGAAGACCCCTCATAACCATTGCGTGGTGGTGGAAGGTGGCATACCTCCCTCAACCACATTACTGTGAAAACCACACACATTCTCGATGACAGATGGTCATGACCTTTCAAGGTTATGCAAGGTGGTATTTGGGCTCACCACGTGTGAGGTCCATGCCCCACCTATCATCAACCCATACATGTGTTGATTATCCACCTAGTTCAACCGGTGAAAATCCTCTCTGAGCTATTAGGGGATGTTTTCATGCCAATGCAAAACCTATGATGGAGTAGCCTGAATCACCCCTTCGTTGGCCAAGCGATCCTCTACTGCATTGGAATTTCTCCTCACTAGGAAGGTTATGATCACTGGTATATGAGTGAGAAACTCTACAATTTTTACCAGGAAATCACTCAGTCTCCAGTTTTAAGATACCATGTCTGGATAAGTGCCATTGATTATCCTTTTCAGTGTTGATATCAAGATTTGTGAGTCTCCTTCACTATTAGGTTTTTGAGTTTCATCTCCTTAGCTATTGTATCCACTTCAACCATCTAACTATCTTTTCTGCATTGTTTTTGTTTTCTCCTAGGCTGATGGGGAACATAATTATTATGTTTCCTTCCTGATCCATGATGACTCCTCATGTTCTTGAGGGGCCTAGATTTCCTTTGGATGCACCATCAAATTTTAGTTTGAGATGGTCCTTGGGGGGAGGATCCCATTTCTCCATAATATTTGGTTTTGGCCTTGATCTACTTGAAGATGGTGCTTCTCCCCCCATAATTAGTTTCCTTCTAATGATATTTGACACAACCCCAAAGTGCTTCTAGTCTTCCTCTGACCACTACTTGGCCCCTATTTATTCTCTGATGTTTATTTGAATCTATTTCCATGTCCTCTCAATAGTCTATTCTTGTTGTTTGAAAATCCTTTTGTTCCGTTCTTTCCATAAGTTACACAAAATAAATCCTAGGAAGGAAATTCAGTCTCTATTGAGGATTGAATTGTTAAAAGGATTTGATTACCAGTATCCTATAGTTTTGTTGAGGTCCTCTTTGTTTCTATATTTTTTTCTAAATAGGGTGGCTTCTTTATCCCAAAGGAGGGACGCCTTGCTACATTTGTTAAAAATATGCTAAATTTATTCTTCCTCAGATTCGCACATTAGGCATATAGATGTTCCTTCATATCCTCTTCATTGAAGCAAATCCTAGGCTAGCATATTTTTACTCACCAAAAGCCAAAGTAACATTGGAAAATTTGGCTAAAGATCACGATTATACAATTTCCCCTAGATTTCTTTCCTTCCTAATGGTTATGGTTTGATTGCCAACTAATAGGATTTTTAAAATTAGTTTCCAACATATTCCTGGCCCCATTGTAGAATATCATTCCATTCTATATACTTTATTTGTCAGGCTTGGAGTTGGGCCTTCATTTCTCTTCTTCTGTCATCTTTCCATTCTATTGGCTAGCTATCAAACTATTTCCATTGTTTTTTTGATGAGGGTTGATAAATCCCCTATTTCGCCTAGTATTGAGAAATCATGATCCATCCTTTTTCATTTTGAGAGTTTTTAAGAGGCCTTAGAGTATCATTTTTCTCAAGGGTTGTTTCTACTCCTATGCATCATCCTAGAAGAGGGCCGAGTGGACATTTCTGATCTCCTAGAAATAATGTTTTTGAACCAAGTCTCAGTTATTCCAGGTATTATTCCAAATCAAGGAGCCTTGACATTCCCCATCCATCTTAACTAACTCTATATTCGGTTGGTTGGTAGCATACTTTTCTCTCTAGACCTTGGCCTAGAGATCTTATGGTCTCTTTATCCATCTCCATCTTATGGTCTCTTTAAGGATGGAAATTTAGTTCAAAATTTAGAAATCTTGGTGAATCGCACTAGTCCTTAATATGCAAACTATAAAATGTTTGGCGATAATTTTTAAAAAATATTCAAATTTCTAAGGATTTTATATATAGTTTGTATAAATTTTTGGTGATTTTTAAGGTAAAATAATTTTATAATATATAATTTGGGTTAATCATTTTTAGAAAAAATGGAAATTGGCGAATATTTTTTGGGAAAAAATATGGAAAATTAGCCCATGGGTGATATATAGCCCCTAAAATTTTCCCTGTGGACCATATCCACCAAGTTTTAGTTGCTAGGGATTTCCCCATTAGGAGAGGCTCTTTGATATCTAGACCTTCTATTACCTTTGGAGAACACACTTTCTCTCATATCACTAATGCCCATTTTTTTCCTTCGTTGGCCCTCCCCATATGAAGGTCCTTTGTAGTTTTCTGATGGATTTGATAATTCTTGCAAGGGTTGCTAGAATAGAGAAAAGGTAGAGGGTCATTGAGTTCAAAATAGATTTGATGAGAAAAATCCTCCATGGAAGGGTGAGGAAGCAAAAGGTACAACTAGCGAGCTTTGCTTCAAGTTTACTTATAAGGGATTCCCATGAGATGTTGTGGACAGATCTATCTAACAAACGAACCCCTAATTAGTTTGAGGGAAGATAAGCTCTTTGGAATCCTAAAACTCTGGTTATATTACTTTGAATGGACATAGGGATGTTGAAGAAAAACATTTGGGATTTGTCCTGATTTATCAGAGCACCTGAATCCATCATAAAGGCATCAAAGGCATATTTGAAAGCTAAGGCTTCTCGGGTGGGGACCCCATGAGAGCATTGTCTATGAATTGGAGGTGAGATAAGGCTTCAGAATTTGGGTGAAGAGAAAGCCATTTAATATGACCAAAGGAAAAGGATTGATTGAGGAATCTACCCAGACCTTCCACTATGATGATGTAAAGGAAAGGTGATAAGGGGTACCCTTGCCTTAGGCCTATGGAGGAGTTAAATGTAGAGGAGGGGTTGTCATTCACTAAAATGGAGAAAAAAATGGAAGATACTAGATTTCTAATCAACCATATCGAACTGATGTTGAAACCAAATGATGTGAGCATGCGACTGAGGAAGTTCTAGTTTAACTTGTCATAAGCCTTAGACATATCCAGTTTGATCATCATCCTTGGGTTTTTATTTGTCTTTAGGGAATGAATAGTATCATGGGATAAGATGATATTTTCAAGAATTTTCCCACCTTCTACAAATCCCCTTGCTCTAGGGAGATGATCAAGTTCAAGATCATATTTAGAGGGTTAGCAATAAATTTAGAGATTATTTTATAGATCATATTGCATAAGGATATTTCTCTAAACTTTTCTACTTTTTTTTCTTCCCGTACCTTCAGAATCAACACAAGAAAGGTGATAAAGAAGACTTTTATAACATTTCCTAAGGTCGTGATTCCTCCACAACCTCCTAGAATTCTGTTCCTATGATCGTCCAACAAGTATGGGAAATATTTGTGGTAAACCCATCCATCCTAGGGGATTTTCCCACTGCCATTTCTTTGATAGTTTGCTCCACCTCACCCAGAGTTGTTGGACACATTAGACTGAAGTTATTCTTTGGTGAGACTAGGTTTGAAATAGATAGAAGAATGGATTGAGTGGCCTCTTCTTGATCTTCCTCTGATTCTTTCAACAATCCATTGAAGTGTATTACTAGTTATGCTTCTATTTCCTCATTATTTTCAAGCTTTTCCCCTACTGTGTTTTTTTTCTATTTCTTCTTTTGTGATTAAGGAGAGAGCTATGGAAAATTTTTGTGTTCTTGTCTCCTTCCCTCACCCATTTAACTCTATACTTTTTCTTCCACAATATCTCTTCTTATTTTTATCTTTGGTCTATCTCCCTTTTTAGTTGTCCTTCTTTTAGTGTATTATCTTCTGATCCTCTCTTTTGTATTATCTCCCTCTGTAACAACTCCATTTCCTTTTCCAATTGTGATTTCTCTTAAAAGATGTTCCCAAACACTTCTTTATTCTAGGTTTTAATATTTTGCTTGACATATTTCAGTTTATGTTGGAACCTATACACCTTTGTTTCACCCATCTCCATTTTTTCCCGCCACCAAGTACTTATATTTTGTAGGAAGTCTTGATGTTCCATCCAAAATATTTCAAATTTGAATGGTTTTGGCCTTTGGAGGTCATTACTACCCGAGGAGAGGATGATGGGCCAATGGTACGATCTTGTGTAGGGTAGTATATTTTCTTAAATAGATTTCCCAACTTGGATCATACTCTTAGAAACTAAGAATCAATATAGAATTGTTGCTATTTGGTGAGGGTAACCCATCTTGATGTTCCATGTGTGGAGCCTATTGTTGGTTTGGATGTCAATTAACCTTAAACTGTCAATGGCTTCATTAAACATCTCACTTTTTGGGTCCAACCTTCTAGTACCACCTTTTTTCTCCTGTATAGATGTGTTCATGTTGAAATATCCTCCCAAGATCTAGGGTCTATCCGCCTTAAGCTCCATCTACTTTGACTATATCCTCTCTACATTGTCTCCATATTTTATGGGCTATCCGAGTCATTGTTTATTTTTTACTTTTATTTTCTTGCAACATCATTATACTTGGTTTTTCCTGGACTATGTGTTTCTTTAGGATCCTATGCTTATAAGGCACATTTAAGCCTCTTATATTCCAAGATATAATCTTCATCTAAAACTTTTGGTTGGTTGGAGAAGAAATTCTCTAGAATCCCTATAATTTTCCCTAAGTCCACCAATAGGGCTCCTATTTCTTCCAACAATTGTTTTGATGATTTCCTTCCCTGCTTCATCTCCTCCATTATTGTCTTCTTGTGGGATTTCAGGGGGTTGGCTTTGACTCCTAATCCACGTATAATTTTATTATTTTTCCAAGGGTATCCATATTTCCCTTTTCCTTTTATCAAATCTCTCTGGAGATGTTTTAGTTGATTCTCCAATATTTTCTTCATATGCTATTCTCCATGCTTTGCTATCAAAGCTGGCATAACAATGACTACATCTTCAAGCTCCATCTCTCTAGCTATATTTTCCTCATCTGAACTCTATGTGATGTTTTCCTCTATATCAATACCATTTATATCGTCTCCTTCCTCATGGATTTCCATTTTATCTTGTTGTTTGTGGGTCTTCTTTTTTTATCTTCAAGATGCAGCTCCAATTATGCTATTTTCCCGTAATCCTTATCTGAGGGTCCTTCCCCTTTGTTCTCTTTGATTTGATCCTCTGCTAGGGATTGTAATTTATTTGGTGAGTTACTTGTTTCCTGATTCCCTTTGTTATGCTTTCTTCCATATTTCCTTTTGTTTAGTAATTTTTAAACCCCTCTTTGTCTTCTTCCTCTCCTTCTTTGTTTGACTCATTCCTTGCATTCTTTGGGTAGTATCTGAACATATTTCTATGTTTGTGGCACTTCCTACAATGAAAGGAAATGCGATTATAATATAATGTTTGAGTCCATATTTCATCCTTGTATCCACGTTCATATAGACACATGTCCTAACATAAGATGTGTAACATCCTGTGTTGTTTACCCATGATACCTTGAAAAAAGTTCCTAGGATATTCCCCAGATCCTATAGTTTTTACTTTTCCTATAATTCTTGTGGTAATGAGTACATCTTGATACACATCGAAGTTGTTGTGAAGTTCTCCTTTTCTGGTGAGAACCTCTCTGTCTAGTATCTCATGTGGAAGCTAACTGAGTTGAATAAATATGGGCCTTCTTCAAAGATCCTGTCTTGGTCTTAAATATATGTAAAAATCACAGTAAAAAATCCCTTCAATCCTAGTTTTAGGTCAATGTATACCTTGGGTTTCCACTGGGAATTAACCAATGCTATTAGTGCCTTCTTAGAGGTCCAAATGCCCATGAATTTCCTAATAATTTCATGATCTCACATGTATTGTATATAGTTGCCAATATTTTGGGTGTTATCTCGTTTCTGGGGTTTTTATTAGTATTTTCCAAGCAACTATTTCTCACCCTATGGTTCACAAATTATTATTCTGTTACTTTGGTTTATGGGCATGCCTATTCTCTCGTAGTCCCCCCCCCGCCCCACCTCATTTTTTTTGCGGATGAGGCTAAAGTTCCTATTATGATGTTCTTGAAGGTCTTCCCTTCCTCTGGGGTTGGGATTCTCCCTTTATTCATTGTCTCATGACCACATAACATCGCCAACCCTTATACCATACTCCACTTCCTGCTAACTACTGGTTTTCACACTCCAAACCCTAGTGTCTAACCCAATGTTCCTCCCCTCGATTCCCTCATAACTTTTGATTCGCAATCAACCATTTCCATTTTCAATTGCATCATTGTTGTTCCTTTTTTTTCAAGAACATATTATAGAGTAAAATATTACTATATAATTTTAATTTAGTTACAAAGATATGTGAAGAATGGGAATGGTCCATGTTGAGGGATTGTGATTTTTAAGTCTGTAGATGGTTTATAGTGTGGGAAAACATAATTCGACATTAGTGTGAGAACATATCTATAATTAGATTATATTGAAATTATTTACATATAACGACCATCATAAAATATGGGTTAGAAAAGTCATTCTTCACAATAGTAATCCTCCTCCAAAGAAATCCATGTTTTTAAAGGAAGAGTTTTTTTATTAGTCCTTGCTTGAGGGCAGCATGGAATATTGTAAATGGTTGGACATTTTTGTAGTACCCCTATAGGAAAATCAAGGTGTTTAATCGAATTTTTTAGCCTCATATTCCATTGAACATGTTTTCTTGACATATCAAATACTTACAACACTTTTTTTAACCAATTGGAAACTTTGATGCCTTATTTGGCCTCATATTGAGGCCAGACAATTTTTATGAAATGTTTTGTTTGAAACTTAGCAAACATATGATATATTTATACTACATTAAGGTGAGGTATATTAATGATAGAATTGGGGTTAACATTAATTCACAACATTAAATTTCTGTTCTTAGCCCATGTTTATCACATATTTATGGCATAGCCATTTCTTACGCGTCTAGCAGTGGAGGCTCCCATGCAAAATTTGTGTCTAGCAATGAAGACCAAATCCCATGTATAATTTGTTGATCAAGACCATGTCAAGTCCGAGTAGGGCCAAGCCCATTCCATTGATGCATCAACCAATCTTGAGTTTGATTCAATGGAGAAATTATTATGCTATGGGTTCACTCTTTCTCAACCTGACATTGCGTTGCATTTTTACATGTTGTTGCTACTGTTGCAAATGATAATGAAACTGATAATACCAAGTTATTTGCATATCCTTCTCCATATTATCCTTCTTGTGTTGTTGCTATAAATAATAATACCAAGGTATTTTCATCTCTATCTTCTCCTTCTACCATTATTACTACTGAGATGGTTATTTCCCCTCTACTAACAAAAGCCTCCTCTCCTTCAATGCATGTAATTGAATTTCTTTCAATGCCACCCATTAAATTTCCTTCACACCTTATATTGGCATGCCATGATTTCCCATTTGTATTTAGATGACATCCCTCCAATGACCAAAGAAGAGTATCTTATAGCTATTGTAACTCTTCACACCAAATCCTCCCATACACCCAAGTCTTCCCAACAAAATAAACCTTTAAGAATCCTTACCCCCCATAATGTTGTAGAAAATAGGATGTCTTTAATTCCCAAATTTAGCATAGAATCCATTGTTCCTTTTGATCTTGTGCTAGGAAATATACCACATGAGGATACCATTACCCTACATGGTGGAAAAGTATTGATAGAATTATTGGCTCATCTACAATCTAGTAAGTCTTCCTCTTGAGCTATCCTTACATCTGAAATTCAAGTTAATGAAGTCATTCTCATTCATTTCTTGTATCAAATGCCAAAGCGAATTTGAGTGATCAATTTTGAAAAAGATTACTTAGTTCATCTATACATGCTGCAATATTTTGAATATAGACACAAATAAAAGTAAAATTAAAGTGCAAGAACATGTACCTTACTTGCATAGCTCTGTGTCATTTTTAAATATTTCGAATTGTTTAAACCATTGCAACATAGATTTTCCTACAACTCATCTCATCAATCCTGACCATATTTTGAATTTCTAAGTGTTCTATTATAAATTCTGAACTTTATTGAGATATGCAATGCATTTCTTGAATAAAAAAATCAATTAATATGTGTGTAATTTTACACATCTAAGAGAAATGAAAATGAAAATCGACTTGGATTTTTTTTTTTCAATTTTATTTCTTTTTATGCATGAACAAAAAGGGTTATTTATATTGACCATCGATGTTTCTGTAAGGGATATATAGGATAATCGAGCAACAAATTGGGGTTTCACTGAGTGATGAATCAAGGTGGAAGTGAAGATGGTTCCATAGGAAGTCTGAGAAAATGAAATGAACTAAAATCACCCCAAATTAAGACAATGTGTGGCTCCAAGAGGTATTTGAGGCAAAACAAACCCATCCATAATAATTTTGAGTGTAAATGTTTTGTTGTTATAGCTTGGAACAAGTTGTGGAGGGTGTTGGGGCAATTCAATTGCTTAAATTGCTTTCATTTAATTATCAACCAGGGATGCTCATAAGCTTGTGATGATGCCAACAAAATATATGCAGGAGTAGGCATCTAACTCTAATCTAAGAAAATTCAATCAAATCCTAACTCTTTCATTCCACTTAATAAGACTTAGTTGTTGTAGGAAAGAAAACACTAGCTCCCTTTCAGGAGGTCCTCTCAAGATGTTTCACAAAACCTATCAACAATCAAGATCATCAAGTAAACACTCATGCATTGAAAATAAATACACTTTAAAAAGGATTAGTTGTTGTAGGCATAAAAACACTAGCTCCCTTTTAGGAGGTCTTCTCAGAATGTTTCAAATAACCTATCAATAATCAAGATCATCAAATAACTCTAATAAAAACAATAAAGCATATAAACCTATTCAAAGCATTAGAACAAGAAGAAAATGCTACTATGATCTATTTGGAGTGAGCTCAATTCTCCCAAGAACAAAGTAACACATAAACTAAAGCATTCTAAATCTAAACTAGAG
>ML794893.1:43251-57913 GCA_009831015.1 Picea engelmannii | reverse complement strand
AATGATGGAATATGATCATCAATGCAAGCTGGACCCCACAATGCCTCTCAAATACCCCTATACTCGCTCTAGCACCCATCTGGCTACTCTGGTCATCATAAATCTCTGCCCTGTGATAATGTCCCAAAGTGGGGACATTACAGCTAGTTCATTTATAACATTCAAATTGTGAAAACACTTAATAAACCATGTAGGATATTTGAATCTAATAACTACAATTATTTTTATTTTGATATTTGAATAGAAAATGAGTAAAAGTTAGTGAAATTGAAACTCCCCACATGCTTCCATGTATAAGTGGACCTATGAGATTCAAATCTTGGTCGCATGGCTTGAGTCTAACGTCATAGCTAATAAAAACCTCCGTAAAATTGTATTAACATATGATATATAATATATTTCAACCAATCAGTATTAATGTCATATATGTTTGAAACTCCACAAAATTGTTATCTATTCATTTAAATCCTTTTCCAAACACTTCATCAACTTGGATTGAATGATAGTTCATTTATAAGAAATTGTGAAAGTACTTATATTTGAATTTGACAATTACAATTTGTTGGCATGTTTTCAGACAGAGGTAGAGTATGCATGTTTGTCATTGATGGCGAAGATCAACACGATCAATAGCGCAACAATAATGGCATGACAATGGCAAGATCAATAGTGAAGAGCAACAGTGATCGTTGGATCCCATTCAGACTTCCCGATGACCGTCAGTTCTGAATTCAGATAGGAGGAGCACACAATAGAAGAAAATAGATCTCAGGCGTCAGATATGAGCCTGAAGACCAATCCTTGTTGGATCCATAAGAAGGAGCACGATCTTTAAGTGCAAGATGAAGTGGGCCTACAAAATCCCGAAAGCAGGAGGACCGTCCATCTTCAAGAAGGACACGTGGCAAGCGACTAGAATTTCGTTGACCTGCACATTTTAGGAGTCAATAGAACATGGTGTGGGAAATTGCGATATGCGAAATCTCGAGAATTGATCTGGACCTTTGGAATGAGGTATGTTGTGGAACATTGGATGCAAAGGGCACATGGCGAGCGATTGGCATTTCCTTGACTAGAAAGTCAAAGAAAGGAGGTTCTCTATCCTATGAAATCGCGAAATGCGAAACCATGACTTAATCTGAGTCATTGATCAAAGGGAGATCGTGGAACATTGATCAGGTATGACGAAGGCTGGTGAAGTTGTGAAATCACGATAAGATCTTGACTGTTGATCCAAGAGGAACATGTGGCGAGGGATTAAATTTTCGCTGACTGGAAAGTTAAAGGAAGGAAATGCTCTAACCTTGCAACTCGCGATATGCGAAATCGCGATAAGGTCTGGCCCGTGGTCATAGACAAGGTCACATTGTCGAAGGCTTAAGGGAAGGAGCTAATTGCTAAGATCCATTTCGGGAATCGCAACTTGGAGTGTCGAGACCCTTCATCACAGGAATCCAGAAATGCGAGATCGCGATGAGATCTGGACCATCAGATCATTGGAGATCTCGACCGTTGATCAGGCTTGATGAAGTTCATAAGTTCACGAAATGCAAAACACCTTTTAGTGTACGCTGTGGTCACCCCCGATGGTCATGTGAGAGGGAGGAGCTAGCGGAGCTAAGCTCCATTTCGGGGATCGCAACTTGGAGCATTGAGACTCTTCGACACAGGATTGCCGAAATGTGAAATGTGAAATGCATCTTGATTAGGCCCATGGTCACAACCAATGGGCATATGGGATAAACGCAAGACCCTGCAGATTTAATCCAATGGTGCTGGTTATTTGAGCATTTGATTGAAGGGATACTATTGATCTCTATGATTAACTGTTCAGTTACGATTCAGTTACCAGAACCGAATCATGGTTCTTGGACGGTTAGCGATTGAGTGGCTGAAGCGTTGTTGGCCTAGGTATTCGAGGTGTAACTAAAGTTGTGTGAAGTGCATAAGAGAAAGACAGAGTGACTGTGAAGTGTGGTTGTTCTAAATGAAAAATGAGTTGAACTGTAAGAAAGGGAAAATTACAGTATGCACAGTGTGAGACCGACAATATGGGCAGTGTGAGATAAAAACTCAGAGATGAGTAACAGATGCAGAATAGACAAAAGCAAGAGAAGAATTGCAGAATAGCTTGAAGCAGAGAAGAATTGCAGAACATATAGAAGCATAGAAGAATTGTAGGATAGAAGAGAAGTGGTAAGAATTGAAACACCTGCGTTGTTGGTTATTCAATCATTTTACTTATAATCAGGGAGGTAGGGTGGTGCTAGGGAGGACTGTGGTGCTTTGATATTCGATTTGGTGCTTGAATATTGGGAGTTGTAGCTTCCATATACTTGTGGATAGAAAACAGGGTGGCAGGGTGGTGTTTGGGAAAACACAGAGTTTTATGTATGCAAGTTGGTGCTTGTATAAGTGGAAGTAGGTGCTTCCATTCAATCGATGCTGGAACACTCAGGGAGTTGGTGCTTCCTTCTAGTCGGTGCTAGAGAAAGTAGAGAGTTGGTTCTCTCAACAAGTTGGAGCTTGTAAAACAGAGGTAGTAGCCTCACTTTGAGTTGGTGCTCAAACATAGATGATGTACAAAACTTAAAAGTCTGCCTATCATTTCGAAGAAGAAGAGGTTTTCTCCCTTTATGGGTTTCCTTGTGAAAATATGTCTCTGTGTATATCTTATGTGTGATTGATGCTCATTATTTATGTTGTTCATATGATGTATAATATTGATGGTCACTTGATGAAAGATTAAAAATGGTTTAATAGACTTAAAATTGTTTAAGCACAGGGACAACTGATTCACCCCCCCTCTCAGTTGTCTTAGTAATTTCAACAATTGGTATCAGAGCGGGTTCCTTTTATTTAAAGGTAGATATGTAAGCTTAAGCATGAAAATTCATGAAGGGACTTCAGCCAGTAAGCCTCCTCTGTTTGATGGAACAAATTTTTCCTTTTGGAAGGTTAGAATGAGAACATACCTAATGGCCTTAGGTGCTGATGTTTGGGATGTAGTAGAGACTGGATATACAAAGTCTGTTGTGCTGGCTTCCAAGGATGATAAGTTAGAGTTTAACTTTAATGCTAAGGGAATGAATGCTATCTTGAATGGACTTGCTAAAGTTGAGTTTGTAAAGGTGATGCATCTTGAAACTTCTAAAGCTATGTGGGATAAAGTTATTAACAATTATGAAGGAAATGAGAAAGTAAAAGATGCCAAACTCCAAACATATAGGTTGAAGTTTGAACAACTAAAGATGAATGAAGATGAAATAGTTCGCAAGTATTTTTTAAGAGTTGAAGAACTTGTGAATGCCATGAAGGGTCTTGGTGAGAAGATTGAAGAATCATTTTTAGTTCAAAGGATTTTAAGATCTCTGCTTGATAAATTTAATCCAAAAATCTCTGCAATAGAAGAACTAAATGATCTTAAAACTCTGTCCATTGATCAAATCCTAGGAACTCTAACTGCATATGAAATGAGAATAAGCAAAGATAAATCCATTACTAGAGAAGCATCTTTTAAAGCAGACAAGAATACTGATTCAGATTTAGATGATATTGAGGCAAAATTTGTGAGAAGGTTAAAGAAAGGATCAGGAAAATATTAAGGCAAACTTCCCTTCAAATGTTTTAACTGTGGTAAGATAGGTCATTTTGCATCTAAGTGTCCCCACTAGAAAAAGGACCAGAACTCTGATGATGAAAAGAATAACAAATTCAAGAATTATAGTAAAAAGAAAAGTTTGTGTGCAAACAATGACAATTCCTCAGAAGACATAGATAGTGATTCATCATGTGAAAACAAAGTGAATGATTTTATGCTTATGGCTATGGGAGATTTTGATGATGAACACATAGGAGGTGAAATGGATGATGAAGAAGCTATGGTGGATATGGAAGGTGAATTAATCAGTGCTTTGGAAGAAATTGACAGACTCAGATGTAAGAAGAGAAAACAAAAATAGTTGTTGAAGCAATTTAAAATGAATGGTGAAAAACCTGATGAAAACTTTTCTCTACTAAAAGTGGAGTTAGAAGAGGTAAAAAAAATAGAAGACATACTGAAACAACAGTTGTTAGAGAAGAAAGCGAGGTGTGAAGACTTAGAAGAAGAGATAGTAAAAACCATAAAATAAATGGAGAAGTTTAAGGGATTGTATCACCAAAATCTGCCAAGTATTAAAGCCTCAGAATAATTAACTTCCATTCTAAATTAGCAAAGGAATCCAGAGTTGAAAGCTGGCTTGGGCTATGAAGAAGGATCAAGTAGTGATCATCCAAGTAATACAGAACCCATCAAGTCTATCAAATATACAATCATTGACAACAACCACTTTGCAGAAACAAAGAAAGAAAATCTGCCACCAAGAAGGAATGAAAGAAAAAATAACAGAACCAAATCTGTAGATCAAAGAAATAACACAAACACATTTTCTGATCAAAGAAATCATTAGCATGGAAGAAACCGACTACAACCTTTTTTCAGGTACAAAAGTTTTTTCTATGGTTATTGTTTTTTCTGTTCTAACTTTGGTCACAAAGCTGTAAACTGTTCTTTAAGATCTAGATATTTGAAATCAATATACTCAAGGAATAATTATTTGCCACAACAAAGATTGAGACAACCAAGAAACAAACGACCACATACTATAAATCATGTGATGGATGGAGGAAGGACGCAGGTGAAACATAACAACAATTATGAGCATAAAAATCATTATGATCTGTTATTCAGTGAACCTGAATGTTACATTTGTCATAACTATGGACATAAAGTTGCAGATTGTCGCTTAAGGAATTTTAAGCTAGATTCAAATCCTACTGCTGAAAATTTCAAGATTTGGAAGAAGAAAGAAGATGACAAATGTAGACTAGTGTTATCATCCCAAAGACAAAAGAATCCTTGGTATATTGACAGTGGATGTTCCAAACATATGACTGGAGACAAAAGTAAGTTTCTAACTCTAAGTGAAAGAAAATCAGGGAATGTAACATTTGGAAATGATGCACTAGGAAAAATAAAAGGTAAAGGAATGGTAAGTTTGAGTAATAGAAAAGGGAAAGATCAAGATGTGTTGTTTGTAGAAGGTCTGAAACATAATCTTCTTAGTGTCAGTCAAGTCTGTGACCGAGGATGTGAAGTCGTTTTTACCTCTAAAGATTGTAGAATAAAATCTGTGAATTCATGACAGCTAGTTGC
Organism: Picea engelmannii; assembly: GCA_009831015.1. Classification (NCBI taxonomy): domain Eukaryota; kingdom Viridiplantae; phylum Streptophyta; class Pinopsida; order Pinales; family Pinaceae; genus Picea; species Picea engelmannii. Next base: position 52,716 of record ML794893.1, on the reverse strand, counting down.
AAAAGGGATAAGAACAGAAAACAATGTCTATGTGTTAAAAAAAGAAAAAGAAGAATACCACTTAAGAAAGTATGATGAAAGTTGGCTATGGCATAGGAGACTTGGACACTTAAATTTTGATCATATAATCAAGCTAAAAAATAGTGGGGCAATAAAGGATCTTCCAAAGATATCAAAGCCATATGATTATGTTTGTAAACCATGCCAGATAGGAAAGCTTACTCGGACACATTTCAAATATAAAAAATTTCCTTCAACAGAAAAAAATCTCCAGTTAGTACATATGGATTTATGTGGACTATCAAGGAAAGAAGGTACAGGAAAAGAAAATTATTTTATGTTGATTATTGATGATTACTCTAGACTAACATGGGTTGCCTTTTTGAAGGAAAAATCTGAAGCATTTGAAAAATTCAAAGTGTTTAAGGCTCTAACTGAGAATCAAACAGGAAAAAGATTGAAAGCAGTAAGGTATGATAGAGGAGGAGAGTTTAGCTCATGGAAATTCAAAGAGTTCCGTGATAAACATGGAATCAAAAGAGAGTACACAATTCCAAGGACTCCACAACAAAATGGAGTTGTTGAGAGGCATAATAGATCAGTACAACAAATGGAAAGATCAATGATGAATGAAAGGAACATACCTCAGACATATTGGGTCAAAGCAATTCATACAACTGTTCATATCCTTAACAAAACACATCTCAGACCACATAGTGACAAGACTCCTTATGAACTATGGTTTGGAAGACCAGCTTCAATCAAGCATTTTAAAGTCTTTGGGAGTAAATGTTATATTAAGAATAATGATGAAAATATTGGCAAATATGATGACAGGGCTGATGAAGGTATATTCTTGGGTTATGCTACAAACAGTAAAGGGTACATATGTTACAATAAGAGGTTGCATAAACTAGTTGATTGTATAGACATAAAAGTTTATGAAGAAATCCCGGTCAGAAATGTAAGCAGTGCTGAACCAAGCACAAAAGATATAGTTGAAGATGAAGATGAACAGGTCCAAGGATAAAAAAGAGAAGAATCTGAATCAGATGAAGATACAAATACTCAGGCTGACATAAATTAGCAGAAAGAAACAAACTCACCTCTCAGAACTGTTAGAAAGAATCATCCTGAAAATCAGATAATTGGAGATATAAATAAAGGAGTTTAGACAAGAAGGAAATTGATTAAAGACTCAGAACAATCTCATGTTGCCTTTTTATCTATGACTGAACCTAAATTTTTTGATAAAGCCAACCAACATGATGATTGGATTAGAGCTATGAATGAAGAGATTAATCATATTGAGAAGAACAATACTTGGGAGCTTGTTCCTAGACCTGAAGACAAGAATGTAATAGGTTCCAAGTGGGTGTTCAAAAATAAAATGAATGAAAAAGGACAAGTTGTTAGAAATAAAGCCAGATTGGTCTGTAAAGGGTATGCACAAGTTGAAGGTTAGGACTTTGATGAAACTTTTTCACTAGTGGCAAGATTGGAAGCTATCAAAATGTTTCTTGCATATTCATGTCATAAGAACTTTAAAATGTATCAGATGGATGTTAAATCAACATTTCTTAATGGAGATCTAGAGGAAGAAGTATATATGGAGCAACCTGAAGGATTCTCATTGACATATAACCCTGATTATGTCTGCAAGCTGAAGAAGGATTTATATGGACTGACAAAAGCACCACGAGCTTGGTATTATAGACTGGACACTTTTTTACAAGACAAAGGATTCAAGAAAGGTACTGTTGATAGAAATATCTACATAAAAACTGAAGGTGATGATTTACTAGTTGTTTTGATTTATGTAGATGACATTATTTTTGGCTGTAATAATGATTCCTCTATTCAGTGGTTTGCTAACTCTATGCAAACAGAGTTTGAGATGTCCATGATAGGAGAATTGTCATATTTTCTTGGCTTACAAGTACAACAGAGTTCTGCAGGAATTTTTATCTCTCAAGAAAAATATTTGAAAGAGATGTTGAAGAAATTTTGGATGGAAGATTCTTCTCCTGTTAGTACACCTATGGTGGTTGGTTGCAAGCTCAATAAAGATGATATTTCACCCAATGTTGATCAAAGGACATACCGATCAATGATAGGCAGTCTTCTGTACATCACAACATCCCGTCCTGATATAATGCAAGCTGTTGGAATGGTAGGTTGTTATCAGTCAGCTCCTAAACAAAGTCACTTGGTAGTTGTCACAAGGATATTCAAATACTTGAAGGGAACAATGACTTATGGTCTGTGGTATCCCAGAAATCATAATTTTCAGTTAACTGCTTATTCAGATGCAGATTGGGCAAATTGTGTGGATGAGAGAAAGAGCACCAGTGGAGGTGCCTTCTTCCTGGGTGACTCGTTGGTAGCATGGATTAGTAAGAAGTAGGGATATATTTCCTTATTAACTACAGAATAAGAGTACATTGATGTTGCTACTTGCTGCACTTAGATTTTGTGGATGATTCAAACTCTTGCAGATTTGAAGGTAAACTATACTGTTCCGATTACAATTCCCTGTGATAACACCAGTGCCATTAGTGTCTCCAAGAATCCTGCTCTTCACTCCAAGACTAAGCATATCCTAATAAAATACCATTTTCTCAGAGAACAAGTTACAAACAGAGTTGTTCAGCTGAATTATATTCCTTCCATAGAACAAATAGCTGATATCTTTACTAAACCGTTAGTAGCGACCCCTTTTGGATATCTTCATCAAAAGTTGGGGTTTATAACTTCTTTGATCTAATCTGTTCACCTGGTTAGGGGGAGTACTTATTGAATATCTGTTGTATTTCTAAGCTGCTCATAGTTGACAGGGGGATTATGTATCGCAACAACTCAGGGGGAGCGTGTTTCTTCTTTGACATTGATGTCGAAGGGGGAGAAAGTGTGGTAATTTCAAGGATGCTACAGTGGTAGTAATTTCAAGGATACTACAGTGGTATAGTTGCATGTTTTTGAAGGGATTTCCATCAATGCCAAAGGGGGAGATTGTTGGCATGTTTTCAGACAGAGGCAGAGTATGCGTGTTTTTCATTGATGGCGATGTCATTGATGGAGAAGATCAGCATGATTAGTAGCACAACGATAATGGCATGACAAAGGCAAGATCAATAGTGATCGTTGGATCCCATTCAAACTTCCCGTTGATTGTCGGATCTGAATTCAGATAGGAGGAGCGCATAGTAGAAGAAAATAGATCTCATGCATCAGATATGATCCCGAAGACCGACCGTCGTTGGATCCATAAGAAGGAGCACGGTCTTTACGTGCAAGATGAAGCGGGCCTACAAAATCCCGAAAGCAGGAGGACCGTACATCTTCAAGAAGGACACGTGGCAAGTGACTAGAATTTCACTGACCTGCACATTGGAGGAGTCAACGAAACATGGTGTGGGAACTTGTGATATGCGAAATCCTGAGAATTGATCTGGACCTTTGGATCGAGGTATGTTGTGTAACGTTGGATGCAGAGGGCACATGGAGAGCGATTGGCATTTCATTTACTGGAAAGTCAAAGAAAGGAGGTTCTCTATCCTATGAAATCACAAAATGCGAAACCACGACTTAATCTGAGTCGTTGATCAAAGGGAGATTGTGGACCGTTGATCAGGCATGACGAAGCCCCGTGAAGTTGCAAAATCGTGATAAGATCTTGACCGTTGATCTAAGAGGAACATGTGGCGAGGGATTAACTTTTCGCTGACTGGAAAGTCAAAGGAAGGAAATGATCTAACCTTGCAACTCGCGATATGAGAAATTGCGATAAGGTTCGGCCCATGGTCATAGACAAGGTCACATCGTCGAAGGCTTAAGGGAAGGAGCTAATTGATAAGCTCCATTTAAGGAATCACAAATTTTAGTGTCGAGACCCTTCATCACAGGAATCCCAAAACACGAGATCATGATGAGGTCTGGACCATCGGACCATTGGAGATCTCAACCGTTGATTAGGCTCGATGAAGTTCATAAGTTTGTGAAATGCGAAACACCTTTTAGTGTAGGCTGTGGTCACTCCCGATGGTCATGTGAGAGGGAGGAGCTAGCGGAGCTAAGCTCCATTTCGGGGATCGCAACTTGGAGCGTTGAGACCTTTCGACACAGGATTTTCGAAATGCGAAATGCGAAACACATCTTGATTAGGCCCATGATCACAACCAGTGGGCATATGGGATAAACACAAGACCCCACACATTTAATCCAATGGTGCTGGTTATTTGAGCATCTGATCAAAGGGCTACTGTTGATCTCTACGATTAACTGTTCAGTTACGATTTAGTTAGCAGAACCGAATCATGGTTCTTGGATAGTTGGCGATTAAGTGGCTGAAGCGTTGTTGGCCTAGGTATTCGAGGTTTAACTGAAGTTGTGTGAAGTGCATAGAAGAAAGATGGAGTGACTGTGAAGTGTGGTTGTTCTAAATGAAAAATGATTTGAACTGTAAGAAAGGGAAAATTACAGTATGCGCAGTGTGAGACTGACAATATGCGCAGTGTGAGATAAAAACTCAGAGATGAGTAACATATGCGGAATAGACAGAAGCAAGAGAATAATTGCAGAAGAACTTGAAGCAGAGCAGAATTGCAGAACAGATAGAAGAATAAAAGAATTGTAGGACAGAAGAGAAGTGGTAAGAATTGAAATACTTGCGTTGTTGGTTATTCAATCATTTTACTTATAATCAGGGAGGTAGGGTGGTGCTACGGAGGATTGTGGTCCTCTGATATTTGAGTTGGTGCTTGAATATTGGGAGTTGTAGCTTCCATCTACTTGTGGCTAGAAAACAGGGTGGTAGGGTGGTGCTTGGGAAAACACAGAGTTTTCTGTATGCAAGTTGGTTCTTGTATTAGTGGAAGTAGGTGCTTCCATTCAGTCGGTGCTGGAACACTCAGGGAGTTGGTGCTTCCTTCTAGTCGGTGCTAGAGAAACTAGAGAATTGGCGCTCTCAACAAGTTGGAGCTTGTAAAATAGAGGTAGTAGCCTCACTTTGAGTTGGTGCTCAAACATAGATGATGTACATAAAAGACTGCCTATCATTTCAAAGAAGAGGTTTTCTCCCTTTATGGGTTTCCTCGTGAAAATCTGTCTCTGTGTATATCTTATGTGTGATTGATGCTCATTATTTATGTTGTTCATATGATGTATAATATTGATGGTCACTTGATGAAAGATTAAAAATGGTTTAATAGAATTAAAATTGTTTAAGCACAAAGACAATTGATTCACCCCCCTTCTCAATTGTCTTAGTAATTTCAACACAATTATTTTTATTTTGACATTTGAAGAGAGAATGAGTAAAAGTTAGTCAAGTTGAAATCTCCCCATGTAATTCCATGTATAAGTGGATCTATGAGCTTCAAGCTCGACCACATGACTTGAGTCTATCAACCAAGGTGCTCATGATCTATAGAACAATTACCACATCGAACCAAACAAATCAGAATACAAATTGTTAGTTGCAATCAAAATAACCTCAATTACGAAATAAATACAAGAAGATAAATGAATTCTTTTTGATAAATGACTCATATTTTTTTAAGAAGATTGTGAGCTTGCCATTCTATCGTATTAATGAGAAGAGTTTTAAACCAATATAGTGTTTATACTCAATCTCATAAATATGGTTTCAAATTCCATTAATTCTAAGAGTGTAAACCTCAATGGTTCCAATCTCATTCTAAAGGAATGGTTCCATCGTACCCGGGTTTAAAGACTACATCCACTGTCAAGGAGAATACATGTAAATCAAGTTTAATATGCTAGAAAAGAAGCATGTTTATTCTACCAAAATACAATTAGAATTTAAAGCAATTACTATGCATAGCTACTCAGGCTTCCTTCTATTGACATATAATTCTACCAACTAATTAAACTTAGTTTTTTCTTACGAAGTACATGGTTTACATTTGTATAAATTTGTTTTATATACTTGAACTATGAGTGGTAACTAGTTGATCTATAGGAATCCATCAACATGCATACACTACAATTTTTAAATAACGTGTAATGCCATTACATGGGTTTATTTCATAAAACAAACTATTTATATTCCATGATTTTACACTACATGCTACATTTTTATACAAAGATAATTTTCATCAAAGTGAACTACATATGTTCCATGATTTTACAATACAGGCCACATTTTTATAGCATTTTTTTTTTCGAGGTAATATCTCACGGGAAACCCCCAAGTACTTCCCCACTTCGTGGATGGTAAATGGGGTAAACCACCGACTCTGATTATGTTCAGGCCTAACCCCAAGGGGGAACAAGAGATTTGAACCCATGACCTCCTCCATAGGGGATAGCTCCACGTCTAGCTCAAAACCACTTGAGCCAACCCTTGGGGCTACATTTTTATACCATTGTTATATTGCAACTCAAAGTATAACTAAACTTATGAAAATAATATACCATCATATGTGTCACATGATAGAGTATAAAATGCTTTGTACTAAAAAATGATATACCATTGTAAGGGTTACAATATAGAGTATACAATATTGTTCTCACATAAACAATATGTCATTGTTGTTGAAGTATTATGTAGTTACACAAGATATTCTTATTGTATTTGATCAAGTCAAAACCCTAAAAGAATAATGCTAAAGTATATTTGTAATGTCGACTCAGGAAAATAATTATTATTATACTTTGTTCTTGCAATATGAGAAGTCATCCCTGCCAGAAAAAGTCAAAGTAAATTATATTTGTCAGAAAATACAGGTCGGCCTTGTGGGAAAAGTTCATTGGAATAATAAGTATAAATAAGGTGACACCTTACTCATTTGGTGATCACAACTCACTCAACTATAGCGCAAGTTTGATGGAGAGCTGCAGTTGTAGTTGGAACTAGAGGAGGAAGGATAAGGCCCATATCTTGGTCTTGGTTGGTCTCTCTCTCATGCACTACCTTGCTAGGGTAATGAAATAGGGTTTGGATTGTGCCTTGGTGTATCTCTTGGTGTATGTATTGGTATAATACTTGGTGTATATTCTGGTGACAAGGCACAATTCTAGTAGTAGGGTTTCCCTTTGAGTAGAAGGGTTATCTGGGATATTTCTCTCTGAGAGAGCATTGTACTGACACTGTACTTGGTTGATGAATCTATACTGAAGAATTTATGATGGATTTTCTTCCCCAAGAGGGTTTCCCAGGATAGATCTCTGTGTGCTGTGCTCGAGGGTGGAACATGTAGGTGCCTATGGTTGGGTGATGATGATGTAACATCATCTATGAAAAAACATGCACTTAAAAGTAGTTAAATTAGTATGGTAAATCTAACCCTAAGTGGTTTAGGAAAAAAACAACATGGAATCAAAGCTAGTTTCCTTCAAATAGTCTAATCGATGGAAGGAAGATCGTGAGATTTACCTCACCACTGCAGTTTGCCGCAAAACCCTGCCACAATACCTTGTCACAGTATCATGCCGCTACACAATTTATTTTGTTAAGCTTGACGTTTGGCCCAATTCCTTCACAAAAATATGCGCCCTACCCTAGCGCATCTACAACTACCTTCAGATTGCAATTTGAAGCACTTTGAAGTTTTAGGGTTTGTAGTTTCTTCCCACTGCCGCTGGATGGTGTCGCTGCTGCCAGAGGTATGTACTTTTATACGTTTAAACTGTATCACTATCTTGAGTGTGTTGGCAGGAGAAGGGATCTTTTTTCCAAGCAACAATTGTGGATCCAGAGGGATCTCATATCCAAGACATTCAGAGGAACAACACACTCTAGGTTTGATTGTTTTGATATGCCTCTAGCTGTTAGGGCATTATTGTGATCTTATGAACATCTAGTTGTATTTTGATCTATTGAAGTTATGATTTTATACTGAACTCTGGTCAAAGTCATATTTCTGTAAAGAAATCATATTGTCTTAGTACAAGGGACATGTTGGAGAGAATACTTGTCATCTTGAGTGAAGGAGACTCAGAAGAAAATCAACAACACTCATTCTTGGAGATAAGACTCCAGGTTCCAGGTTTGATTGATTAAATTGATAAGTTTCCAACTTGCACATATCAAGTTTGATAATTTCTACATTACAAGTAAACACTATAGTTGTGTAGACAATCTTTGAAAGGTTCTATTACTGCTAGGTAAATTAAATACTTGGTAGCATGTGAGTATTATTGATATAAATTCTTATTGTACTTGTGTGCAAGATGAACTAACATCTCCTCTAGGAGATAATTCTTGTTTTGCATCCAGGAAGGTCACCTTGGTAAAGCTATGATGATTACCATGAAATTGTACTTCATTCTTGTTACCATAGACATGTTCTTATGAAAATGCTATTATATTGGAAATACTTTTTCTCTTGTTGTTCTTTGTTGGGTATGTGTTATATTCTTTGCATGTGTGTGTGTGGGCGCGTCAGATATGACAACTGCATCTGACAATCCCTCATACTATTTCTTTTCTTGTGTTGCGTGCGCCGGGCGCTTTCCTAGGGGGGTCCCAGGGGGGGAAGGTATGCCCCCCTTGGTTACGCGCAACGTTAGGGGCAGTGCCTCGAAAGTTTTTTTTTGGGCAGTTTTTGCTATTTTTAGCGGTTTTGTAACATAATCCCGGATTAAGGGATTAGGGTTTTGGTATCTACGGAATACCTAAAAACATTGTATATATATTGTATAGTGAATGGTGAAACTCGATATAATGAATATAAGAAAGGTTTTCCCGGTATAAAATCTCTGTGTACTCTGTGTATGAGCCATTGATTAAATTCTGTTTTGTTTAAGAATCTATATGCATTGCTTTACTTCATAGGTTTAAAACTTACATGTGGTATTAGAGCTCGTTTTTGGCTTCAGAGGGACGCCTTTGTTGTTGAGGGTTTGGCTCGGTCTTGATAGATCAAGTTTCTCTTGGGTCTGTGATAAAACTGGGTTTAGTGGGAGCTTTTGCAGCGGAGATTCAAGTACGGAAAGAGGAATGGCGAGTTCTTCTAGAATCGAGATAGAGAAGTTCAATGATAAAAAATTTGAGCTATGGAAGATGAAAATGGAGGACCTTCTTGTAGACAAAGAACAATGGATCACTGTGGATATTGGTACATAACCTACTAGTACACCGTCTACTAGCACATAGGCTACTGGTACACAACCTACCAGTACACAAACTACCAGTACACCACCTACTGGTATGTCGAAGGAAGATTGGGAGAAGTTGGACATAAGAGAAAGGAGTACTATTCGACTCTGCCTGATAGATTTGGTGTTGTTGAATGTCTCAGGAGAATCTACAACCAAGGAACTATGGGATAAGTTGGGGAATTTGTATCAATCAAATTCCCTGGTAAACAAGTTGTTTCTTCGAAATAAGTTGTATCATCTTAGGATGGAAGATGGAGATTCTGTGACAGAACATCTAAATGCCTTTAATACTCTGGTAAGTCAACTTGGCTCTGTTAATATTACGATTGCAGAAGAAGA
>ML794893.1:20417-38547 GCA_009831015.1 Picea engelmannii | reverse complement strand
TTGATGTTCAGTATCACTTTGTGAGAGACATGGTTGAGGAAAAGAAGGTGTTGCTGGAAAAGGTTGACACTTTGAAGAATGTTGCAGATTCATTGACAAAGTCTGTGAGAACATAAAAGTTTTCCTGGTGTATAGTAACAATGGGCATTGTTGCCCTGGATTGTTGACTATATAATCCCCTGGACCCCTGGATGCAAAGAAAACAACAAGTGGGAGAATGTTGGGTATGTGTTATAGTCTTTGCATGTGTGTGTGTGGGCATGTTAGATATGAAAACTGCGTCTGACGATCCCTCGTACTAGTGCTCTGATTGTGTCATGTGTGTCGGGCTCTTTCCTAGGGGGGTCCTAGGGGGGGGATAGGTATGCCCCCCCTGGTTACGCACAATGCTCCGAATATTTTTTTTGGGCGGTTTTTGCTATTCTTAGCAGTTTTGTAAATTAATCCCAGATTAAGGGATTAGGGTTTTGGTATCTATGGAATACCTAAAAACATTGTATATATATTGTATAGTGAATGGATAAATTCGATATAATGAATATAAGAAAGGTTTTCCCGGTTGAGGGTTTCCGGTATAAAATCTCTGTGTACTCTGTGTATGAGCCATTGATTAAATTATGTTTTTCTTAAGAATCTATATGCATTGCTTTACTTCACAGGTTTAAAACTTACATTCTTGTCTCGGGAAGGTTATCTTACAAATTTCATGGAAGTTACCATGGAGATGTACATGTTCTAGGAAGGTTACCACGGAAGCAAGTCACCAATGACAACTCTGAGAGGGAGCTACACTGATAGTTGCAGAAGACAACATATTAGATAGCCTCCAGTTTGAGACATGGAGAAAACTGACAATCAAGAAGAGTCCATTTCCAAGCAGTGATAGCAAAGCCAAAGGAGTTTTGGACATCGTGCACTCAGACATGTGTGGACTAATGAAAACCACTTCACTTAACAAGTATATACATTATGTTTCATTTATTAATTATTTCTCACATAAAAATTGGATCTATTTCTTGAAAACAAAAAAAATGTGAAGTATTCAACAAGTTCAAGGAATTCAAAGCCCTTGTAGAAACTCTTTATGAAAATATGAGAAAGACTCTGAGGTTAGATAATGGAGGAAAGTTCACATCACATGACTTCAAAGCATTCTGTGGAGAATTTGGGATTAAGAGGGAGCTCACTACTCCCCACATTCCTCAACAAAATGCTGTAGTAGAAAGAAAGAATCTAACGACAACAGTTGCAGGTAATGGCATTGTATGAGAAGAGCATGTTCCAAAGAATCATGACAAAACCACAAAGACCTGTAGAAAAAATTACAAAGAAAAGAAGACCAGATTGGGTTTGTAAGATTATTCAGGATGCCGAGAAGTATGGTGCTCCAGATGGATCTTTCGGAGAATGAAAGAAACCTGGACCATATTTTGGTTACATGGAATTGTTATGTGATATGATTCATGCCAAGCCTACATGTTATGAATATATTGTAGAGAAGAAAGCATGGAAGGATGCCATGATTGAAGAATACCAGTCCATCATTAAGAATGATGTTTGGTATGTGGTTCCGAGACCGAAAGAGAAATAAATTGTGAATTCCAAAAGGATCTACAAGATGAAACATTCAACATATGGTAGTATAGAGAAGTACAAGGAAATATTCATGGCTCGTGTGTTCTCCCAAAAAGAAGGAATAGATTATGAGGAGATATTTTCTCCTATGGAAAGATACACTTAAATTAGAGCTATACTTGTGATAGCTGTAGTAATGAAATGGAAGGTACACCATATGAATGTGAAGACAACTTTTCTGAACAATGTAGTAGAAGAGGAAGTGCACGTGGAGTAGCCACAAAGATTCGAGATAAATGACATGAAGACACATGTGTGCAGATTGAAGAAAGCCTTCTATGGATTGAAACAAGCACCTAGGGCATGGTATGGTAGAATTGGAAACTTTATGATGAGCTTAGGTTTTACCAAGAGTAAAGAAGATCCCAACCTTTACTACAATATTGAGGATAGTGGACCAATGATATTGCTGTTATATGTGCATGACCTATTTCTAACAAGGGATGAGAAGCTCACTGTTGAGTGCAAGAGAAATATTGCATCAGAGTTAGATATGATATACCTGGGTATGATGCATTATTTCTTGGGTCTAGAGGTGTGGCAGAAACCAAACAAGATTTTCCTTATCCAAGGAAAATATGCGGTATAGATCCTCAATATATTAAGAATGATGGATTGTTAAGACATGTCTACACCGATGGTGACAAACTTGAAGTTATTGAGTGATACTTCTTTAGAGACAGTGGATGTCACCATGTACAGGAAAATGATTGGTTCATTGATGTATTTGATGAACACTAGGCCATATATATGCTTTGCGGTGAACACTTTGAGTCAGTTTATGGTTGAACCAAGACGTGTCCATTTGATTGTGGAAAAGCATGTGTTAAGGTACCCGAGGGGTACGATAGAATTTGGACTTTGATATGTTTTAACGGATCATAAGGTAATACTACATGGCTATGCTGATTCAAAGTGAGCAGGTAGTGTCATAGATCAGAAGAGAAAATCATGATGTTGCTTTAGTCTTGGGTCAGCCATGATTTCATGGTTCAACAAGAAGCAAACTAGTGTGGAACTCAGTACAACCGAGGTAGAGTACATAACCACATGTTCAACTAGTGGATAAGTAGTGTGGCTTTGGAAGTTGCTTGCAGGATTGTTTGATCTCTAGTTGGAGGCGACTTGTATCTTGTGTGACAACCAAAGTTGCATAAATTTGTCAGAGAACCCTATGTTTCATGACAAGTCCAAGCATATCGATATCAAGTACCATTATATCTGAGACATGGTGCAAAAGGGAGAAGTGAATCTACAATACATTTCTATAGATGAGCAGGTAGAAGACGTGTTCACCAAAACTCTATCACAGATGAAGTTCCTGTACTTGAGGGACAAGCTTGGTGTGGTCCAAAAGGACATACCTAGTAAGAGGGAGTGGTGAGTTATAGATGTGACTCCAGGGACAAAAACAACATCGGGTAGTCATTCATGGGCACGTTATTGACTATGGAACCAGTCAACATGACCACACACAAGGTTAGCAGATTCCGAGCCTTTGGGGCTGGCGAGTTTTCTCAGCTTTTCAAGCTAGAGGGCCAATCTGTGTGGTTGGAGGTGTTTCCTATCCTTGATCTAGATGGGTAGTGTATGCGCACTACATCGCCTAACCCTTGTGGTTAGATGCCCAGATTCTATGTTAGTTGGATTCCTGGTGTGCCAACCAGAAGGACTAGCCTTAGGGATAGATGCCAGATTCTGTGTGAGTTGGCGAGTTTCATAGTTTTGTATGGACTAGATGCTAGATTTTGTGCGAGCTGACGAGTTTCCTAGTTCTGTATGAACTAGATGCCAAATTATGTGTGAGTTGGCGAGTTTCCTAGTTCTGTATGAGCTAGATGAAGTCCCATGATTACATAAATCCCATAAGAATGACGAGGCCCCAGATGCATGACTGTGACATGACCATCAGATAGTCTGTGTGTGACTATGAAAAATCTTGTTTGGATATGATGGTGATACTTGTGACATGATCTATTTGATCATAAGATAGCATGTGTGGTTATGGTGATGATACCTGTAGACTGGTCTGCAAGACCATGTGATTAGTGGAAGTCTTGTACATGCCATGTGTAATGGATGGATGTGATTGAGACTACTAAATGAAGAACATCATGGATAATACCTCCCTAGCTAAGAGGGAGTGTTGATTTTACAAAACTTCTAGTGATGTATAGATTCATGGAAACTGAACAAGTAAATGGTCTAGAGTACATATGCATACATAAACAATATTGAAGATCGTGCTAGAAGTATACCTTCCTTGCTAAGAGGAAGTGTTGAAGTATTATGTAGATGCGTAATATATTCTTATTGTATTTGATCAAGTAAAAACCCTAAAAGAATAATGCTAAAGTATATTTGTAATGTCGACTTAGGAAAATAATTATTATTGTATTTTGTACTTACAATATGAGAAGTTGTCCTTGCCAAAAAAAGTCAAAGTAAATTATATTTTCCAGAAAAGATAGGTCGACCCTATGGGAAACGTTCACTAGTAGAATAAGTATAAATAAGGTGACGCCTTACTCATTTGGTGATCACAACTCACTCAACTATAACACAAGTTTGGTGGAGAGATGCAGTTGTAGCTGCAATTACAAGAGGAAGGATAATGCACATCTCTTGGTCTTGGTTGGTCTCTCTCTCTCATGCACTACCTTGCTAGGGTAATGCACTAGGGTTTGGATTGTGCCTTGGTGTATCTCTTGGTGTATGTATTGGTATAATACTTGGTGTATCTTCTAGTGACAAGGTGAAAATATAGTAGTGAGGTTTCCCTTTGAGTAGAAGGGTTATCAGGGATATTTCTCTCTGAGAGAGCATTGCACTGGAACTGTACTTGGTTGATGAATCTATACTGAAGAAGTTTTGCTGGGTTTTCTTCCCCAAGGGGGTTTCCTAGAATAGATCTATGTGTTTTGTGCTTGGGGGTGGCGCATGTAGGTGCCTATGGTTTGGTGACGAAGACGTAGCATCGTCTATGGAAAAACAAGCACATAAAAGTAGTTAAATTACTATGGTAAATCTAACCCTAACTAGTTTTAGGAAAAAATAAACAATTGTAAGGGTTAAAATATAGAGTATATAAAATTATGTATTCATTAAATTATATGCCATTGTTATAAGGGTTATACTACATATTATAAATTACACTCTTAAATACATCCCAAGGATTCAACCAGTTTCTTTATGACTACAAGAATCCAAAGGATTTGATTAATAGATTGCAACGGAAATTTTGAAATAACAAAGACACTTCATCAAATTCATAAACTAAAAAAAAATGTGGAAATAACTACACACAAGAATCCATAGGATTCGAATGATAGAATGTAACTACAATTTCAAAATTACAAAGGGTCTTGATGCAGGTGCATAGACCCAACCCAAATCAAATCGAATTTTGACCTTCCAGAAGGCGAGGATGTGGACGAACGTGGACAAGAGGATGACATTTCCTTGATATTCATGTAAATGATAGGGTTGCTTTGATTTTTTTGAGATATATTATCAATTTTTTGAGGTTCGATCAGATCTGGAGAATCTGATCCTTGTTGTAATCTTTATTATTTACATTTATCCTGCAGGCATTTGAGAAAGGGAGGCCACAATGTAAAATTAGGCCAAGGAGCAGATAGGCCCACAAAGGCCGTAACTGTGTGTAATCGAGCTTGGTTTAATATAAATTTATGTATTTTATGTATCCTTGTGCTATGGTAATTTCCCGTGTCTTGGTGAGTTTAAAACCGGGGTATTGAAAACTTTGTTAATTTGTGTGTGAGAGTGAGGCCACAAACCAATGTGAGTTGCAGGTTAAAGCAAGAGAATATGTTTCGGTGAGGAGGAAGATCAACTATTGATCATGATAGGATCAACGATGATCCAAGTCTAGGCGACATCATGGAGGAGTCAATTTGACTATCCATGAAAGGAAGAATCAATGACAAGGATTAGATCAGGACTAACCATTCATAAAAATGATGAACACAATTATATCATCGGTGCTAGTCATATCAGAACATCAACATCCCTTAAGGAGTTGTGATGATGATGAATAAGAATCGACGACAATAAAGTCATTCATTGACCATCAACGACACTCAATCCATAATGGCCGATGATAACATTAGAATAGAGTTGATGGCCTATGACAGTTGATCGTCGATGACATGTGATCGTCAACGTCAGTTAATCACCGATGAATAAGTAAGGTCTAGGAACGCTGACGATGATCCGACCTTCCATTAGAAAGGAGAGATCAATGACAAAGAATGATTGGAGTGGATTCCGTTTCGTAGGGCCTGATGTATCATCAGGGTGATTGAGTCTTGTTATTTTGTTCACTGACGAGGGTGTCGATGACGACGCCGTAGCACTTGGTCATGGTGAAAGGGCCTATGGAGATTTAGTGCTAGTGGAAGAGGACTGAACCATGAAACTGGTATGTGGGCAACATAATGAAATCTGTGCAAGAGGTGAAGTTTCTATGAACTTCATGGGGGTTTGAAATATGGAGCAGAGCATCGTTGTAAATGATGGTACAAATTCGAAGGGAGATCAAGGAATGATTGTTGCATGGACAAATGCTTAGTCCATGTGTGGTCCAGATAACCCACATGTCCGAGGATCAAAATTGTTGAGTTCATGGATCTTCGAGACCCTAGAATTTGTCTTCATCAGATCTTTATCAATTTTGTAATCCAAAAGAATGGGGAAGCAATTGTGCACAATGTAAATATATATGAGGGTGGAATTGATTTTTTATTATATGGTAATAACTAGGCTCATTTATATGTTTAAACAAATTCCAAAGGTTCTACATATTCAAAATTGTATTACTATTGAAATGAAAAGAATATAATTTAAGAATTGTGAGTGTAAATAAGATGAACTAAAGAATATTTACATACCTCTTTGTTATACAAATTTTCATCAAGAAAATTTAAATTTGAAGCTTGTACTCCTCCTTGCATTAACTTGCCATGGTATTTCTCCTTGCCTCAACTTGCCGATTAGAGATAGTCTACCGATTGACCACCCTACAAAATCCAATGGGTACTCTTCTTTCCCAATGACCCTTGATCCACAATGGGATTGTATAGAAGGTACAATCTACCAAAATGAGAGAAGAATGAAGTTGCTAAGGTTTCTTCAATAGACCAAACTCTTCAACAATCACCAAAATAAAGTTAAGTATTAAGACAACAATCCAATATTAGGTGCAAAAAGTGTTTTTCCACTAGCTCAAGTCTTCATTTTATAGGTTTTGTGGCTCAAACCACTTGTCTCTCTCATGCAAAAATATAATTTTCTAAATTAATAATTACCTATTATTCATCGATCCATGTGTCAATCACATGGAAAAGTAATTCTTTATTTAAAAATATAAAATAATGATTTAACCTCACCCAACTACCACATTTCCTATTTTTACTCTTAGGTGTTCCTTTGATCTCCTCCTCATTTTCTATTTGAGTGGTGCACATGTAGTTACTACTTTAGTTATTTATTAACTCTTTTTAACGTCTCCCAACTCACTTTTTTTTCACACACTTCTATTCAAATTTGAATTTCTTGTTCCCCTTTCTTTTCCTTGATTTGTGGGTGCACCAATAATTAGTTTTTAATTAATTATTATTATTATTATTTTTTTCATTTCATGCACATTATATAATGCATTTATTTTCTAATGAATTTTAATGAAACTGTTTTATTTCTCTTTGTTATAAGATACCTAATAACCTAAATGCTCAATCATATTATTATTCGTTTAATTAACTTTCCCCTTTACAACTATAATGCATAAACTAGAGAATTTTTCTTTTCATACTAAATAAATTCACATGATAAATCAACCATATATCAATATATATTTCACAAATTATAGCTAATACCAAGGGTGCCATGCTTCTCCATGCCCTTCAAGAGTTTCCTTTTAGTAAGTACCAAGGGTGCCATGTTCATGCATTCCTTTCAAGTATCCATTTTTTTTGGTCGAAGAAATGTTGCAATAGTTGAGACTTTTTTCACTCAACTTTTGTCACCATTGTTGAGAGACTAATGGCCACTGAGGAATAAGGATATCACCTTATTGTGCACCCCTCAACTAAACCTCATGAGTGACTGAATCCGTGGCGTACCCTCACGACAATGTGCAACCTCTATGTAAAAGTGTCACTATATTTTCAACCCAGGTCATAGAAAAAGAGTGTTAGTAGGTGGAAATAAGAATGTTGTTTCTCATTTCCTAATGCTACTCTACACACTTCCATACAACCCCATTACCGATATGTGGATTGATCAACATGCATGTTCCTTGTTCCTGCACACACTACAATCAACACATCAAATTGTTCCATAATCAAATTAAAGCATATTATTAAGCATATAACATAATATACCTTGACTCAATCCAAAGTCCAATATAATGTCGACACAATCCTATGTGAATGTACACCTATGGCTTTCCCGTCACACTACACAAACCATCAATAACATCCGCAAGCTAATGTATCCAACATTTTCATTTTAAAGTGTCATAACCATATGAATAGACAATGTCAGTTACATCATATCAATTTATTTTTAATCCATCCATGTTATCATAAAAATATTTAAATGAACCCATTCAAAATCGTCATTTAAAGCTAGTCAAATAATTAAAAGTTTGAATTCATCATCATAACACAAGTCAATAAATCAGGTGAATTTGTTAATAAAATGCCATCAAATAATAAGATCCAATCCGTTAAACTAGTTGAAGCAAATGGGGCTCTACATCAATGATGATATGCACACTCATATTGCTTGTACTAGAGATGAGAAATTTCATTGAACAACCTCCATGCAACAAGACCTTTCCAAGTATTTGTATGCTCAATATTGAATCTCCACTGATGGGCTATGTTCATAAGTATGGGTAGAAATATCACCTATATGAAAATGTATGCTATAATTTCCTTTGTAGTGTGATTGTCCATCTTTTGTAGTTCACAATTCTCTTTGCCCCACACTAGTTTTCTAGTGTTGTGCCAAAAATTTTCTTTTATTCTTGCCATAATGACACCATATCCCAAAGATATTGGGGTTTGGTTATTAGTAAATAATTATTCCCTTCCAACCAATCGTCGTAAACATCATTACCAATTTGATGAGAATTCTCTAGAGTTCTCATTTTTTAGAGGGTGCATTTAACGACTATTTTTACCCCGTTTTAAAAAGTAGTACTATCAATAGCATTCTTTTTTTCAAGACATTTTTTTGACATTTTGAATCTTCATAGTTATAAACTATCAACATTTTTTTTCAAATGTTGTTATTTCATTTTTTTTTCCATTTTTTTAATATTTGTTTTTTGATGGTGTTCCTCTTTTTTTTCAATGTTGTTTTTTAAACTTAAAATTTGGCATTTTAAAAATGATTGAAAATGCTACATGTCATTATTTGTCAAATTTTTTTATTTTCACTTAATTATATTCTTAATTACTTTAATATTCCATACATTTTAAATAAATTTAAAATATTACTTTTTAATACTTTTTAGTTTTATTTCAATATTGATAGTTGTAACTAAATAACACTATTTTAAACATTTAACACACACATTTAATAGCTATTTCTAATGAAAACTAGAAGTTTTTTTTTGTTTTTTGATTTAAAATGCCATGTGAGATAAAACATTTTTATGGTTAAATTAGG
Source organism: Picea engelmannii (assembly GCA_009831015.1). Taxonomy (NCBI): domain Eukaryota; kingdom Viridiplantae; phylum Streptophyta; class Pinopsida; order Pinales; family Pinaceae; genus Picea; species Picea engelmannii. The sequence continues at coordinate 29,211 of ML794893.1, read as the reverse complement.
AAAATAAAATAAAAATAATAACATATATTTACATTTTTTTTAATACATATTTTAATAGATTTCATGCATAAAAGTGGCCATGTTTAATGTTATTTTTAATGAAGTAATGATTGACATAAAAATGAAAGAGAAAAAGTAACCAAATAATATAATAAAGAACATGTTAACCTAAAATAACAATGTATATATTTATTATTAATGTTAAATTTCAAAATCTAAAATATTACAAATAACTCATCAATGATATGTCAAATTCAACATTTTCTTGGATGCCATATTAAAACTAATGAATAATATTTAATATGCCAAAACTTATCAGTTTCAACAAGCTTGAATTTCTTTTTGGAAATCATTACACCCTTTAATTGGATCTTTTGTTTCTATAAGTTGTCCAAACTCATCTTTTCTGAACAACTCTTTCAATTTTGGTTGATGCTCCTTTGATGTTTTTTCCACATGCGTTGCACTAAAATCTACCTTTTTCAAACACATTGTTATGGGATTTTTACCCTGTAACCTTGGGTCTATGTCACAATAGAGCCTAATTGTATTTAAAAAACAAATCCTATTGTCACACATACAAAATTGCAATAAAATAACTACTTGGAAGAGATAATATAAGACTTCACACCTTGTATCCAACATTCGATGTAGTTCCTCACTCTTTACCTTTTATGTTCTCGTGATCTCTACTTGTACCAACCTACAAAAGGAGATCAAGTTTATATTGCAACATGGTAGTTATGAAATCAAGTTATACATGTAATGTGAAAATTCAAATATATAAAGCAAGTTAACACACACACACACACATACACACACACATAGATTGAACCAAATTACACATACATGGAGGGAAATATAATCTCTTTTATTGAAAATAATATAATTAGGTAGTTACAAACTGACTCTAACAACCAACACTGCCTCGAAGCTAATCACCCAGGTTCCTCCACTGTACCTTCAAACATCATTTTAGTGAAATGTATCTTCCTCGAATGACTCAAAAGGGATAGGAACACACCCTACAATCATATGTGAGAGAGGAAGGAATTTTGGAAAACAAGTTTCCAGATCAGGGGGATGCTACTCAGAGGCTCAGGGAAATAGGGAAGCTTGCAAATTCGTCAGCATAATCTTGCACCAAGGTTGTCTACCCTCATCCATACCCCCATAGGTTATTATATACCATCCTCAAGGGGTTGAGGTGGTTGTATTCCATTGAGTATGGGCCAAAGGAAGTTTGGGAATGAGCCCAACTGAAAACCCCACCCAAAAATGTCGAATATTTTTATTTTTTCACAAAATTGAGGGTATACACGGTTTGTACACTAGAAAATAGCGTATGTACGCGATTTGTACATGGGTGAATTGTGTATGGAAACAAAAGTGTTATTTTTTAGATGATTTTGATGAAGGAGAATTTGATTTAAGTTTGCAAGCTAGGGAATGGATTAGGTCATCTCACAAATGCAAATTGATGTGGCGATTTGTGGTATAACACCCACTTCTTACATTTTATCTGGAATAGCTTTAAAATCATTAACTATCTACATAATAAAATCACATTGTAGTGTATCCTTTGTAATGGAGATGTAATTTATTCTTTTTTATAAACATGTTATTGTTGTATGTAATAACCAACTAGAAAAAATGTAAAATAACATGAAATTAATGATAATAAGACATTGGAGTGTTCTTTCATATTTATTATATCATAAATCTCACCTAGCCCTAAGAACAAATACAAAACCCAATATATTTTACTTGAAATGTATCTATAAAATAATTAATCAATGCTTGTGGCTTTTGATAAATATTTACAATCTCTCCATTCCATTCCTTTCTTGATTTAGCAAATTCTAACCAAAACATTATAAGTCAATACTTGATTATTTTTGGCTCCATCTTTTTCATTGATAAGAATATGATCATAAGAACCATCTATGTTCAACATGCAAAATGTATGCTTTCAATATCACTCATAAATGGATCAAAGGTTATTGGAAATATGGTTATTTGGGCTTTTAATAAAAATAAATATGAACTTAACTTGATTTGTAAACAATTAAATTAGATTTCTAAATTTAAACATTAAAACATTATAATTTATAGCTCTTACCAATAAAGTCGTTTCCTTCACTCAGATGGCATGTAACCACAAGATATCACCCACCATGATTCACACTCGTTGATATACATAGGAGTTGTTCCATTTGGTGAAAGAAGAGTCATTCAAAATTATGGTTTTAAACATCATTGGACGAGGGATAATGTATGCCATAGTAGTGGGGTAGTCCTCTCCCATGAAACACATTCGTCGCCCCCCTGTGCATTAGTTATGATGATTGGTTCTACAATGATGGACGGTCATTATGGAAACATTGGAGATAAATTTTAGATTTGGCTCAATTTGGATGGTAGTGAGGTTCTCTGCAAGATCATCCTAGCTTGGCTCAATCTGAATGGTGGTGAGGTTCTCTGATAGTGCGATATGCTCATATCATTATTGGATTTAGTATTCTCATCTTGGATCTCAATGTTGGACAAGCATGGATGAGTCTTCTTGTCATGGGTGTCCTCACATGTAGACTTCAAAGGAAACAAAGGATGATGAAGGCGACCCCAATAAAAAAAATATGGATTTGATCAGACATGTTTTTGAGGTTTATCACATTATATTCTCCACTAAGGTCCATTTCAAGGTTGCAAAAATTGAGGAAAGAGATTAGGAAGATCATGGACGAATCCACAACATGCTATTTGATGTGGAGTTCTAGCCTTGGTTCCCTAATCTAGGTCATACCAAATGTTGAGAATCCAAATATGCTCAAATTTTGGAACTATATTAGTAGATGAACGGTATGGTGGTGTATTCTATAGAATCTAACAAGCATCAAAACCACAACCTCATGTAGAGTATAACTTGAATGGAAGCTCTCTTGCATAGACAAATGCACCTAATGGAAGCATTAATTGTCAAGAATTTGGAGTTTTTTTTTTTTTTTTGTAAGTGAGTTGAGATTCTATATTATTGAATAAAATATTGTACAAAAAAAGGCCGAGGGGTGTCCCCTGATCTGCTAAAAGGAAAACAGATCAGGGGTCCCCAAGTTGTGCTATCTACATTAGCGAAGGGATGGCTGGGCCGCCACTCGGGGAAACTGACCCAGTCTCCATAAGTTCGTTTGAAAAAGAAAAAAAAAACTATACCTCCAGAAATACATAAAAGTGAGAGCATATAACTTGAGTTGTTCCTATATTGATAAACAAAAAGAACTTGAGTTGATGATGCACTAGTCCAAGCAGATGGGGTGGCTTTCATATCCTTCCTTCCTTACCTCGTTTTCCTTTTTCTGCTCCACTGTGCGTGTCCTTATGATGCTGGCTGGTGTTTCGCGTCAGTCTGCTGGAGTGATGTCCGTGTGATGGACATAGCGAAGGTAGAGTTGGAATTGACCAGCTAGTCGGTCTATTTTTTTTCCTTGGTTCCTTGGTTCCTCTGGTCTATCTTGAGCCTCCAAGTCACTGAGGTGGCTCAATATTTCTATGATTTCCTTCTTGCGGCCTCGGTTTGCCACCCCATGGGTATCGTTATTTTCTTCTCTCAGCTTGCATATTAACATTTTTGTATGCCAAGCTTCCTCCACCGTTTTGTGGTAGAGGGTTTTCCTGGTTTGTGTGGCCCCTGGGCCCCTTATCCTGTCTGCTTCTTGGATGAGTTCTTCCCAGGCTTTGCCCTGACGCTTGGTGTTGACTTCCTGCTCCCATCTATCGATGAATGATTTACCCTTTGTATATACCTGCTCAAAGAAGGTGACTTTGGCCTCTCTGGTCGCCTTTTCCATCCTAGTGATCTTCCGGGCACTTATTGGGAGTTCCTCCCCCTGGGGCCCCCTCTTACTCTGGGTGTTCTTCCTTCTTACCATCTTTGCTTGAAAGCCATGGCTTTTGTCATGATTTCTTTCTCTGCTACTACTCTCCCCTTCCTGGTCTTTGGAATTGTTGCTAGTTGGTCTGTCGCTATCCCTGTTGCTTCTTCTTTTATAGAGTTTCCCCGAAAGTGATCTTCTCCAGGTAATCATTTGTCTCCCGTAAAGGCATATCGTTTGGTCCTTTATCTCTGTTTCTGATTGTCTGCGATTGGGAGATCTACCATTGTTCCAATGCCAATCTTTTTCCTTGCACGCTGTTCTCCAATCACTTCCTCCCTCAGGACCTAGGCATGGATAAGGTGTACCCATACCTGCTCTCAAAATATCCCTTTGGTCTTCATCCTTTGCCGACTGCGGCTTACCCTTTCCATTCTCCCACGGCCAACCCCTGTACTTCCTTCTATTGACAGGACCTTGGTATCGTACCCCTTCTTGTGGTGTGACTTTGATCTGCATTGTAACTCATGTTTAAAAGTTGGCCTAACGGATTCGGCCTGGATCCTAATTTCCCTTCGTTTAATTCTGTGTCTCTAGCCTCGATGTGGTCATCCGTACTTCAGCTTCCGTCATAGTCCTTTGCCGCTAGTTGGGTACAGTCTGTCTGAAACTGGCCACTTGGGATGTTAATCCATGTGGCATCCAATTATGATCCTTCCTTGTCAACCCCTTCATTAGCAATTCTATCCATGAGTCCATTTGCTAACCTGCAGACCCAACGCAACTCCACTATGATCCCTGCCTGCAAATGCTCCTGAATCTTCTGCAGATAGTACGCCAAGCGCCAGTGCCTTTGTATTTTTCCCACTTTGGTTCCATTTTGGAATTTCCTTACTGTGTTTATGACTAGCATGGAGTCGCCTTCCACTATTACGTTTTCCATTCCTTCCCTGTGTAGTATCTCCAGGCATCTCTTCAGTGCTCCAAATTCTGCAGTGTTGTTTGTTGAGTTCCCCAAACTTCTTGTTTACATTCAGATAATTCTTCCTTGACTGTCCCTGATTACTCCCCTCATACCGGTCCGTCCTGGGTTACCCTTTGACGCCCCGTCAAAATTTATCTTGAGGGAGCCCTCTGGTGGAGGTTTCCAGTTGCGCTTGCCTAAAATTAGTTGTGGCACCCATCTCACCTGATTGGGGTTGTGTCTTTCTTTCACTTGGAAAGCCTCTAGAATTCTGAGATCCCGATTAGTGAGTTGCGCTCCTCCTATTTAGAGGTTGTGGCTCTATACCGTTTCCCTTGTCATCGCTGTTATTGTTTCCTTTATCTTTCCGACCGTCCAACTTTGGTTCCTAAAGATGCCCCAGTTCTGTTCCTTCCAAATTGCTTAAATGATCATGTCGGGGGTGAGGGTCCAACAAAGATTCACCTCTACGTTGTCGCTCTAGTTTTCCTTCCAGGTGTTTATAGTTGCAGAAATATTTCCTCTGATCCTATTAGATTGACGAAAAATGCCTGCCGCCCAGTCCCATAATTCTGCTGTGTAGGGACATTCATCCAAGAGATGGTTCGTTGTTTCCTCCTTTTCTTCACATAGGTGGCATCTTGAAGGGCCTATGAAACCTCTCTTCTTTAGGTTCTCCCAAGTTAGGATACAGTTGTGTATTATTAGCCACTGGAATATTTTTATTTTTGGCCATTGGGGGCTATTCCAGAGCTTGTCCCAATGATACGCCACAACTTCTTGGTCCTGGTTTGTTATGTAGTGGCGTACTTATTTAATATTGAATTCCCCGCCTTCTTTTTTCCCCCATCTCAGCTGGTCATTTCCATCCATGACTGCAATTTGCCTTCTCCCCAATTCCTCCTCCACTTCTTTAACTATTGTTGCGGTCTCGTCTCTAGCTAGTGGGGTGAGAGTGTTCCATATTCTCCATTTGTTGCACTCTACTTCTTGTTTCTAGTAATGGTAAACTCAGGTTTTTCCTTATGCCATCATCTCCTGTTGGAGTTCCTCCTAGCCCAGTTGTTCCATTTTGGGTTCCTGTTGCTAGGCATCCTCCCAGAATTTGGCGGTTCTGCCATTCCTTATTTCCCAAAAGTTGTGTGTTTGGATCCAGGTCTTGTTGCGCCAGGCTAAGTTCTAGATGGATGAACCCTCTCTGGTGCCTCTGAAGCAGATTTTGTCCTGGTTACTAATATTCGGGGCGTACTTTGCCTTCCACAAGTTAACCCATGGCGTGGCCGTTTCTTTGACCCATCTCCACCAAAGATTCACCCCATAGGTTTCGTTGGTTACTTGTGGGTCATGTAGCCCAAGGCATCCCTTTCTCTTTGGCTTACACACCTTCTCCCAAGCCACTAGTGCCCATTTTTTCCTTGTTTCCGCTCCGTACCACAAGAATTCCCTTTGTATGGTTCTTATTTTTTGTAGAATTCCCTTGGGGCCTGGGAAAACTTACATCATAAACATTGGGATAGCTTGCAGAACCGACTTGGTTAGGATAAGTCTTCCTGCTAGGTTGAGGGATCTGAAAGTCCAATTGTTTACCTGGTCTTGAAACTTGTTGACTTTTCCTTCCCACGTTGACATCTTGTAGGATTTGTCTGTCAGGGGGATGCCTAAGTACTTGGTTGGGAGGGTTTTGCGTTCAAAGCCCAGGATGTTGGCTATATTCCTTTGGATAATTGGGTTGGTGTTGAAAAAGAAGATCATTGATTTGGAATGGTTTATCTCAACCCCGAGGCTTCCCCAAACTCATCTAAGATTCGTTTGTAGGATTTCGCTTCCTTGACTGTGGGCATGCCATGAAGTAAGGTATCATCCATGAACTGTTGGTGTGTGGAAGTTGGGCAATTCTAATAAGGTTTGATACCTTTTATTTCCCCTATTGCAATTGCATTTTTTATGCTTTGACCGAGTCCTTCCATCATTAAGATGAATAAGAAGGGGGACAATGGATCTCCCTGTTTTATGCCTCTCGTGGGCCAGTATGGTTTGGCAGGGGATCTGTTTACTAGTAGCAAGAAGCTTGTTGTGGATACTAGGTTGGTTATCCATCGAATCCAGTACTGAATGAAGCCGAAGGCTTCCAGGGTTCTGACCATATAGTGCCAGCTGATTTTGTCGTAGGCTTTCGCTAGGTCCAATCGTATTATCATTCCCCCTCTTTTTCGAAGCTTCAGGGTGTGGATCAGTTCACGGGCTTGGATAATATTGTCCATTATTTGTGTTCCTTCTACGAACCCTGCTTGCTCTTGCGACACCAGTGTGGGTTGTAGTGGTTTCAATCTATTGGCTATAACCTTGGAAATTAACTTATACACCACATTGCATAATGCTATTGGTCTGTAACGATCGAGAGTTCTGGCTTCATTTTCTTTGGGTATGAGTGTTATCAAAGTAGCATTTAGTGCTTTCAGGATGGAGGCTGACCTTCCAGAGTCTTCCACTACCTTGTAGACATCCTGTTTGACGACTTCCCAACAAGCTTTGAAGAACTTCGTTGTGAACCCATCTGGGCCTAGGGCTTTTCCATTGGGCATTTCTTGGAGTGCTTGGTCTATTTCTTCCTCCACAATGGGCTTGATCAAGTTTTTTTTTGGTTCTTCTTTTACCAGGCGAGGGATATGATGGGTCACCTTTTGTATGGCCTCCGTTCTATCTTGGTTAGGTTCCTGGGTGATCCTGTGGAAGTGGTTTACCGGATTTGTTTCGATGTCCTTATGGGACTCTCTTTCTATTTCATTCGGGTCCCTTATCTTCAAGATTTTGTTATGGGCTCTTCTGGCCATGGTTGTTCTGTGAAAGAACTCGGTGTTCCTTTCCCCTTCCTTTAGGCATCTGATCTGAGACTTTTGTCTCCAGAGAGTTTCTTCTTGCTAGCACCTTTCATCCCATTCCTGGGTCATCTGGATCTCCTCCTTTTTCCATTTCTCATTGTAGCCCTCCAAAATGCAGGTTTCATGGAGTTTTTTCATTTTTTCTTCTATGTTTTTCTTCTCTTGGTTTATATTCCCAAAGGTGTCCTTGTTCCACTCCTTGAGCCTATATTTGATATGTTTTAGTTTCTTGTAGAGTTTGAACATCCTTGTCCCTTGCTCTGGTTGCTCTTCACTCCACCACTATTTGATATTTTCCTTAAAAGTCGGGTGTTCCATCCAAAATTTCTTGAATTTAAAGGGTCTGTTCTTTGGTGTGGTCTGCAAGCCTACTTCTCGTTTCACTGGCCAATGATCATATCCCCCCCATGGAAGGATGTTGCAGTCTAAGGTTAGCCCCTGCATAATGACTGACTCTAACACTATGAATTTGTTGAGTCTTGTTGCTATCTGATGTTGGCTCATTCGTTTATTATTCCAGGTGAAATGGCCATTTTTGGTTTTCATATCTACCATTTCCGCTGTGTCTATGAATTTTGAGAATTCCTCGGCATCTCTATCCAATCTTCTTGTGCCTCCTTTTTTCTCCACAAGTGACATGATGATGTTGAAATCCCCAACTAGGATCCAATGGAGGTTGTTGGCTCAGTTTTTGAGGTCTGCTAGATCACTTAACATTCCTCTCTTATCCTCTGGCACCTGGGGTCCATACACATTAGTGCATAAAATCTCCTCTATGTTCCCAATGATTTGCATGCGGACCGTAATGGTATGCCTTGTCGCTTCAGCTGCTATTAGGCTTAGTACTTGTGTGTTCCATAGGGTGAGGATGCCTCCTACCATTTGGTGGCCTCCAATGGACACCATATTGTACTTGCACCATTGTTGTTGACTGATTGTTTCCATTCTTTCTGTATTACACTTGGCCTCTTGGATAAAACAAAGATCTGGTTGTTCCTGTTTTAGTCTACTCCAAAGGATTCGTTTGGGATGTTTAGGCCTCTTATATTCCATGTTATAACCTTCATTTAAACATGCGC
>ML794892.1:251864-269368 GCA_009831015.1 Picea engelmannii | reverse complement strand
TCGATACAAATTACCTATTGAAATGTCCTTAAAGTGTTCAATCTTTGTTATGAATTGTTGGAAAAAAAATTGGATTACTTGGATAAGAGTTAGCATGGTTAGTGGCCATTTATTGGTTGCTAATTGTTTATAGGTGTTGTCAAGTTATTGGTTAGACTCAGACTAAACTAGGATGAAGAACCTATTCAATAACAATACATTAAATACACAATTGTTAAAAAATATAATTACATATATTGTATATGTAAAAAAATGTAAATCCAAACAATTAGGCTAAATGTATCCAAAGTTTGTTCATTAATTTATATTTTAAAATAAATTGAAATATTTCACTAAGCCTAATCCCAAGACCTTAACCTTTATACCCTCCAACCCCTAACCCCCTAACCTATAATCCATCGAAACATGGAAGATCTCAAAGATTATGTGGGGACATCAGAAATCCTTGAGTCTTGAAACTGTCCCATACCATCAAGGCATGTGTCTAGTATAACCATGTCAAATTTCGATGCATACAAGCATGGTTTGGAGAAATTTCAACATTGGCCTCATTTAATGCTAACCATGTAGGGTTGATGGATGTCATTAATCCCTTCAACCAATATAATACCTAACCCATTAACCATTAAACCACTTTCATGTTGGACCCTATAAAAGTCTTTTGGAATATCTCAACTTAATAGAATCATGGTTTAATCATCTCGAAGAATGCCACAAGAAAAAGACAATACATGGAAATTGGCATCTTCATCATGTTTCGCTATAAAGCTGGGTATGTTGGGTTTGATATTTGTTGGGATGGATGGAAAAATTGGGTCATGATGAATATTAAGATAATGATTATGGAAATGAAAACCATGATGATGGCGATGATGAAGAGAATGATGTCCATGAGTCTTAAAACCCTCCCATACCGTCAAGGCATGCACCTAGTATAAACATATACAATTTCAACGCATACAGTCACATTTTGAAGAAATTTCAACATTGGCCCCATTCACTGCTCACTTTGTTGGGTCGGTGGATGACATTGGTGATGGGCATGTTGGAAGTTCAAAGACATTTCAAGAGTTCTGAAAAAGATTCTATAGAAGAGACTGACGGATGATAACAATGAGATCGACGTGCATGATGAACATTGATGAAAACATGGATGATCTTAAAGGCCATGTGGGGGCATCAGACATACTTGAGTCTTGAAACCCTCCCATGCCATCAAGGCATGTGTCTAGTCTAGCCATGTAAAATTTTGATGCGTATAGGCACAAAGTGAATAAATTTCAATGTTGGCCCCATTCATTGCTCACTGTGCAGGGTGTTATAACCCTATGTTTCATAAGATCAACTGGTGACTGGAAATTTTTACTCTTGATGTAATTTGGTTGTAAATAATATTTCATTTTGCAAATTATTTTCAAAAGAAAAGAAAAAACAAAGAAAAGAAAAAGAATAAAAGAGGGCATAAAAGAAAAATGGATAAGGCCCCATGCAATAATAATGGCTTGATCCATACAATTTAACCATGGTCAAGTCTTTTTAAATTTATGCTGATAGGATTAGTGAATAAAGCTTGGCTAAACTGTTTAATCTTAGCCAAGTAGATAGGTTAGTTAGTGAATAAATTTGATCAAACTGTTTAAACTTGATCAAACAGACCCAAGATAGAGTAACTTTTAGCCCAACAATCTAATCTGGGTTAAATGTGTTAGGTAAATAGGTTAGAACATAGGTTAGTTGGATTTCCTTCAATAAAAACAAGCATGATGTTCTATGAGATTCATTATTTTGATGTTAGAAGGTTTTGTTCTAACCCCTTGGTGGCAGAATGAAAGAAAAATAGTGCAAAAATCCCACAAATCCACACTATCCTAAGTTTATGCAGTGAAATATGATTCACACCCCATGATTAAAGAGTGCATCAAGAGCTATGGCTGAGCAAATGATGCTCAGATCAAAGGCCAACAAGTAATATCGGACCCACCCAACCATTCTACCTTTAATGGCAGGGGGGATCCGAGTTGGTGGTATTTGCCGATGGGCCCCATTCTAATGTGTCACCATTATGTTAACTCAGACCCCCCTTGCTCTAAACCAGTTACCTCCTACCCCCCCCTTTGAGTAAACCGCCATACCAGATTCCTATACCACCGTTGTCCCATGACATCACACTCCACTACCCTCATCGTCTCTTGATGTCACACTCCACTACTTGCCACTTATAAGTCATGTCTCATTACTCTGCCATCATATTCTCCTCCACTCACCCATCACACATCAAATCCCATTCACTTATCCTCCAATCACCACCTCCCACATCATCCTCATGCACCCATCACCCATCCTTCACCTTCCACCTCATACTCGAGGTACCAGTTGGATAACTAATATAGGCGAATATATCTGTTAGCCTATTGACATGTCCCCCACACCTCGAATAGATACCCGTTTTCCCAAATAATCATGTTTTTTCACCTTTCCTCCATCTTTCACGATCCAGACACCTCTAAAATCACTATTCTCTGCTCTTTTTCCATCTACAACCTCCATTGATCCCTAGAATATACAGTCAACATCATTTCCTTTTCAAATTCCATGGGTATCAAGCGAAGTGATGGTGCCAAAGTCCAAACAATCAGAAGTTGAGGAAAATCCTTTCCTCCCACCTCTTGTTGACCTCGACCTGATCCCTCTAGCCAACAAAGATTATCTAATTTCAGAGCCCAAATGTGAATTTGATTTTTTTGAGTTACCCTCATGGTTCAGAGACACTTTCTTAGACCAGAGTGACAAGATTGGACTCTGGGATTCCAATCTCCCACTATATATTTTTCCCCAAATAAATCATTTCCCCGAGTTCACCCTCAAGTGCCAGGTGCACTACCTTCCTAATCAAAGAGCTATTATTTCATCCTCTAGAGAGACCTTGCTCACTATCACACCCAAAGCCGTTGACCAGATGCTGCAAATACCCAGAGCTAAATCCTTTTCTTCATTTACCATTGAAATCCTAACCGAAATGTATCAAAAGTTGTATTTTCCCCAGAGAGTGCAGATTTTTGAGATTTGCCTCCCTGAGAGTGCCCCACTATCCAAAGAAAATCCCCCCTATCAGTCATCGATTTTCTCAGCTAAAGGAAATCAAATTATTTCTTCTCTTTTCAGTCTACTTGGATACTATTTAGATGAGTGGGTAGATGGCAAATCTTGGGTTATATATCTATTTTCTATACCGAGGAAAGGGCCACAACGCAGTTTGACTACAACAGTTTTCTGGACGAGAACATTCATGAAAAAAATTTCAAGTTTCCCATAGAAGGCATGTTTTGATACTCTTAGATACTGACATATTTTTTCATGTTTTTTCAAATAGACAAGTTCTTGTTTTCCATGCAGAAGCTAGATCCGAGTGGAAAACCACAATCGGTCATATTCTGGGCATCATTACTGAGAAAGAATTCACCCGAATTCACTTTTAATCAATTCATAGATGAGTTTTACCACCCAGTTGTAAGCATGCTTAGCGACAGACAAGAACCAAGGATAAATGAAGAAATCCAATGAATTCTACATCTCTCATACCTCGCCAAGAGAAAACATTGGTATCTGTACTAGAACCACACAGAGATTAGAATTTATGGATGCGAGCTGGCTCCCTACAAATTTCTTAGATATTTTCCAGTGCACATATTCGCCTTGGAATATATTAGGCAAATGATTAACTCAGATGATATTCATTTTGTAGCCTTCAAGAAGAAACAACAATTGAGGATCAAGGTATAAATAGGACCTTTTATCTGTAATAGTCGAGCTGTAGGGGCAATGGCCGAATTTTTTTTGAAGGAGATGAAGTTCAGCATCAGTTTTCTGTGACACTATGATCCTTGTGGAATTATCGTAGAAACCAAGCTAAAAAATAAAATCTCTCCATATGCTCATGTTTCCAAACCCTAAATTGAGAAGTTCATGAATCAAACAGAGTGAGAAATGAACACTTTGGAAGACTCAGAACAATAGCCTCCTTCATCCAGTGTTTCACAAACCATTACTCCACAGGTGTGTTGGACCACCATCATCTAATAAACCCTATTGATCAAGTGAAAGAGATGAGTTGAGAAATGATGAGAATCCATCTGAGCTTTTCATCAAAATCAAAGATTCTACATTTGTGCTTAGTTATGAACCCAAAAAAAATGCACCAAGCACAAAATAACCATGAGTCGGTAAGTTTAAACAAAGTCATGATGAGATGTGTCCTCGTATACTTTCTCTACCCATCTCCAAATAGGGTTGTGATAAGATGAAGGCTCATAAGGTTGATTCAAACACTTCAAATAATGGTCACTATGGATTTTATCATTCCCCTAGGATCAAAATGAAATCAGAAGAAATCTAAAGAATGCCTGAAGATTACCGAAGGATAATTTGAATGAAAAATGGGAAATGAATTTAGATCTTAAGAAAAACAATTCTCCCAACTTAGGGCTTGTTGATATTCTATATTCGGCTAAAAATACTTGCAACAAACCATATGTTGAAAACACCTTTCCCCCATAGATAATTTAGCATCCAAAATGTAATTCGTAGTCATATCTTCAATGATATAACAAGATGAGGAAAAATAAGGCTATATATTTCCACTATGAAGTTCTTGTTGTCCTCGACGAATCGTGGCCTCATAAGAATGTTTACTAAGATCTGAGCATAAAGGTGGTTGAAAATATTCTCCATAGAATAACTCCAAGTGCTCAAAAGAATATGTAACACACCTTCTAGGATATTGTTGGAAGTCATCGTGAGAATATTGTAAACTACACTCCTATATTGATCCACGTGGATATCGGTGGCCACCCACCTTTTCCAGCTGGCTCAAAACAACTTTTTAGCAATTTTGATACTTTACTATTTTTAGCAGTTTTCGGGACCTGAACTTCCGGAGCCATTTTGAGGCCCTAAACGACGTTTTTTGGGGTATGTTGCAATCCCAAAATTTCATCATTAAATTTTGGGAAAATTTTGTAGTTGGATAGATCTTTCCAATGGGCTATCATGTGCCTAAAATGGAGATCGTATGCAAAAGTTACAAACCCAGGAAGTTGATGTACTGACTTACCCAAACGGGGCCCACATGACTTTTGGCGCTTCATCTCCTAAGGTTAGGTTTTTGGATGTTTAGGTTTTTGAAACTCCTTTTTATTGTAAAAAGGCCTTGAGAGCCTCATTGTAATCTTCTTCTTGCGAATGAGCATAGTCGTCACATTTATTCTCAGAGATAAGATGCCACCATTCTAGCAAGCTTGTTTTCCACTTTATTTTACAGTTTCAGTTTATTTCCTTATTGAATAGAAAACCAATTTTACTATATCTCTGTTATTTTGTGTTAATCATTTGGTAATAATTTGTAGTCATTTTGTTCTGCTCATAAAATCCAGATAAGTGGTATCAGAGTGGTATGCTCCTTGTCGTCTTAATGCATGTCCCCAACGAGGTCAAAGTACAAAGAGTTGGGTCTCGAGCTTGTTTCTATTGAGGAAAAAATCTCTCGCATACCCAAGCGACCTCTCATGGAAGGAGAAAATAAAGATGATGGGACAAGATATCCTTTAAAACTATTAATTGAGGAGGATCTCACACAACAAAGGAACGCGATGATGAATAATTTCGTGTAAATCCTTCAGCGACTACCAACATGCGACTCATCTTCTTCGAGCGGAGGCATCACCACATTCAAGGTAGAAATAAACTTCGATATTCCTATATTTTAAGGTCAGTTAGATGCAGATGTTGTAGAGAAGTGGTTGAATCTACTATAAGGGTATTTTTCTATCCATAACTTTTTGAATAGAGAAAAGATTACTTTTGCGCTCCTCAAAGCCATTCCACGTGTCAAAGATTGGTGGGAAACTTTTTGTGAGCAAGAGGAAACAGAGGAACCCTCATTATTTACAGTCATGACCACCTGAGAATCCTTCATAGATTCTATTAAGGAACAATAGTACCATTTCGGAAGTTATGATGACTTGTATACCAAATGGACCACACTACGGAAAGAAAGAGACCAAGCAGTGCCAGATTTCACAAATATCTTCGATACGTTACACACCAAGTTGGGTATCAAAGATTCAAAGCAAAATTTGGTGCTCAAGTATCGTGGTGCTCTGCATAGATACATCCAGACTGAAATTAAATTTCTGGACATCTCATCCTTCGGCGCAGCCTACCGATATGCCGTTAAAATCGAGCGAAATCTCAAACAAAAGATGCAACAATTTGTGCCGGAGAACCCCTCACAACAAAAGCCAGGAAAGGGTGGCCCCAACCCACAGAAAAAAGAAAACAGAAAATATCGACAGCATCACGACAACAAGTCCAAGCCACAAGTAAAGAAGTACACCAGAAGGACAAAGAAAGATATCGAGAAGCAGCGTGACTTCCATAAGATTCCTTGGCATAACACTGCTGACTGTTGCTCAAAGAAGTCATTGGTGGACGAAGTGAAAGCCTCTGAATCAAATGCGGGTTCTGACTCTAAGTCAGAACCAGAAAGGGGAAGACGTATCATTGACATGGAACCCAGTGCCACCGGTTCTACCACCAAGCTCCAACAGGGCTAACCAGACGATCCAGAAGAAGGAGAGCGCCTCTTCCATTCACAAATGTGGGTAAAAGGCACCCTGTTGCACTTCATCATTGATAGTGCTAGCTAGAATAACCTCATCTCAGCAGAGGTCATCAAGCAGCTGGCCCTGCCGACAATGTCGCACCCACAACCCTACACCATTGGATGGCACCGCAAGGGAAGCAATCTCCGCGTCAGCCAATAGTTCTGAATATTGTATGCCATCAAGCCCTTCAAAGATGAGGTATTGTGTGATGTTTCTCCTCTCAAAGTTTTTGATGTTCTTTTGGGCAAACCTTATTTATGGAAACGTCATGTTGTATATGATTCTAGGCCTTGTAGTGCTATTATTACTTTTAACGGGAAATTGTACGGGATACCTGAGGTTGTCCCACCTAGTGCTATTTCCTTGATCTCTGCTAAGCAATGCGGGAAGGTCATCTCTCAGACGGGGAAGTTTGTCTTCTTCATGATTCTCTCTCAGAATGAGATAAATATCACAGCCACATCCAGGGTCTCCATGGTCGACCTCTCCACATAACAGAAGAAAGTAGATAAGGTTGTGGAAGAATACTTAGATATCTTCTCCTCACTTGTCAGGGTACCTTTGCACTGCTAGGTCAAGCACCCCATCAATTTGACCCCTGATGCACCACTGCCCAATGGGCCAATCTATCACCTCTCTCTGTTAGAGAATGAGGAGATCAAGCAAAAGATCCAAGAATTGATCTACAAGGGGCACATCCATCCCAAATCATAACCTTGCAGGAGCCCAATCGTGTTGGTATAGAAGAAAGATGGAACTTGGTGACCTTCCATTGATTATCGGACTCGAAATTAAATCACAGTCAGAAACCGGTACATGATTCCGTGAATCGATGACCTCCTTGATCAACTCATAGGGGACTAATACTTCAGTAAGATTGATCTTAAGTATGGCTACCACCAGGTCCCGATAGAACATACATATGTATGGAAGACCACCTTCATGTCAAAGGAAGGCCTTTTTGAATGGTTGGTCATGCCCTTTGGTCTGAAAAATGCCCCAACAACTTTCATGAGGATTATGAACGATATCCTGCGACCATTCACCAATACATTTGTAGTGGTGTATCTGGATGACATTCTCATTTACAACGAGACTTGGGCCGAGCACTTGCAACATATTCATCAGGTTCTACAGACCCTGCGTCAGCACAAGTTATATGCCAACTTGGAAAAATGCTCCTTCAGCATGGACAGGGTCCATTACCTAGGATACATCATTGATCAACATGTCGTACATCCAGCCAAGATCCATCCAATATCCAAGTCATATCCAACCAAGATCCAAGTCATCCGTGACTTGTCAGCCCCAACCACACTCACTGAGCTTCGGAGCTTCTTGGGTGTTGCCAATTTCTACCACAGGTTTGTGTTGGGAATCTCTCATATTGCATGGGCCCTCAGCCAAATAACCAGGGGTGGTGGTAAGGCTACATTTGTGTGGGGCCAAACGCAACAATAAGCGTTCGATGATTTGAAGTTGCGCTTGTGTCCTTGTGCTCATGTTTAGTATTTTAAGTTAAATAGTAGTAATAAATAAATCTAGTGATATATAAATTATTGAAATACAAAATTTACAAAAAACTATACATACTTTAAAAAGTGTTATAGAAACTAGATTTAGATTAAATAGTAGTAATAAATAGATCTAGTGATATATAAATAAATCTAGGATTGTCGACAGGTGGATGGCCATGGTCTCGATACATATCCCTAATGATGGCTTAAAATGTGTCTAGTATTTGTTTTTTCTACCTTAAAATTTCCATTGTGATTTTGTGCTCGAACTAATTGCTTGTTTCCTACTTTCCAAATCCTTCCTTGCACTGACAAAAAGAGGATGGAAGAGTCATGAGGGTAGAGAAAGGAGATGTGATAGTAGACCAAAGTAACAAATTTAAAAAATCTACAGATCTAGGTGAGACGAACATGTCTCGCTTGAGCACTACATGTAGGTCCCTTGAAAGGAATAAAACATCAGAGGACAATTTCACTAAATATGGAAGAGAGCAGAGCTGAATTGAGGAAGGAAGAATGGGATTCGAATGAGATATGGATTCTAAGCTTGCAGGTCGAAATACATCGGACCCTCGTTTTTGATAGCCAAATTGAAAAATGGAGATGAAATTTCCTAAAACAATAGGGGATAAAGAATTATCCCACCGTGAAACAACAGAAAATCCCTGAAGAGTTCATGGGATGTCGTGTAGATGAGTTGGGGTGTGTAACTAGTAACTATGTGTATTTTCATTTTCATCCTTTCAATGTGGGCGGAGAACTCATTGCAAAGATCCATGTGTTTTAATGATCCTAATATGGACAATATGAAGTGGATATTGTTAAGGTGCTTGTTCATCATATCCTCAAGTGATGATATATATATATCCCCCCTTTTCACCTTGACGATTGAAATGTCGAGGAGAGATGGCAATAAATTCAAGTACCAAGGTGAAACAAGGAAAAAATCATAACCTCTAAGCAATCATGATCCATTATCTGAATTCAACCCATGATCCTTGCCTAAATGATTGATTAATTAAATGTGACACTTTATATGAAACAATGACTAGTGTACCTCATGTGTGTTGGACCACCATCATCTAATGCACCCTATTGATCAAGTAAAAGAGATGATTTGAGCAATGATGAGAATCCATCTGAGCTTTTCATCAAAATCAAAGATTCTACATTTGTGCTTAGTTATGAACCCAAAAAAAATGCACCAAGCACAAAATAACCATGAGTCAGTAATTTTAAACAAATTCATGATGAGATGTGTCCTCGTATGCTTGCTCTACCCATCTCCAAATAAGGTGATGATAAGATGAAGGCTCATAAGTTTGATTCAAACACTTCAAAGAATGGTCATTATGGATTTTATCATTCCCCTAGGATCGAAATGAAATCATAAGAAATCTAAAGAATGCCTGAATATTACTGAAGGATAATTTGGATGAAAAATGGGACATGAATTTAGATCTTAAGAAAAACAATTCTCCCAACTTAGGGCTTGTTGATATTCTATATTCGGCTAAAAATACCTGCAACAAACCATATGTTGAAAACACCTTTCCCCCATAGATAATTTAGCATCCAAAATGTAATTCGCAGTGATATCTTCAATGATATAGAAATATGAGGAAAAATAAGGCTAGATATTTCCACTATGAAGTTCTTGTTGTCCTCAACGAATCGTGACCTCATAAGAATGTTCACTAACATCTGAGCATAAAGGTGGTTGAAAATATTCTCCATAGAATAACTCGAAGTGCTCAAAAGAATATGTATCACACCTTCTAGGATATTGTTGGAAGTCATCATGAGAATATTGTAAACAACACTCCTAGATTGATCCACATGGATATCGGTGGCCACCCACCTTTTCCAGCTGGCTCAAAACAACTTTCTAGCAATTTAGATACTTTACTATTTTTAGCAGTTTTCAGGTCCTGAACTTTCGGAGCCGTTTTGAGGCCCTAAATGACATTTTTTGGGGTGTGTTGCGGTCCCAAAATTTCATCATTAAATTTTGCGCAACTTTTGTAGTCGGATAGATCTTTCCAATGGGCTATCATGTGCCTAAAACAGAGACTGTATGGAACAGTTACGACCCCGGGAAGTTGATGTATTGACTTACTCAAATGGGGCCCACATGACTTTTGGCGCTTCAGCTCCTAAGGTTAGGTTTTTGGATGTTTAGGGTTTTTGAAACTCCTTTTTATTGTAAAAAGGCCTTGAGAACCTCATTGTAATCTTCTTCTTGTGAATGAGCATAGTCGTCACATCTCTTCTCAGAGATAAGCCACCACCATTCCAACAAGCTTGTTTTCCACTTCATTTTACAGTTTCATCTTATTTCCTTATTGAATAGAAAACCAATTTTACTGTATCTTTGTTATTCTGTGTTAAGCATTTTGTAATAATCTGTATTCATTTCATTCTTCTCATAAAATCCGGATAAGTGGTATCAATCAATCTGTAGTCAAACTGTTGATTGAGGAAGATCTCACGCAACAAAGGAACGCGATGATGGATAATTTCGTTTAAATCCTTCGGCGACTACCAACATGCGATGCATCTTCTTCGAGCGGAGGCATCGCCCCCTTCAAAGTAGAAATAAACTTTGATATTCCTATATTTTAAGGTCAAATAGATGCAGATGTTGTAGAGAAGTGGTTGAATCTACTATAAGGGTATTTTTATGTCCATAACTTTTCGAATAGAGAAAAGATTACTTTTGCGCTACTCAAAGCCATTCCACATGTCAAAGATTGGTGGGAAACTTTTTGTGAGCAAAAGGAAATAGAGGAACCCTCATTATTTACAGTAACGACCACCTAAGAATCCTTCAGGGATGTTATTAAGGAACAATACTACCATGTTGGAAGTTATGACAACTTGTATACCAAATGGACCACACTGCGGAAAGAAAGAGACCAAGCAGTGCCAGATTTCACAAATATATTTGATACGTTACACACCAAGTTGGGTATCAAAGTTTCAAAGCAACATCTAGTGCTCAAGTATTGTGGTGCTCTGCATAGATACATCCAGACTGAAATGAAATTTCTAGACATCTCATCCTTGGGCGCGGCCTACCTATATGTCGTCAAAATCGAGCGGAACCTAAAACAGAAGACAACAATTTGGGCCAGGGAACCCCTCACAACAAAAGCTAGGAAAGGGTGGTGCCAACCCACATAAAAAAGGACACAAAAAAGATCAAAAGCATCAGGAAAAAAAGTCCAATCTGCAAGAAAAGAAGGACACCAGAAGGACAAAGAAAGATACCGGGAAGTGGTGTGACTTCCATAAGATCCCCTGGCATAACACTGTTGATTGCTTCTCAAAGAAGTCACTGGTGGCCGAAGTGAAAGCCTCTGAATCAAATGCAGGTTCTGACTCTGAGTTAGAACCAGAAAGGGGAAGGTAGATCATTGACACAGAACCCAGTGCCACCGGTTCTACCACCAAGCTCCAGCAGGGCTAACCAGACGAGCCAGAAGAAGGAGAGCACCTCTTCCATTCACAAATGTGGGTAAAAGGCACCCTGTTTCACTTCATCGTTGATAGTGCTAGCGAGAAGAACCTCATCTCGGTAGAGGTCATCAAGCGGTTGGCCCTGCCAACAACGTCGCACCCACAACCCTACACCATTGGATGGACCACCAAGGAAGCGATCTCCGCGTCAGCCAATAGTTCTAAATATTGTATACCATCAAGCCCTTCAAAGATGAGGTATTGTGTGATGTCTCTGCTCTCAAAGTTTGTGATGCTCTTTTGGGCCAACCTTATTTATGGAAACGTCATGTTGTATATGATTCTAGGCCTTGTAGTGTTATTATTACTTTTAACGTGAAATTGTACGGGATACCTAAGGTTGTCCCACCTAGTGCTATTTCCTTGATCTCTGCTAAGCAATGCGGTAAGGTCATCTCTCAGACAGGGAAGTTTGTCTTCTTTGTGATTCGCTCTAAGAATGAGAGAAAGATCACAGCCACATCCAGGGTCTCCACGACTGACCTCTCCACACAACATAAGAAAGTAGATAAGGTTGTGAAAGAATACTCAGATATCTTCTCCTCACCTACCAGGGTACCTTTGCACTGCTAGGTCAAGCACCCCATCGATCTGACCCCTGACACACCACTGCCCAATGCGCCAGTCTATCGCCTCTCTCTGTTAGAGAATGAGGAGATCAAGCGAAGGATCCAAGAATTGATCTACAAGGTGCACATCTGTCCCAAATCATAACCTTGTGGGAGCCCAATCATGCTAGTATAGAAGAAAGATGGAATCTGGTGACCTTCCATTGATTACCAAGCTCAAAATTAAATCACAGTCAGAAACTGGTACCTGATTCCCCGAATCAATGACCTCCTTGGTCAACTCATGGGGGGCAAATACTTCAGTAAACTTGATCTTAAGTATGGCTACCACCAGGTCCCGATAGAATAGACATATGTATGGAAGACCACCTTCATGTCAAAGGAAGGCCTTTTTGAATGGTTGGTCATGCCCTTTGGTCTGGCAAATGCCCCAGCCACTTTCATGAGGATTATGAACAATATCCTGCGACCATTCACCAATACTTTTGTAGTGGTGTATCTAGATGACATTCTCATTTACAACGAGACTTGGGCCGAACACTTGCAACATATTCATCAGGTTCTACACACCATGCGTCAGCACAAGTTATACCCCAACTTGGAAAAATTCTCCTTCAGCATGGACAGGGTCGATTACCTAGGATACATCATTGATCAACATTGCATACATCCAGCCAAGATCCAAGTCATATCCAACCAAGATCCAAGTCATCCGTGACTGGTCAGCCTCAACCACACTCACTGAGATTCGGAGCTTCTTGGGCGTTGCGAATTTCTACCACAGGTTTGTGTTGGGACTCTCTCATATTGCATGGGCCCTCGGCCAAATAACCACGGGTGGTGGTAAGGCTACATTTGTGTGGGGTCGAACACAACAACAAGCGTTTGATGATTTGAAGCAGCGCTTGTGCTCATGTTTAGTATTTTAAGTTAAATAGTAGTAATAAATAAATCTAGTGATATATAAATTATTGAAATACAAAATTTACGAAAAACTATATATACTTTAAAAAGTGTTATAAAAACTAGATTTAGATTAAATAGTAGTAATAAATAAATCTAGTGATATATAAATAAATAAATTATTGAAATACAAAAAAAAAAAATATGGATACTTTAAAAGTGTTATAGAAATTGGATTTAAGTAAGAAGTTCCTTCAAGATATTTGTAAGTTGTGTATCCATGAAAAAACATCAATTAATCCCTATGAATAGTTTATTCATTGATTGATTCTCTTCCTGTCATAGATAATTATAAAAGGACAAAAAACACAATATTAGAGTGTCAAAGGAAAAAAAGAAGAGTTGGAACTAATATCAAGGTAGTAAAGTTTGTTCTAGCTTTATAGATATAAAAGATAACAACTTTAAAAAAAAATATTGATTTACAAAGTGATATAAGTAATAATAATGTGGAATTTCTTCTAAATTATTTATTACAATTAAATCTTATAATTTAAATAATAGTAATTTGGAATATATTCTAAAATATTTAATGTAAATTTTATTTTAAAAAAATTAGACAATAAGTATTTGTTGTGAGCTAATAAAAAAAGGAAATATTTAATCTTAAAACAACTCCAAAATCACATAAGTGGATCGAAAGAGGAAAGTAAAACAATGAACACTAATAAGATGATTGAAAAAGGAAAATAAATATTAATGAAGTTTGAAGATTTTTGACATGTGCACCTAAATGTAATTGATGTAGTTTAATATGAAAAATCACAATCATCTTTCTTTATGTGTTTCTCTTGTAATATTTAGATCTTCTTATGTAATAATATTTTTCTTTAAATGGCAAAAATAACAAATCTTCCATCACTCTTTTTGTAAAATTAGACATGCCAAGTAAACCTAACAAAACTTTGATTAGATAATATGAAGGGAGGTGCTTCTAGAATATGAGTGTGTAAGAATAAAATAACAATAGAATTGTGAAAATCAAAATGTCAACTTGAATCCATTTTTATTTATTGCATAATCCATTTTTATTTTGTATTGATGTTATTAATGTAGAAGCATCTTTCTTAGTATTGTTTATTCACCTAAATAAACTAAATATGTTCATATGTAATTAATCTCTAATAGAAATTAATACTTTTATAACATTACCCAATCACACCCTATCTAAAAGAATTAACACAATATTAATCAAATAGATTATAACATTTAATTATTAACTATTATTATAACAAACAAATATCAATAACTTAACTCTCATCATTAGAATAAAGTAGCTTCTCAAATTTGAACTCATCTAAAATAATAATAAAAATATTATTTTTATTTTTATCATAAACACACAATTTCTTTGTGCCTCTACTTGTTAAAAAAATAGACTTATTAAAAAAAAAAAAGATAAATAGGCATGTAGAAATTCTAAACGGCTAACCCTTGATATTAAAAAGGGAATAATTATGTTGAAGATAGGGTGGAAACGGAAAACAGATATAATATCTTTCTCACAACTAAAAAGTACTATGTTTAATGAATATAAATTTATTTTTATTTAACAAAATAATGGGGTTTCTAAAAATTTAATGTTAAAAGATTAATTAATTTATCAATTATTATTTTTTAAAAATATATTTTAATAGTAAATTGCATAATTAAATTTAAAAGTTAATTTTCAATTTTTTAGAATTTTTATGGGAGTATTTCCTTATAATTTTTATTGAAATTTTGTTAAAAACTGTTGAAATTCTTGATTGATTTAAGTGATTGAATCTATGTAATTTTAAATTTCAGAATTTTTCAAGGTATTGAATTCATTGAATTTATTTATGCATTCACAAATGCAAATCAAATAACAGAAAATGATGATTCACAAATATCTGTTTAGCGGGATTCCCATAAAAATTTAAGATGTTGAATGTAAACTAAACACTAAACTTATTTCATACATCACGGCACCATACAAGATTCCGGAATGGTGTTGAGTTCAGTTGGTTGGAATTCATAAATTTGAACTTTCCGGAATGAAATTTCAGATTTCAGAAAATAAGAATTTAGCCCAAAATTAACTTATAACACTCAAACCCTACATCTAACAATCAAAACCAGAATGAATGAAAACAGAAGAAATTCTAGTTTCACGGAGAATAGCATTAAATTGGAGACGAAAAAGGTTAAAACACCCTAAATCACAAAGAACAACTTTATGTACCTGTTGGTGATGATGGAGAGTCCTCCCATTTTCGATTCTCTTTGTCTGAATTCTCAACAGATGAGCACTTACAATCGCTGTTACCCAGCTGACCAAGCCATGCTCAATATAGTAATTCTTTCTTCCTATAATTATAAATTAATATTAAAAATTCACAAACCAGAAATCAAATTTTATTACAAAAATTGATTTGCTAAGTGCATCAAATAAAATGGACTAAATTAGAATAACAAGCAAGAGGGCCTTGTGGCACTCAGATCATTTTAGCTTCCAAAAAATTCTGATGTGACCTGTTAGATGAAAACAGAACCATCATGCTCTACATCTAAGTATAATACTTCTAGGCTACCAACAATGCAACTACGCGAGGGGGTCAAATATAGAGGGCTGAGGTGAAACAAATACCAGATAGTGTCCATGATAGTGTCCATGAAATATTTGTATTTGTATGATAGATCCATATCTGTAATTGGACGCCATGTAGAAGATATCCACCTATTATAAAACAACAACTATGCTTTGGACAACAAACGTCTCAGTTTTTTGTTCTCAAATGGGTAGAACCAGGGAGCTTCGAGAGGCGGGATGGATATAGACACAATGCAGAAAATGATAACGGCCGAGGGAATAGTGGCTGGGGCCATTCATACTCCCATAGTGGAATAGGTAATAGTTGCTGGGGCCATTATTTTTACAGGTTAATCTAAAGAACGTAGTAGTAATGGGAATTTCTCTGGCTCGGATTCATAGAATGAATAGCAACAAATTTAACATTATTCATCTGAATAGTAAAATTTACTATGATAATAGAGGCCTCAAAAAGAAGCCAAATTAATCATCTGTTAAACACCTTAATACTTAGCAAATTGAATAACTTACGTGACTGGGCAAGAACCAAACATGGTGACTGGAAGGTAACACGCATGTGGTAATGACAATGCACGATAACTTCCACTATATACTGTCAGTCGAACCCTACACATTTTTTCTTTGCAGTCAGTCGAACCCCATACCGTTTTCTTTGCAGTCGGTCGAACCCTACACGTTTTTTCTTTTTTCTTTACATCCATATACTATCAATCGAACCCCATACCATTTTTTCTTTGCATCTAAAGGTTTCTCTGCCAGTTTCGTCCCTCAGTGATCGAACACTCTCACAAACAAAATTACAGAACATACTCAAACAAACAAACAACAGACAATTATACAATTATAGAACATCCACAAACAAACACACACCACACACATAGAAGCAAAATATACACACATAGACGCACAATATACACAGAAAGGCATACACACATAGACGCACAATATACACAGAGCATGCGAGCAGAACTCGATCTCCATCGAAATGTGATCTCCATCGAAATGAAAGAACATACAGAAATGAGTGATTGAGAAGAACACATTTTCTTTCAAGATCAAACAACTTCATCAATTGATCAAGATCAAACAACTTCATACACCCGCTTGCTTGCTTGGATCTTGGCCGTTCAACCAAGTTTGTTAGAATCTAACGGTATAAAAGTGCTTATGAAAAATTCAGTTGCGATGCTTTTTGATTTTGTGAAATTGACGGTTTCAGAGAAAATTCAAAATTCTGTTGAAATGCTTTTTTGTTTTTGTGAGAATGATGCTTTTTGTTTTTGTGAGACTGACGGCACAAAAACATAGACGTTGCAGGTTGTGGTAGAACATAGTTCCGTCATTTTTACTGTTTTGGAACATAGTTTCATCATACTAAATTTAGTGTTGTGCTTTTTTCTTTTTCTAAATTTAGTGTTGTGTTTTTATTGTTTTACTAAATTTATTGTTGAGATATCTTATAATTATTATTTTTTTAAATTATAAGCTTATCAACTTATTGTGAACATTACGAGGACGTTTTTACTTTACATACATTATTACAATTAATGTTTATAATATATTTTGAACTTTAATCTATTAACATTAGATTGAGTTATATTTCATTTATAATTGTTTAAACTTAATGTAGTGTATATTTAAAAAGTTAAGTGATTATATTTGTTGTGATTATATTAAACTTTAAAAAATATATACT
>ML794892.1:228789-251814 GCA_009831015.1 Picea engelmannii | reverse complement strand
GGTTTACAAACTCAACAAAATCACACAGATCGCCTCACCTTACCATGATCACCTGCGTGCCCATCAATCATTCATCTCTTGGATCGATACACCCCATCCTTGGTCACGTGCCCCTTGCCTTGTGCGATCTTCTTGTGTCTATCATCGTGACTCCTTGTGGATGTGTTGATGAGGTCGTTCAACCTCTTCGATGCACACATGTTGTCGAGGGCAGATGAGTCCACTCCTTGGGCATGTTCCCAATTTGCCCCACCCTTTCCCAAATGCAACCCAAGTCTTCGTCAATCGTTCCAAGGCAAGTAAGGTGTGTTCCCCCTTCATATTGCATGTCACCATCGTGTGCCCAAGGTGCCCTTGATCACACCTAAATGTCTTCGTTCACCCAACCGATCGCTTACATCCTTGTGCCCTTCATCTGTTCCATTGTCGAATCTTCCCAAGGAGCATACATGCTCGGTGGAAATCATAGGAGACCCTACATGCTCCCCCACTCAAAGTTGGTTTCATCCCCAACAACATCCATCGATATCTATGGCGTCTCTGACCCATATCTGGATCTCACCACTTCTCAAGGATTGTTGTCTCCTCAACTATTGTTGTTAAGGAAACTCTCCTTAGGAAGTTCTTCAAAGTGTACCCAAGTGTTGGATGTTATTGACCCAATATGGTTTTGATACTTCAACTCTATTGTTTGTGTGTCATGTACATTGGATCCTCTCAAGTTTCAAATTGGTTGGGTGATCCATCCAACTATTGCGTTCGTCACTAAAGAATGGACATCTCCACATCCAACAAACGTTTTTATGTCTATCTCGTCGTCATCCTGTCCAAATCCTCTTGGTATTTTTGAGTCGCTCACTACAGTATCAACCTATTCTTCTCAGTTAGTCGAACCCCTTAGTTTCTAGACAAGGTCTTGCACCTTGCCTCAGTTTGGCAAGTCGCCTCTTCACCTAGAGCATACACGTACTTCGTTCTAGGTTGTCGGCGAGTCCACACGAAGTATCCTTTGTTGTTCCAAGAAACCAGGTGAGAAACATCGTTGTTTTGCATGACCTCAAGAGGTGCATTATCGCAAGGCACATTGTGGGGACATGGCAATTATCATATTAAAATTATATGTATATGTATATGTATATATATATTGCAAATACTGAAAAGTTGTTTTATTAATCAAAAAGGTGTATTCGAAGCCCACAATGGGTGACTATAAAGGGGATTTCTCGCCAAACAACTAAAGGAACTCCCCCCCGCTCACTGATCAACCTTAATTCTGAAATCTGATAGGAATCTACTTTAAAATTATTATTTTACTCAGTTCAAATCTGTGATTTCTAACCACTGAAATCGAAACCATCCAGCAATCTTGTCTGGTGCCGTCTGAAATAAGTTTGCGTTCAAAGGTTCAAAATAAGTTTACAACGTTTGTTAAAATGTGTTTTTAAATAATAATAATTAATTAAACGATTTAACTAATCAACACTTTTTTTTACAACACACTTTTTTATTAAATAAAATAAATTTAATAAAAAAGTGTTTGGGTCTTGGTCTTCAAAATAAGTTTACAGCTTCTTAAAATATGTTTTAAAAAAATTATAATTTATCAATTTATCAATCAACTAATAAATCTTTAATAGGATGTCGTTTTACAACACATTATTTTATTAAAAAAAAATTGTACTCATTAAACATTAACATGTATACGGTCTAAGTGGGCCTAATGGTTAAGAACATGTGTTTCCTGTTAAGAGGTCACAGGAGGGTAGGGTAAGTATACCTTCGTAGACTTTACCAGTCAAATTGTTGAGCGGAAGGAATAGGGAAGTCCCTTGTCCCACAAACAAGGCGATCTCATACACCAATTTGGTGTGTTGGCTTGGCCATGACCTTAAAAATAGATTATTATATAAATAAAATATTAATATCTTAACTAACTATTAAAAATAAATATTATTATTATAAAATAAAAATATCAAATTTTAACTAATTATTAAAAACAAATATTATTATTATAAAATAAAGAAATCAAATTGAAACTCTATCTATTGAATTTCAACCTTGTCCTCGTCTTCAACATAATTCTAGTACTTGTTTTGAGAAAGTAACCTTGCTATCTCATCTGCCGAGACTTGGTCCTATTTTTGGAAAAGTTATTTCCATTTTTATTTCAAGGGTTAGTTATTAAATGTGCTTTTACATGGGTTTAAAATTTTTCTTTTACATAAATTAAAAAAGAAAAGAAATTGAAATTGTGTATTTATAATAATAATAATAATAATAATAAAGTTGTGTATTTATAATAATAATAATAATAATAATAATAATAATAATAATAATAATAATATTTTAGATGAGTTTAAATTTAAAACTTTATTTTATTTTGATGATGGTGAGGGTTAAATTATGGATATTAGTTTGTTATAATAATAATTAATAATTAAATGTTGTAAAGTATTTAGTTAGTTTTCTCTTAATTCTTATAGATACTATGTGATTGGGGCACAATTACATTCAAGTTATCTTGGCCATCMAAACATCTCATGTAATCAAATTTATCCTAACATTATCCAATGCACTTGTTAATAAATGCACCTAAATTGCAATTTAWGAAAATAKTTGTATTAATATRATTTGTTATATAAGRTAATAAGGAGTAATAGTTCCTACCTSACAATTAGTTATACTTSGTTTACTTAGATAAGTAAACATTATGAACATAGTTTGTCAAGTGGATGAACAATACCAAGAGAAATGTTTCTACATTGATAATATTAATCTTCTTTATGATCAATAAGAAATACAAATGGATAATGAAATGACCAAGTCAACATCAATTTATTGATTTACTTCATGTCTTTCACAATCCTATTTCTATTTTACTCTTACATAATCATACTCTAGAAGCACCTCCCTTCATATTTTCTATTCAAAATATTGTTGGTTGCACTTGGCATGTTTAATTTTACAAAATGGGTGATAAAAAATGTGTTGTTTTTTCCACCTAAAAAGGTAGAGTATTACTTAAAAAACTCTAAATAATACACTTGAAGTATAAAATATATAAAGAAAGAGGATTGTGATTTTACTCATACAACTACATTAACTACATCTATCTAAGTGTTCATCTCAAAAACTTTCCAACTTCACTAGTATCTAACTTCCTTTCTCAATCACCTTATTAAGGTATATTCTTTTACTTTATTCTGTCAATTAGTTTATTTATGTGATTTTGGAGTTCTTTATGGGTTCAATGATGGATTTTTATATAATGTTATGTTTTATGATGTTGTTTTTCTTATTAGTACACAATACATATTTATTGTCTAATTTTTCAATGAAGTTTACATTAAATATTTTAGAATAGATTCAAAATTATTGTTATTTGAATTACAATATTTAACTGCAATGAATAATTTAAAAAGGATTCCACATTATTGTTACTTAGATTACTTTGTAAATCAACATTTTATTTTAAAAGTTAAATTATTTTTAAAATCTATATCTGATCTAACTTTACTAGCTTCATATTAGATGTAACTTTTTTTTTTCCTTGCCACTTTGATATTTGTGTTTTTGTCTTTTTATAATTATCTATGACTAGGAAGAGAAAACCATTCCAACCACTAGAGTTAATCAATGAATCAAGTGCACATGGAGAATAATTTATGTTTTTCATAGAAACACAACTTGTTTGTACTTTAGAAATTATTCATAGCTTAAATAATGTTTGATATTATCAAAATTTTAGATATAGAATCCTACATTGATTTTGAACTCTAATCCACAATAACATAAATTTCAACAAGTCTATACAAAAATAGTGCCCCTTTACTACCATATTGATGAATATGCACATTGACAAGTTAGATGTATACATAAATTTAACTACAATTCTCTTATACTAGATTTTTGTTTACCATATCTTTCAAGTTTTGTTTTGTATTATATTTGATTTTTTATTGTACTCATACAATAGAGACAACATCAACAACATTGCTCAAAACAAACAATAGAGACAACATCGCTCAAAACAAATGTATAGAGTGATCAAATAAAGCGTAGTTATAAGGAGACTGAATCTAAAACAAATGTATAAAGTGTAGTTATAAACGGACTGAATGTAAAGAAAATGTATAAAGTGATCAAATAAAGTGTAGTTCTAAAGGGACCCAATCTTAAAATCTATTGCACTTTCAAAAAGCATTTACAAAATTGGTTACCCTTTCCTACCATACCAATGAATATGTACATTAACAAAATCATTGAAGGTATGTGGATGAGAAAGGAAGAGGACATGTGCATGTACAATTCACACAGAAGAGTCAGAGTAAGTGAGGAATTTGAACTGCTGCATATACAACTAATGCTATCATTTACTAAGTGAAATGTTAGGACAAATAGGGGAAGATTATTTTACGACATATATTTCCACTGCATCAGTGGTTATCTCTTACCTGTAGTGATGAGTAACTCTTAAGCAGACTCTGTGAATACAATTTATGCAAATATTGGACTGAATGTTTGAAGATCCCCCCGTGTAGTGGAATGGTATGCATTGCTCCTATACCCAGCATGGATACTCATCTGTTGTGACCTTTACGTATGTGACCCTTTTCCATTTTGTTTGTAACGCTTCTCCCTTCCCCTTCCGCTTACACTCCCTCTTACAGGACTATATTCCCACTATGTAATAAGCATATATTTCCCCACAGGAATGGTTCTCTCTCCCTTTAATCAAAGGGTGACGCTTGACTGGACTCCTTTGAGTACAATTCATGCTCGTTCACCTTCATGGCTACATTTGGAAAACTTGGACTGACTGTTAGCCAGAAGATGGGCGATCCTTTTGACTCCCCATTGATGGGCCAGATGACTGTAATACCTTATTTATCTTTGCATAGTCTCATGGAAAGAGTAGAAAATAGGAAGACAGGGATTTGTGCTTGGTGCACATAAGGTGAATACAAATTGTTTTTCCCAAATCTCTTTGATTACATTTTTAGCATCCAAAAACAACAAGGTCATTGGGTCAAAGAAAAAATGGAAAAAATTCCTTTAATTTTTCTTTAGTAGACGATGAAATGCCCAATAAGGAGAAATGTAATGTTCTAGATGGTAACAAGGTCAAACTATACTTTAAGGTGAATTATATTTTCATAGCAGTACAAAAAATAAAAGGAATACGATTATAGGTGGGTATTTTCAAACTATACTTTAAGTTTAATTATACTTTCAAAGAAAGACACCAAATAAATGGCATACGATTATAGGTGGGTATTTTCAGTATTCTATGCTGCCAATAATTGGGGTTTCATTGTCATCCTTGGGAAGGTCAACAATGACATAAACTTTTTTGGCCTCACCGCATGGATTGACTAATGCTCTCAAATCTTCCTTCTTCTATTGGACGAAGTGAGGGAGGACCATGCCTCTTGACCATGCCTATGAAACAGGCATCAAATCTCACAAAAGGAGGCAACATCGGCTAGTAAATGATGACATTGAAACCCAAAAGGAGAGCCTACATATGAACAACTAGACATTTTTGTTCATAAGTAACATGGCTTTGTCTTTGTGGATTCACCAAATGAGAAGCAAGGTCTTCAACAATCTTATGCTCATCAAATGTTGTAGCTAAATTACGAATTCCACGGAATTGGACTTGTTCTCAAGAATGATGCCAATTTTTGATGCCTAAACTTAGCTCTGCAAATGTCAAGTCCAAACCCATATGATTGAGGCAAACCCAAGGTAACTTAGAAATGAGATCTTGTTGCAAACCCCACTTTTCTCTCTTTAGAGATGGTGCATTTCTAGCTAAAGGGGAGTACCTTATTTGTTGTTCCTGATTTGAGTTAAACCTAGAAATTGTAATAGAATAAATTAGAAACATGTTTAATGGATCGGGTAAGAATGGATTTAGTAGGCTAGTTGGATGCTAAAGACTGGTGCTTTCCCATTAAGATATGGATTTCTATGTTAACATACAAGACCTTGTCATGGATGATGAAGAAATTTAAATCCATTATGAATTAATGAGTGACTCTTACCAAATGAATCAATGAAATTTTATATATCAATGCTATATGAGATCATTATTGATCTGTAATTGTATGGCCTGTGGTCAAAATGACTCACCAACACATCTCCTAAATGAGAAATAATAAATATTGTAAAATCTTACCTACCAAAATCGATGTGACTTTGACATATGGAACCAACAATCTAACAATCTAACAATCGAACCTTCGATTGAACCAACAAACCTTTGAACCAATAGTCAAACAAGAAAACCTTCAATTGAACCAGCAAACCTTTGAACCATCCAATCGAACCCTTGTGCCTTTACAGACCCCTCTTTTATCCTTGCATTTGTATGTATTTGGAAGGCCAACAATCCTCACAATGGTTTCCAAACAGCTTCCCAAGATTCAATTATAGAAACCCTTTCGTGTTTCAAATCCTATAGAACATGAGAAGTAGGATATCTTTGTGGTGCACACATGGTAGTCTATGATTTGATGAGATGCTTATGTGTAACCCTATAATTTCTTCTCATCTACCATCATGGCCATGAGAGGGCCTCCAACTTCTTTCTTAGGGATCCATCAGTCTCTTGTCTATTATATGAGAAGGGTAGTGCTTAAGTTTCCTAGCCTCTACCATTATTTCTTTGCACTCCACATTAGTACTTAGGTGGAGTGTGAACCTCTCAATTCCCTTACTTCTTTCTTTGCTTCCCATGCCACTCCCTAGATTTTTATAGCCCCTTTTCTTTTGATCCTCATTCCTTAGCCTTTTTCTTTAACATGGAGTGTGCAACATGTAGGCAACACCTCCCTCCAACTCATCTCATCCTCAAAAGGGTAGGTCTTAAGTTTCCCAGCCTCTAACCTTTATTCATTTGCATGAAATAGCCCTGATCCCACTGATTAGGATATTTACTATGGATCTAGGGTTCTGTCTCGCAGATATGATACATTAGGGGTTTCTGAATGCGTTTTACCTGTAGATCTCATACTCTGGGGGTTTCTGGAGACATTTCAATTGTGTGATTGAGATGTTTATGGTTGTTGCATGTGCATGTTGTATATTATGATTTAAATGGTATATAGATGATGCATGCGGAAATAAATAGCATTAATCGCCCAATAATATGTATTATGAGAGTCCAGCATGGAAATACAATGATATACTGGAAATATAGAATATAGTTGTCGGTTAGATCACATGGATTATCATTGGAATACAAGAAAACAACATAAAAATGCTCGTGATCATAAGATGAAGGAAAATCTTATGCATGCACAGATAAATCGACAAAAATAGGCGATTCGGGAGAAATGCGGTAACCGCTACAAGTTGAAAAAATCATTCGGAAGGTTATACCCGTCGGAATGAGATAGAATCTATCCCAATAGAAGCACCTTGGCCTCTGGAATGATATTGATGAGTGTCAGGAGACAGATCTGATCTATGACGCACTAGATCTCACCCCTAGGGGTTTACGAGCCTCCTGGGACTCTGGATGCATCGCAAATGATTCCACCAATGGAATTAGCTGCCAAATGCGGAACTGGGTTGGAAGGGTTTCCCTGAATATTATCTAATGCTTCTCCTGCAACCCCAAATGTACCTCCGAAAGAGTTGCACCCTAAATGGTTGGATGATGCGCTATGAATGATTCCACCGTCAGAATCTGATGGAAAATATCTCAATCTAAGCACCTTGGTTGGATCTCAAATGGTTCGGAAGGAAACTGCAATCTAATCTATGCCCTCATGCAGCTCCACAAACCCTCAATCTCACTTGCGCCCTCACTGGTTGAGTTGCGCACACTGTAACTATATGCTCCTGAATATCAC
Organism: Picea engelmannii; assembly: GCA_009831015.1. Taxonomy (NCBI): domain Eukaryota; kingdom Viridiplantae; phylum Streptophyta; class Pinopsida; order Pinales; family Pinaceae; genus Picea; species Picea engelmannii. The sequence continues at coordinate 243,949 of ML794892.1, read as the reverse complement.
GTGAAATACCTGGATGGTATCTCCAATGGGCTAGGGTGTGTCTCTGAACACTGAAACTGATCAATGGTGGTGGTTTCCTCCAAAAATCCAAAAAACAATAGAATTCGAATCTCTTCCTCCTCTGGGAACTCTCAACATCAAATCATAATAGTGCATAATGAGGAATTAGGTCAAATTCCTTCCTATATACCCCTCTCGATATAATTCACCATTGACCTCACTTAAGCTAGCCTATTTTCCTCCTAAGGTGAATAATTAATTAATTAAGTCCCCCTTTATCACCTTTTCATTCTAATTCTTCGTTGAGTTAGGCTTAAGTGACTTTTCCTAAGATTTTTGTCTTAATTCATCATTTAGTCACCAAATCATCCCTATTTCTCCATCTTGTTCCATGTTTGTTCTTGAATATAGTCTATGGGAACACATAGACCACTAATCCACTCCCTACTGACCTACTTTTGGGAACGAGACATCACAGTCCTCCCTTCTCGAGATTGCTTGTCCTCAAGCAACATCAATGCTGGGTGATGCAAAATGTGCTCTCCCTCCCATGTGGCATCCTCCACTGGAGGACCCCTCCATCTAACCAAGCACTCCCTGATGACCCTTCTCCTCAACCTATGCTCTCTCTGCTATAATACCTCCTCCAGCACTAGCTCTAACTAGCCCTCCTCATCCAAGGGTGGAAACTCCTCTGAAATACTAATATGTTGTCCCACATCCTTTTGAAGGCAAGAGACATGAAAAATGTTATGAATCTTGCTACCCTCTGGTAGATCTAGCTCATATGCCACCTCACCTATCTTCCTGATGACTCTGTATGGCCCATAAAACATTGGCTTCAGCTTCTCTGCTTCACTCCTCTTCAAGGAGGACTGTCTGTATGGTTGTATCCGCAGAAAAACCAAATCCCCTACCTCAAAACTGCACTCGACTCTGTGTCAGTCTGCATACATATTTTGTTGGTTCTGAGTCATCTGCAATTTCTCCCTCACTGACCTTAGAATCCTCTAACTCTCCTCCACCTAGTCTTTGGCCCTTGGGAACCTGCTGTCCCCAAAAATAGTCTCCATAAAGGAGGGTGCATCGTATCCGTACAATGCCCTGAACAGTGACATCGTGATGGAAATATGGTAAGTTGTGTTGTAACAATACTCACCCATTTGTAACCATCTAACCCATGTGTGTTTCTACCCCCCCACATAGTTCCTCGGGTACCCCTCCACCCATCTGTTGATGATCTATGTCTGTCCATCTGTCTGTGGGTGGTAGATGGTACTTGTAGGTAGCTCTGTGCCTGTCAACCTGAACAACCCCTGCCAAAATGTGTTGATAAAGTGCCCATCTCTATCATTGACTATTTGTCTGGGTAAACCATGCAAGCAGAATACCTCCTTGAAAAACAACTTTGTTACCTGTATGGCCTTGTAGTCTGTGGGTATGGAAAACAAATGTGCAAATTTGGTCAGTTTGTCGACCACTACAAATATACAATATTTTCCCTGCACTCAAGGAAGGCCTGTAATGAAATCCATAGAAATGATCTCCCATTTCTGCTTTGGAATGGGTAGAGGCTGTAGCAGCCCTGCGGGATGTGTCTACTTGGACTTGATCTGCTGACAAGTCGTGCACTCCTAGATATGTTTCAGCACATCATCCTTGTGACCCTTCCATGAGATTATCTCCTTGATCTACCTATATGTTTTGAAGTACCCCTAATGACATGTTGTAGGCGAATCATGACACAACTTCAAAATTTTCCCCTTCGGGGTAGATTCTAGAACCAAGTAGATCCGATCTTTGTAGAAAATGATGTCATCAAGAACCTAGTATCTCTCATCGACCACCTGTCCATCCATCACCTCACAAGAATTTTTTTTTTTGGAGTACTCCACCAACAAACGAGCTTTCCAATCTGTACAAATGTCCATCATTAAACATCTTGTTGGCCTCTTGGACAAGGCATCGACTAGGATATTCCTTTTTCCCTTGACATACTCAATGTCAAAGTCAAAGGCTTGGATCTTTGAGACCCACTTTTGTTGTCTCTAACTAAGATCTTTCTGATCTAGGAAATACTTGAGACTGGTATGATCATTCTTTACTACAAATCTGTTGTCTACTAGATACTGTCTGAATTTGGTTAAAGCATGCATGATCGCTAGCATTTCCTTATCGTATATCAGATAGAGTCTCTTCGACTCATTGAGCTTCCTTCTCTCAAACACAATGGGGTGGCCCCCTTGCATCAAAACTTCTCCAATGCCCACCTCTAATGCATCGCACTCTAAGAAAAAAAGCTACGAGAAGTCTGGAAGGGCTAGAACAGGGCATGTGCTCATAACCTCCTTCATTTTGTCGAATGTATGTTGTGAATCCTTTGTCCAGTGAAAATCACCCTTCTTGGTCAAGTCTTTGAGTAGTGCTCCCGAGTCCCAACTTTGAAAAGAACTTGACGAACTGCCTTTAGTAACTGCATAACCCAAAGAATCCTTTTAGTTCTGTGAGGTTATGGGGCGTTGGCCAATCCAAAATGGCCCTGATATTTTCCTGATGAACCTGTACTCCCTACTCACTGATGATATGCCCCAAGTACAGTAGTTCTCTCATGCCAAATTCACATTTGGATTCCTTGGCATATAGTGACTGTGCCTGCATAATATCCAAGACCTCCCCCAAATGTGCTAGATGCTCATCCCATGTCTTGTTGTAGATCAATATATCGTCGAAGAATACCAAAAGGTACTTCCTCAACTACCCTCTAAACATGTGAGTCATGCAAGACTGGAAAGTGGTTGGTGCGTTGGTCAATCCAAATGGCATGACCAAGAACTCAAAGTGTCCGAAATGGAACCGGAATGTTGTCTTCTCAATGTCCTGCTCCCTGATATTGATTTGATGGTTTCCTGAGCCTAGAACAATCTTAGTGAAGAAGACTGCCCCATGTAACTCATCCATCATATCATCTATGCGTGGAATTGGGTACCGATTCTTGATCATTTTCTTGTTGAGCGCTCTATAATCAATGCACATCTGTAACGTGCCATCCTTCTTCAATAACAGAATGACTGAAGATGCAAAAGGACTCATGTTGGGCCTGATGTGCCCAGCATGAGTCCTAGATGTATTTGCTTACCTAGGTTCAGTTGTTTCATAATTTTCCTTTGGATATCTATATTTTTTTAAGAAAATGAAAATTGGTTAAATCAGAATATCTCAATGTGCCTTTTGAAGCTCCTTTAATTAGTGAGAAACCTCCTTTATACTCATCCATTGTGAGCTTTGAATAGACTTTTTTTATTAATAAAAAAATTTCCCAGTATTTGTGATATATTTATATATATATATATATATATATATATATATATATACATACATAATTTTTATATGATAATTGTGATGTCCCACAATGTGCCTTGTGATCATGCACCTGTCGAGGTCGTGCAACACAATGATGTTTCTCACTTGGTTTCTTGGCACCACAAAGAATACTTCGTCCGGGTTTTTTGATAGCCTAGAATGAAGTACGTGTATTCTCTATGTGAAGATGTGACTTGCGAAACTGTGGAAAGGGGCAAGACCTTGTCTAGAAACGAAGGGGTTCGACTAAGTGAGAAGAATAGGTTGATATTGTAGTGGGTGACTCAACAAGACCAAGAGGAGTTGGACAGGATGACGATGACACAGACAAAAAAAGGTTTTTTGGATGTGGGGACATGCATTCTTTAGCGACGGACACAATAGTTGGATTGATCACCCAACCAATTTTAAACTTGAGAGGATCCAATGTACACGACACACAAACAACAGAGTAGAAGTATCAAAACCATCACGGTTCAAGAGAATCCAACACTTGGGCACAATTTGAAGAACTTCCTAAGCAGAGTTTCCTTGATGACAATAGTTGAGGGGACAACAATCCTTGAGAGGTGATGAGATCCAAAGATGGTGAAAATACGCCATAGAGATCAACAAATGTTGTTGGGGATGACTAAAAATTGGAGTGGGGGAGGATGTAGGTTCTCCTATGATTCCCATCGAGCACGTATGCTCCTTTGGAAGATTTGACGATGGAACGGGTGAAGAGCACAAGGAAGGAAGCGATCGATTGGGTGAATGAAGATGTTTGGTTGTGAGCAAGGGCACCTTGGGTGCACAATGGTGACATGCAACACCAAGGGGACAAATACCTTACTTTCCTTAGAATGATTAACGAATATTTGGGTTGTGTTTAGGCAAGGGTGGGGCAACTTGGGCATATGCTCAAGGAGTGGATTCGTCTTCCCTCGGCAACATAGCGCACCAAAGAGGTTGGATGACCTCATCGACACATCCACGAGGAGTCACGATGATCGACACAAGAAGAGCACACAAGGCAAGGGGTGTGTGCCCAACAACGGGATGCATCTGTCCAAGAGATGAATGATTGATGAGCGCACAGGCTTAGATGGGCACATTGGGTCCACAAAAGGGTGATTCATTTGGTTGAGTGTGGATTTTCAAAGGGACACGACGAACCAAAGAGATGTGATGTTCACACAAGTGACTCTTGGAGTCCATATAAAAGCAAGGGCGTATAACCAAAGGAGGACATAGAGAATTTCGGCAAGAGATTTGGAGAGCAAGGATGAGGCAACGACCTGAGGTAGAGTTGCCAAGATGTAAGATAAGTATCCAAGAGTTGGACGTTTTGGGAGGTTTTGGGGAAGTCTAAAAATTCTTAGGTCTGTGGAGGCATGTGTGATGCAAAACCGAAATATATGTTAGCTTGGTGAAATTATGCAAAAACAAAGGGACAAAAAGTCTGTGGTTGTAGGCATGTCTAAAGTGCACCACAGGTGGTTGCGGAGACGGCTACAACAACGATTCTTGGTGTGACAAATATTTTCTTGAGTGTTGTGGTGAGGTGAGACGAGTCGTGTGGCTTTGCTGAATTTGTAAATCGAGCCAATATTGCTCATATTGTAATTGTTTTGCAATAACAAAGACTTAGACAGATGTTAGGCATGGTTTGTGTCACTCGCACTATTTATGTGTTTGTCTTTGTTTTGTTCTGCAGTTGTTCTCTTCGATTCTTATGCTCATGGATGCATGCTTAAATAAGACTAAGTGTTAAACTGTGTTAACAATTGTCTAAGTAAGCAAGAGTTGCACTAGAGTAGGAGTGTGACTCGGCGCTAGCCTAGAACGAAGTATGGGTATGCTCTAGGTGAAGAGGCGTAGTCCGAACAGAGTATTTTTGCTATGCCAAGTAACCAAATAAGAACTATCGTGGTGTCACACGCCCTCTAGGGATGAATGATTACATGATCTGATTGGGTATCCTTTATGGTTGTGACAATAATAATGATGATTACTGAATAGTAATTATAATTAATTTGAAATCACATCTTTTAATTGAAAGTATTTACTCTTAAATTTTCCAAAGATATATATTTTTAAAAATAACAATATTAATGATTACCATTTAATTCATCAACAATAATTGTAGTCATTTAATTCATGAATCATTTACAATAAATTTAATTGTTTAAATATAATAAATTATATTTTTTAAAAGTACAATATCATGAAAAAAAATATAATCATTGAACTCTTTTAATATATAAATTATATGTTTTTAAAGTATAATATTATCTGCCCCTGGGGGCATCTCAATTGACAAGTTCTGTGAAAATGAAGTTCCATGAGGTTTTGAGTTCAATTCCCCCTGACTACTCGTTGATTTCTGTAAGTTCTTTCATTTCAATGCATGCTCTGTGTATGTTTGTCTCGAAGAGCGCTCTGTGTGTTTGCCTTTCTGTGTATGTATGTGTGTGGTGTGTGTTTTTTTGTGGATGTTTTATGTGTGTGTTGTCTGTTTGTTTGAGTATGTTCTGTAATTTTGTATTTTCTGATGCCTGTGGGAGTGTTTGATCACCGATTGACGAAACTGACAGAGAAACCTTTGGATGCAAAGAAAAATATGCTTCGACAGTATATGATCGAAGTTATCGTGCATTATCATTATCACATGCTTTCTTTTAAAGACCTTACAGTCACCATGTTTGGTTCTTGCCCAGTCATGTAAGTTATTCAAACTTCAAAACTGCTCCTAGCGTTCTTGCTATTCAATTTGCTGAGTATGAAGGTGTTTAACAGATGTTGTGTGTTATGATTAATTTGACTTCTTTTTGAGGCCTCTATTATGATGGTAAATTTTGTTATTAATGCGTGCTTCTATGAATCTGAGCCAGAGAAATTTCCAATACTAATGCGTGCTTGAGATTAACCTGTAAAAATAATGGCCCCAGCCACTATTCTCTCAGCCGTTATCATTTTCTTCATTGTGTCTATATCCATCCCTCCTCTCGAAGCTCCCTGGTTCTACCCATTTCAGAACAAAATACTGAGATGTTTGTTGTCCAAAGCATAGTTGTTTTGTTTTCCCTGGTGGATATCTTCTACATGATGTCCAATTACAGATATACATTTATCATAAAAATATTTCATAGATACTGTCTGGTATTTGTTTCGCCTAGTTGCATTGTTGGTAGCTTAGAATTTTTTAGAAGCTAAAATTATCTCAGAGTGAGGCCCTCTGATAACATTTTAGCTTCCAATTTACTCGATTTTTTGATGCATTTAGCAAATCAATTTTTCCAATAAAATTTGATTTCTGGTTTGTGAATTTCTAATATTAATTTGTAATTATAGGAAGAAGGAATTAATGTATTGGGCATGGCTTGGCCAGCTTGATAATAGCAATTGCAAGTGCTCATCGGTTGAGAATTCAGACAAAGAGAATCGAAAATGGCAGGACGCTCCATCATCACCAACAGGTAAATAAAGTTGTTCTTTCTGGCTTAGTTTCTGGCTTAGGGTTTTTTAACCTTTTTACTCTCCAATTTGCTGCTCTGCTTCGTTAAACTAGAACTTTTGTTGTTTTCATCCATGGTGCTCTTCTTTGTTAAACTAGAATTTTTTTTTTCATGCATTCTCGTTTTGATTGTTAGATGTAGGCTTTTAGTGTTATAATTTCCTTAATTTAAAAATAGATTGATAAAAAATCACTTTTAATCTAGAATCCCACACATATAGTATCTCCCTGAAGCAAGTCAAAGAATCTTTTCCTTTAGTTCTTTGGGACTTCTGTCGTCTGTGCTGTTAAATTAGATTTATAGTGGCTGATACAGACTACGCCTACAGGAGAAGAGTGGGTGGCCTTAAAAAATGCCCAAATATTTCCAACTGACCGACAAATCTCGGTTATGGGCTTCCCTTCTGTATTCAATATCCTAAGATTATAGGAGCATTGATTCATAACAATATTTTGGCCTCGCATTCAATATCAGCCCTCGCATTCAAAATTTTCAGTTAATTTTGGCCTAAATTCTTATTTTTGAAATTTGATCGGAATCTGTTTTAAAATTATTATTCGGTTCAAATTTATGAATTCCAATCAACTGAAATCAAAACCATCCCAGAATCCTTTCTGATGTCTAAAATAAGTTTTCATTCAATGAAGTTTAGTTTACATTTGAGTTTCCAAAAAGTTGAGAATTAACTTTTTAAACTTGATTAACTATGAATTTATTATGAAAATGTATTTTTAAAAAATATTAATTAATTAATCCTAACAACAATTTTTTGTTGACAATACATTATTTTATTAAATAAAAATAAATTTATATTCATTAAACATAGTGTTCTTTGGTTGTGAGAAGGATATTATATCTGTTTTCACCTTATCCTATCTTCAACATAATTATTCCCTTTTTAATATCAAGGGTTAGTTATCAAATGTGCTTTTGCTTAGAATATTTAGATACCTAGTTATTTTTTTTACAAGTGAGGGGACAATGAAATTAAATGTGCTTTTGTAAAAGCTTAGAATTTCTAGATGTCTAGTTATCTTTATTTTTTACAAGTCAAGAGAGAAAGAAATAGTATATTTATAATAAAAATAAAAATAATATTTTTGTTATTATTTTATATGAGTTCCAATTTGAAATGTCAATTCATTTTGATGATGGTGAGGATTAAGTTATTGATGTTTGTTTGTTATGATAATAGTTAATAGTTAAACGTTATAAGGTATTTAATTAATTTCATGTTATTTTTTTTAGATAAAGTGTGATTGGGATCACAAGTACATTCAACTCATATAATATTATATAATGATTTGTTATATAATATTATGAGTATTAGTTTTTATTCTAGAAAATGGATTAAAAATGAATTATGAACTAATTTAAATTGAATTCAAGTAGACATTTGATTTTCACAATTCTATTCTTATTTTAATCTTACACTATCATATTCTAGAAGCACCTCCGTTCATATTATCTATTCAAAGTTTTGTTGGGTTCACATGGCATGTCTAATTTTACAAAAAGAGTGATGAAAGATTTGTTGTTTTTGCCATTTAAACAAAAATATTATTACATAAGAAGATTTAAATGCTACAAGAGAAACACATAAAGAAAGATGATTGTGATTTTTCCTATGAAATTACATCAATTACATTTAGGTGTTCATCTCACAAAATATCAAACTTCATTAATCTTTATTTTCCTTTTTCAATCATCTGATTAGTGTTCATTGTTTTATTTTCCTCTTTCAATCAACTTATGTGACTTTGGAGTTGTTTTAAGATTAAATATTTCATTTTTTTATTAACTCACAACAAATACTAATTGTCTAACTTTTTTTTTTATGAAATTTACATTAAATATTTTAGAATATATTCCAAATTACTATTATTTGAATTACTAAATTTAATTGTAATGAATAATTTAGAAGAAATTCCACATTATTATTACTTATATCACTTTGTAAATCAATATTTTATTTTTTTAAGTTATTATCTTTGAAATCTATAAAGCTGGATCTAACTTTACTACCTTGATATTAGTTCCAACTCTTCTTTTTTTCCTTGACAATCTAATATTGTGTTTTTTGTCCTTTTATAATTATCTATGACCAGAAAGAGAATCAATCAATGATTCAACTATTCATAGGGAGTAATTGATGTTTTTTCATGGATACACAACTTACAAATATCTTGGAGGAACTTCTTACTTAAATAGAGTTTCTATAACACTTTTAAAGTATCCATAGTTTTTTTTAAATTTTGTATTTCAATAATTTATTTATTTATTACTACTATTTAATCTAAATCTAGTTTCTATATAACACTTTTAAAGTATCTATAGTTTTTTTGTAAATTTTGTATTTCAATAATTTATTTATTTATATATCACTAGATTTATTTATTACTACTATTTAGTCTAAAATACTAAACATGGAATGAAAATGTGAAAAAGAACAAGAAGAAGATAATGGAAATTAGAAATTATTCATAAATAAACTAATGTTAGATACTATCAAAATTTTACTATTTGAGTAATATTTTCATTTTTCTTTTATTAAAAATGAAATCTAGTTTAATTCATGTTGAAATTTGTTTTCTATGATAGTGATTTTATAGTAGGCAACCATAGTTTGTTCTCTATATGAAACAAATCATGACTATCTTATTTAAATATATGTGAAGAAAATTGATTTTGAAAATTTTCCTCCACCAAATATATTATATTATATTTAAAGAAATGATGTTGTTATATACAAATACAAGTAGTTTCTATTTTCAAAAATTGCTTATACAATGTCGTTTTGATTTATAAATTAACATTTTTGGAGTTTCTTACATGTATCTTTCAATTTTTGTTTTGCATTGTATTTTGAATTTACTCTTACAGGGCACACATCATCCCTGATGTTGGCTTCACTCATCTCCCATAACCTCTGATCATAATACAGAGCTCATGTATAGAGTGTTCTGGTTATAAGGAGATTAGATTCCTCACTAAAGAGATATAACATCCTACATGAATTTTGAACTCTAGTCCACAATAACATAAATTTTAACAAGTATTTACAAAAATAGTGTCCCTTTACTGCCATATTGATAAATATGCACATTAGCAAAATCACTAGATATCTAGATAAAGTTAACTACAATTCTTTTACACTAGATTTGTGTTCACTATATCTTTCAAGTTTTGATTTGTATTACATTTCATATTTTAATCTATTCAGTATGAATAGAAAAATTATCCATAAAAACATACTTATAGAATAATCAAATAAAATGTAATTATAAAGGGACATGATCTTAAACTCTAGTCCACAATGGATATAAATTTCAACAAGCATTTACAAAAATAGTTACCCATTACTACCATACCAATGAATATTCACATTAACAAAATCACTATAGATATGTGATGAGAAAGGAAAAAATGATGTTCACTTACAGTTTAGAGAGGAGAGTGATGAGAAAGGAAGAGGCAAAGTTCACGTATAGTTCAGAGATGAGTGTGGCTAGGAGTGAATGAGGAATTTGAACTGTTGCGTATAGAGCTAATACTATCATTTATTAAGTGAAATATTTAGGGAAAATAGGGAAAGATTACTTCACCGCATATATTTCCACTGCATCAGTGGTTATCTCTCCCCTGTAGTCATGGGTGATGCTTATGCAGACTCCTGTGAGTACAATTCATGCAAATATTGGACTGATTGTTGGGAAATCCCTCTGTGTAGTTGAATAATATGCATTGCTCCTATGCCCAGCACAACCACTCATCCCCTATGATCGTTACGTATGTGACCTTCCTCTACCATTTTGTATGTAACGCTTCTCCCCTTAGCTTACATGACTATCTTCCCACTATGGCATAAGCATATATTTCCTTGCAGGTGTAACGACCCTCCTTGTTACGACAACAAATCTGGAAACAGGTGCAATTTTTTTTTTTTGTTTAAAGTGTGTGCGCGCATGTAGAAGAAACAACCCCCTCTTCTCTACGTCACCACCCGAACCAACAAGACGCAAGTAAGACAAACACAATCAAGATGACCCAACATATCATAGTGACAACAAGAAATAAACGCCCCCGGGACATAAGGCGTACAACTAGCTACTGTAAGTAGAAAAAGACACTAGGGGCTAGGTACAGTACTGCCACAGAATGAAAGAATCCAACAGTAGAGTCGCAGTAATGGAACTGTGCCTTTAAACATAACGAGACTACTGATACAGCTCAGAGTGTGTCGCAAGAGTGGAACTGTGCCTTTAAACAGCCCGAGACTCTTGATACGGCACTGGATTCCTTCCACCAGATTTACACACAGACATAACTACTAAGATACCAGGATACGTCTACATCCCTCCCGATGCACGTAGACCAAGCAGTACAAAGGATTACAACCGAGTACATTGTTGCTTAAGAAAACCACGACCACTACAGAAGCGCAACCCAAAGAACTCTAATAGCAATCAACCATCATTAGAACGAGTCATTATCCATGAATCAACTAGCATTATAATTCCGACCCATTACTGCTTCTAAATACCATTAGTTCACTAGCTGCCCTTCTACCCCTAAAAGAAGGTAAAGCAATAAATTTCGATTCCCCCCAATACTATGACCTAAAGATTGATGGTACATAGTTTAAGACCTTGCATTTTTATAAGCTAACCAATTCGACCACATTCAACCACATAACCATACTGATAACAACAATATCTGTCTTCTCAAAAATCTAACAGGTCAGCACGTTACCTCACATTCATTCGATTATATAAATTTCTAGATCCATGGGAAGATAACCATAACTATTCATTTAACAATATAACACAAAAGCAACTGAACCTAAGCTGATTTAATTCTCCTTCTGGCCATGAAATCATCTTAACAATCGTTACCATACATAGCAATCTAATTACCCACATCATTCTACGAGAGGTTTCCAATCTTAACTCACTTTCTATATCACCATAACACTTCATCTAAGGAGTAAGGATTTCACATTTTGTGGTTTATAAAAACAACCCTACACTAACATTTCCATAACCAACTATATCACCATAACATTTCATTTAAGGGGTAAGGATTTACATTTTATGGTTTATAGGAACAACACTAATCCAACATTACCATATCCAACTATATCACCATACATTTCATTTAAAGAAGTAAGGATCTACATTTTATGGTTTACAAACAACACTAACATTGCCATAACCAAATATATCACCACAATATTTCATTTAAGAAGTAAGGAATTACAATTTATGGTTTATAAAAACAATACTATGCTAACATTACCATAACCAACTATATCACCATACATTTCATTTAAGGAGTAAGGATTTACGTTTTATGGTTAACTGTAATAATAACAACCTTTAAATGGAAAAGGCCTGAATAATTAACAAAACGGTCGATCTGTTAGTAGTCTAAGGCTGTGGGGCGTATCCAGGAGCAGCATCGGTAACCTCCACTATATTACCATTACATCCAGCAACTGTCATGAATTAAATGAGCATTAACACCGATACGGTCCACTATTGTCAGAAGTCGGATGCTGTAAGGGATAGAAAGGATTATGCCGGCTCAGTTATTACCGCCAGCTCATTTACTATCAGGGTCCGCCAGAGTTCTGCCATGGTTCAGCCAACTCATTTACCAACAGCAATTAAGGGGGCGATCTGAGTGGTAATTCGAGATTTAAACTGGCAACAATAACCAGTTATATCTGAGTTAAAATTCTAGTAACAACAACATTATGTTTGTTCCTTCTGTAAATCAAGAGTGAATCGATAACACAACCGTCTGCAACATCGGAAACTCGTGGCCGACTGTCAGCATCACAGTCCACCATTAAGGGCGATCGGCGGTGGGAAAGGACTGGTAATACGCAGTCATATGTATTAAGAATATTATATAATTATTTTAATTTTAGACGCACAATTACTGAATATACTAAAAATCAATGGCAGAGAGGGATTAGAATGAATGGAAAAAAATAAACCTTGCTGAGTTATTAACTCCTTTTAATATACAATTATTATGCAACAGAAAACAATTACAACGCCTTGTTGTCACCGAATTCTCAGCTAATCATTGTAATTGCCTAACAGTAACTAATGAACCATTATATAATAGTTTGACTAACAATTTAAGGGATAACAATAGAATCGAATACATTGCATTTACTAACCAATAAATAAACTATGCCATGTTTATCAATAAATACATCTTTGAAAGCACTGTTGGACAGGGAGTTTTCCCCGAGGACATCAAGGTTGTGTTCGATTTCGCTCTAAGAAATTTGCCCAGTCGCTACCTCTTCAATGGTCGTCGAAGGCTGAAGGATTTGATAGACCAAGTGGTCGACAATCTGCTAAACTGCGAACCCTCTCTGAACGTTCTTCGATACTAGACTGATTCCCTTTGTAATATTTATCTTGCCATCACACTATCGAGTTGCATTGTAAATATATCTCACGATTACTCAATAGGAAATGGAACTACAGTTTAATTAATGAACTTGACTTATTAAAACTACACCAATATATGTACCAGGCAGTGGTGCAGCGGTAACTGCTTCCAGGAAGCAACGATCGGGAAGGTAGATGGAATTTAGGTTGGGTTCCCAATCCGTCTAGAATTTGGTTAGGGTTTTCCCAATCGATGGTCAAGTGAGGAACAGGTTATGTAAACTCGTTTACCAACTCCATTGGGCTCACGACTCTACCCAGAACACCCGTGACCGAAAATACCCCAAAAACAATCAGCTTAGTCATAAGTAAATTGCCATTAACACACACAGTCAACCCATGGTAGATACAAGGGCGCCCTCCCTGCACAGGATCGGGCATTCAACGCAGACAGAGATTAGTATCAACGCCATCCAAAGGCCGTAGACGACAATTCCACATAGGTCATGGTTGATGGAGCGCAGAGGGGAAACAACATATTTTCGCAGAGAGAAAAACAACGTGCATCTATGATGATAGTAATACCCAAGGGCAGTAAATACCCAGAGCCCACGAGTTAGAAATGCACAGTGACTAAGATACGACGAGATTCAACACAACGCCGGAATAAACGTACACAGAGAGTTAGAACTTCACAGTGATACCACGAGCCACTGCGCCGCAAAGGAAGTTACCACAGTAGAAGTGAATAAAAACTCAATACTCAACAATAAGTCGTGATTTAGGTCAAGGGAAGGTGAATCCATGGCTATGAGAGGTGAGATAAATCCGCATGGCCGGGTTCTGAATGAATTCGACCAAGAGATAAATAAATACAAATGCAATCTGAGGGTTTAAGCACGCAGGTCAAGGCACCGAAAGTATGAGATAACTAACATAAATTTTCCGCTTTGGTATTAGAGCAAAATTTTGACAGGTATTTCTTCAGTAAATCAGATCACAAGGCTGGTTACCGAACTATTCATTCAGCGCATATGCCAGTAACAAGAGAGAGCAGAAATTAAGCATTCGTTATTCTCTTATATTAAAATAAACAGAAGGAAAAACCTTATTACAGAGGTAATTCACACCAGTAACCAAATTCCTCCTTTTCTTTAACAACAAGTCAACTAAGCTTAAATCTCAAGCAATCTATTATGCATAATTAAAGAGCGTACCGTTGCCTTGCTGCTGCTGCAATAAACTCCTGAGCTCCTCGCTGCTCCTACTCCTGCTTGCCGACCGCAATGAACTCACCGGTACCTCCCAGCCAAACACTAGGGGTACTCTTCTTCCCCCTCAGCCCCCCAAGCCGCAAAGGGGCCACACACAATCAGAGAGTAACTAGCTTCTCAGCTCGCCTCCAAGGCTGAGCTACCACTCCAGTCTGCTGAGAATCCCCAACTCCTACAAGAAATCAGTCCAGCCTCTATTCTGGCAGCATAACCATACCAATCTGAAAAATTCCCCTCTCTATTCCCCTCTCCCTTTCTTTTATCCAGACTCAAACCCTAATTCTTCTTTTCTTAGGTTTTCCCCCCCTTTTCCCTTTTGATTTTCTTACTTTTCGTTTTAATTTATTTTGTTTATATTATTTTATTTTTCTTTTCAAAACACAAAGAGTATGTGTGCTCATTATTCATTTCCTTTTATTTTTTACATGCTTAACTTTATTTGTTTACAATTGTTTATAATATAAATATACATATATATATTCATTTTTCTATTTATAAGCATGCATTCATCTTTGTAGTTTATCATTATCCATCATTTAATTTACCATTAATATATATGTATATATAGGATAATGAGAGATTAAGGTGATGGAAAACCAGTACAGGGGAAAAA
>ML794892.1:187575-228739 GCA_009831015.1 Picea engelmannii | reverse complement strand
CTTCAGGATGCACCACGTGCTCCAAGGGTGCCACTCGCCGACTGAGTTTCTTCTGTGCGACGTGCCCTTCAGGATGCACCACGTGCTCCAAGGGTGCCACTCACCAACTGAACTGATTGGTAGACCTCTATAACCCCTGGAGTAAACACTTCGCCAGGTGAACTCGTAGGAGACTAAGGTCTCTAAGGAATAAGGCCCCCACCTTATTGCGCCCCCCTTAGAATCATCGTGAGCGACTGTCGCAGTTGGCCCTCACGGCATCGTGGGTCCTCTCGAACTAGGTAATCGTTAACCTACAGTTCGAGCCACGGCGGGAGTGCTAGCAAGCAGTGGTAGGGCTGTTGTCCACCCCTCTCCCTCAACCTCTCTGCAATCATGTGTGGCCCCTTTACTCCTTATGTGAGTCAGGTCGGCAAGCTATCATCAGCCTGCATCACCAATAATCATGTCAGAAATGTCAACATCAAATCATCAAATCAAATGAAACATCATAATAAACATATCAACCCAAAAGCACACTCCCTGACTCAGTTCGGAGTCCAAGGGGGTTTCTACCGATTCCTCTGCATCCTCAAGGTCAAAAACCCTGCACACTCAATAAAACTGAGTCAATAGCACCCGTCTACATCAAATAGTAACACATCATGTCATCTGTCAATCACCTCATAATCAAATATAAAAGGTCTAACATCAAAAAGGGTCCGGATCGCTTTCGAGCAAGTGTCCTCAAATAATAAGTGTTCTCAGTGCGCGAGAGCGGGATGTTACAGCAGGAATGGTTCTCTCTCCCTTGTAGCAAAGGGTGACACTTTACTAGACTCCCTTGAGTACAATTCATGCTCCTTCATGGCTACATTTGGAAAACTTGGACTGATTGTTAGCCAGAAGATGAGCCATTCCTTTTGATTCCCTATTGATGGGCCAAATGACTGCAATACCTTATTTATATTTGGAAATTCTCATGGAAAGAGTAGACAATAGGAAGACAGGGATTTGTGCTTCGTGCACATAAGGTGAATAATTTTTTTTTTCTCAAATCTCTTTGATTACATTTTTAGCATCCAAAAATAACAAGATCACTCGGTCAAAGATTACATTTTTCTCAATATTATTTTATGTTGCCAATAGTTGGGGGTTCTTTGTCATCTTTGGGAAGGTCAACAATGCCATACAATTCTGTGGCCTCATCGCAAGGACTGACTGATGCTTTCGAATCTTCCTTCTTCCATTGGACAAAGTGAGGTGAGTTATGTATCAAAAGTTTCCAAAACTATGACATGTTTTCCTTTGAATTTAAAACAAATTATTACTTTCAAAAACATGGATTATATACAGTAATTAATTATTGTGGCATGTGATATTCTTCTTGTGACAATTATAGCATTTATTTCAACAATGCTTTTGTTAGCATTTTCTTGTGACAATTATAGCATCTATTTCAATAACATTTTTGTTAGCTTCTTTCTACTTTTTGAATGGTATGAATATAGTTTTTGTGATATAGTAGGGAAAACACAATTGTTTCTTATCTGTATAAAAATAGATCTACTCAATACAATTGTGGGTCAATCAAAAAATCTAGGCATTAAAATGACATTGAATAAAATTGGAAGCATATTCACTTACACCCTATCTTCCTCTGCACAACCCACACATCATTAATTTTGGAATGACTCATAGGATGTCCCTTAAAATCTACCAATTCATATTTGACCATAGTAAAGATTGCCAAAAACATTATCCAAAAAATGATACGAGGGTAATAAATCGTGCTCTAGTAAAAATAGGACAATGAAAGAAATCCCAACCAGCATACCCTGAAGTGGGTGAATGGGAATGCCGAAAGGTATTATGCATACAAAGAATAAACTTTATAAGAATTAAACTCGTAGAAAGTTGCGTCAAGAAGAGAATATCATACTTTCCATCAAGCTAAAATCAATAAACTGAAGAAAAAGATGTGAATCAAAGATTGAAGAAAAAGACGTGAAATGTATACATGCAGGTCCAAACAAACTAAATCATCTTTGAAATATATAGACACCTTATTCATAGGTGACCGAGGCCTTGCACTTTGGGTTTGAGGGTTGGAGAGTGAACATTTCCATTGGGCATCGATTGAGATATAGGACTTGAATGTGATTGCATTTCTTTTTTAAACAAATTATGTGACCCTCCTCTGCCAATTTGGTATTCTTCTCTGTTGAATTAGAATCTCTTCTATTTGGGTTTTGAGTGTTATAGTTTCCTTAATTTAGGGTTAAATTGATAGGAGATCATTTTTTATACATAAACCCTGAAACAAGTTGACAAGTCTTTTCCCTTAGTTGTTTGGTCCTTCTATAGTGTGTGTCATTTAAATTAGATTTAGCGGTGGTTGAGACGAAAAACCGGCCCTAAAAAAATGCCCAAAATTTTCCAACTAATTCAAGAAGCCCAATTTTCCACCTGCTCATGAAGCTACCTTATGGGCTTCATGGGTGCATAGATAAAAAAAAAAAAAAAAAATTGAATGATACAGCTTAAACAATGTCAATTGTACGTATAGAGTACAAGTTTAAATTCATGGAGGAATCTATTCACACGCTCACTCGTCAACCTTAATTCTGAAATCTGATCTGAATTTACTTTAAAATTATTATTTTACTCAGTTCAAATATGTGATTTCTAACCACTGAAATCGAAACCATCCCGCAATCCTATCTGGTGCCGTCTGAAATAAGTTTGCGTTCAAAGGTTTGAAATAAGTTTACATCATCTATTAAAATGTGTTTTTAAATAATAATAATTAATTAAATGATTTAATTAATCAACACTTTTTTTACAACACATTTTTTTATTAAATAAAATAAATTTAATAAAAACGTGTCTGGGTCTTGGTCTTCAAAATAAGTTTACATCTTCTTAAAATATGTTTTAAAAAAATTATAATTAATCAATTTATCAATTAACTAATAAATCTTTAATAGGATGTTGTTTTACAACACATTATTTTATTAAAAAAAAACGGAGGGAAGTCCCTTGTCCCACAAACAAGGGGGTCTCATACACCAATTTGGTGTGTTGGCTTGGCCATGACCTTAAAAATAGATTATTATATAAATAAAATAATAATATCTTAACTAACTATTGAAAATAAATATTCTTATTATAAAATAAAAAAATAAAATTTTAACTAATTATTAAAAACAAATATTATTATTATAAAATAAAGAAATCGAATTTAAACTTTATCTATTGAATTTCCATAGTGCCCTCGTCTTCAACATAATTCTAGTACTTGTTTTGAGAAAGGAACCTTGCTATCTCATCCGCGCGGAGACTTGGACCTATTTTTTGAAAAGTTATTTCCATTTTTATCTCAAGAGTTAGTTATTAAATGTGTTTTTACATGGGTTTAAAATTTTTCTTTTACATAAATTAAAAAAGAAAAGAAATTGAAATTGTGTATTTATAATAATAATAATAATAAAGTTGTGTATTTATAATAATAATAATAATATTTTAGATGAGTTTAAATTTAAAACTTTATATTATTTTGATGATGGTAAGGGTTAAATTATGGATATTAGTTTGTTATAATAATAATTAATAATTAAATGTTGTAAAGTATTTAGCTAGTTTTCTCTTAATTCTTATAGATACGATGTGATTGGGGCACAATTACATTCAAGTTAACTTGTCCATCAGAACATCTCATGTAATCAAATTTATCCTAACATTATCCAATGCACTTGTTAATAAATGCACCTAAATTGCAATTTAAGAAAATAGTTGTATTAATATGATTTTTTATATAAGGTAATAAGGAGTAATAGTTCCTACCTCGCAATTAGTTATACTTGGTTTACTTAGATAAGTAAACATTATGAACATAGTTTTTCAAGTGGATGAATAATACCAAGAGAAATGTTTCTACATTGATAATATTAATCTTCTTTATGATCAATAAGAAATACAAATGGATAATGAAATGACCAAGTCAACATCAATTTATTGATTTACTTCTTGTCTTTCACAATCCTATTTCTATTTTACTCTTACATAATCATACTCTAGAATCACCTCCCTTCATATTTTCTATTCAAATTATTGTTGGGTGCACTTGGCATGTCTAATTTTACAAAATGGGTGATAAAAAAATTTGTTGTTTTTTCCACCTAAAAAGGTAGAGTATTACTTAAAAAACTCTAAATACTACACTTGAAGTATAAACTTTATAAAGAAAGAAGATTTTGATTTTACTCATAAAACTACATTAACTACATCTATCTAAGTGTTCATCTCAAAAACTTTCCAACTTCACTAGTATCTATCTTCCTTTCTCAATCACCTTATTAAGATATATTATTTTACTTTATTCTCTCAATTAATTTATTTATGTGATTTTGGAGATCTTTATGGGTTCAATGATGGATTTTTATATAATGTTTTGTTTTATGATGTTTTTCTTATTAGTACACAATACATATTTATTGTCTAAATTTTCAATGAAGTTTACATTAAATATTTTAGAATAGACTCCAAATTATTGTTATTTGAATTACAATATTTAACTGCAATGAATAATTTAAAAAGGTTCCACATTATTGTTACTTATATTACTTTGTAAATCAACATTTTATTTTAAAATTTAAATTATTTTTAAAATCTATATTTGATCTAACTTTACTAGCTTGATATTAGATGTAGCTTCTTTTTTTTCCTTCCCACTTTGATATTTGTGTTTTTGTCTTTTTATAATTATCTATGACTAGGAAGAGAAAACCATTCCAGCCACTAGAATTAATCAATGAATCAAGTGCACATGGGGAATAATTGATGTTCTTCATAGAAACACAACTTGCAGGTACTTTAGAAATTAATCATAGCTTAAATAATGTTTGATATTATCAAAATTTTACTATTTCAAGTCTGAGTAATATTCTCATTTTTCTTTTATTAAAAAGGAAAACTAGTTTAATTTGTGCTTAAATTTCTTCTCCATATGAAACAAATCATGATTATCTTATTTAAATATATGTGAAGAAAATGATTTGGAAAATTTACCTTTATGAAATATGTTATATTATATTTAGATGAATGGTTAGAGGAATGGTGTTGATGTATACAAAGATAAGTGGTTTATATTTTCAAAAATGATTTTTTATTTAAATTATTTTTTTTTGGAGTTACTTACCTATTTCTTTCAAGTTTTGTTTTTCAATGCATTTGACTCTACTCCTACAGGGGACACAACATCCCTTATGTAGGCCTCATGCATCTGCCATAACCTCTGATCATAACAAAGAGTGGATGTATAGAGTGTTCGAGTAAAGTGCAATTATAAGGAGATAGGATTCCTAACTAGACATATAGAATCCTACATTGATTTTGAACTCTAATCCACAATAACATAAATTTCAACAAGTCTATACAAAAATAGTGCCCCTTTACTACCATATTGATGAATATGCACATTGACAAGTTAGATGTATACATAAAGTTAACTACAATTCTCTTATACTAGATTTTTGTTTACCATATCTTTCAAGTTTTGTTTTGTATTATAATTTATTTTTTACTCTACTCATACAATAGAGACGACATCAACAACATCGCTAAAAACAAACAATAGAGACAACATTGCTCAAAAAAAATGTATAGAGTGATCAAATAAAGCGTAGTTATAAGGAGACTGAATCTAAAACAAATGTATACAGTGTAGTTATAAAGGGATTGAATGTAAAACAAATGTATAAAGTGATCAAATAAAGTGTAGTTATAAAGGGACCCAATCTTAAAATCTATTTCACTTTCAAAAAGCATTTACAAAAGTAGTCACCCTTTCCTACCATACCAATGAATATGTACATTAACAAAATCATTGAAGGTATGTGGATGAGAAAGGAAGAGGAAATGTTCACGTACAATTCACACAGAAGAGTCGGAGTAAGTGAGGAATTTGAACTGTTGCATATACAACTAATGCTATCATTTACTAAGTGAAGTGTTAGGACAAATAGGGGAGGATTATTTTACGACATATATTTCCACTGCATCAGTGGTTATCTCTTACCTGTAGTGATGAGTAACTCTTAAGAGGACTCCGTGAATACAATTTATGCAAATATTGGACTGAATGTTGGAAGATCCCCCCATGTAGTGGAATGGTATGCATTGCTCCTATACCCAGCATGGACACTCATCTGTTGTGACCTTTACGTATGTGACCCTTTGCCATTTTGTGTGCAATGCTTTTCCCTTCCCCTTCCGCTTACACTTCCTCTTACAGGACTATATTCCCACTATGGCATAAGCATATATTACCCCACAGGAATGGTTCTCTCTCCCTTTAAGAAAAGGGTGACGCTTGACTGGACTCCCTTGAGTAAAATTCATGCTCGTTCACCTTCATGGCTACATTTGGAAAACTTGGAATGACTGTTAGCCGGAAGATGGGTGATCCTTTTGATTCCCCATTGATGGGCCAGATGACTGCAATACCTTATTTATCCTTGGACAGTCTCATGGAAAGAGAAGACAATAGGAAGACTGGGATTTGTGCTTGGTGCACATAAGGTGAATACAAATTATTTTTCCCAAATCTCTTTGATTACATTTTTAGCATCCAAAAACAACAAGGTTACTAGGTCAAAGAAACAATGGAAAAAATTCCTTTACTTTTGCTTTAGTAGACAATGAAATGCCCAATAAGGAGAAATGTAATGTTCTAGATGGTAACAAGGTCAAACTATACTTTAAGTTGAATTATACTTTCATAGCAGTACACCAAATAAAAGGCATACAATTATAGGTGGGTATTTTCAAACTATACTTTAAGTTTAATTATACTTTCAGAGAAAGACACCAAATAAAAGGCATACGATTATACGTGGGTATTTTTAGTATTCTATGCTACCAATAATTGGGGGTTCCTTGTCATCTTTGGGAAGGTCAACAATGACATACACTTTTTTGGCCTCATAGATTGGATTGACTAATTCTCTCAAATATTCCTTCTTCTATTGGACGAAGTGAGGGAGGACCATGCCTCTTGACCATGCCTATGAAACAAGTATCAAATCTCACAAAAGGAGGCAACACAAGCTAGTAAATGATGACATTGAAACCCAAAAGGAGAGCCTACATGTGAACAACTAGACATTTTTGTTCATAAGGAACATGGCTTTGTCTTTGTGGATTCACCAAATGAGAAGCAAGGTATTCAACAATCTTATGCTCATCAAATGTTATAGCTAAATTACCAATTCTAGGGAATTGGGCTTGTTCACAAGAATGATGCCAATTTTTTATGCCCAAACTTACCTATGCAAATGTCAAGTCAAAACCCATATAATTGAGGCAAACCCAAGGTAACTTAGAAACGAGCTCTTGACACAAACCCCACTTTTCTCTATTTAGAGATGGTGCATTTCTAGCTCAAGGGGAGTACCTTATTTGTTGTTCCTGATTTGAGTTAAACCTAGAAATTGTAATAGAATAAATTAGAAACATGTAGAACGGATCGAGTAAGAATGGATTTAGTAGGCTAGTTGGATGCTAAATACTGGTGCTTTCCCATTAGGATATGGAGTTCTATGTTAACATACAAGACCTTGTCGTGGATGATGAAGAAATTTAAAGCCATTCTTAATTAATGAGTGACTCTTACCAAATGAATCAATGAAATTGTATATATCAATGCTATATGAGATCATTATTGATCTATAATTGTATGGCCTACGGTCAAAATGAATCACCAACACATCTCCTAAATGAGAAATAATAAAGATTGTAAAATCTTACCTACCAAAATCGATGAGAATTTGACATATGGAACCCAAGATTAAATTATAGAAACCCTTTGTTGTTTCAAATCCTATAGAACTTGAGAAGTAGGCTATCTTTGTGGCGCACACATGGTAGTCTATGAATTGATTATATGCTTATGTGTCACCCTATAATTGCTTCTTATCTACCATCATGGCCATGAGCGGGCCTCCAACTTATTTCCTAGGGATCAATAAGTCTCTTGTCTATTATATGAGAAGGGTAGTTCTTAAGTTTCCCAGCCTCTACCATTATTTATTTGCACTCCACATTAGTACTTAGGTGGAGTGTGAACCTCTCAATTCCCTTACTTCTTTCTTTATTTCCCATGCCACTCCCCATATTTTCATAGCCCCTTTTCTTTTGATCCTCATTCCTTAGCCTTTGTCTTTAAAATGGAGTGTGGAACATGGATGCAACACCTCCCTCCAACTTATCTGATCCTCAAAAGGGAAGGGCTTAAGTTTCCCAGCCTCTAACCTTTATTAATTTGCATGAAATATCCTTGATCCCACTGATCAGGATATTTACTATGGATCTAGGGTTCTGTCTCACAGATATGATACATTAGGGGTTTCTGAATGCGTTTTATCTGCAGATTTGATACTCTGGGGGTTTCTGGAGACGTTTCAATTGTGTGATTGAGATGTTTATGGTTATTTCATGTGCATGTTGTATATTATGGTTTAAATAGTATATAGATGATGCATGCAGAAATAAATAACATCAACTGCCCAATAATATGTATTATGAGACTCAAGCATGGAAATACAATGATATACTGGAAATATAGAATATAGTCATCAGTTAGATCGCATGGATCGTCACTGGAATACAACAAAATAACATAAAAATACTCATGATCATAAGATGAAGGCATATCTTATGCATGCACAGATAAATCAACAAAAATAGACGATCCCGGAGAAATGCGGTGTTATGCCCATATAATTCTAAACATCATTAAGTTTCCTAAACATTTTAATCAAGTGAACTGAAAAAAAACTTCATAACATGATATTGAATTTTATAACAGCAACTTCAGTAACTTGGATATATCAATAAAAACTAAATTATTTACAGTATGAAATAAATACACAACCTAACAAGTACTTGGATCTGATGCTAATTTATGTTGCCTCTTTGCTTCATTGTTTCCTTTCTGCTCCCTGCTACACAGATCAACCCTACCACAAATAGGAAAATAACTGCCCAAAACTATTGTCCTCCTTGCCAGCTAGGAAAAACTACCTAGCTCCAGGATATCTACGAATATCCTGGCCCTCCATGCCCAAAACCTCCAGCAACTCAGTGCCTCCCCTGATCAAAATTCGCAGTCCAAAACACTCTATTCCTTGCTCACAGCAAGCCAACTATCCACAAAATATCACAGGCTCATAGCCAATACCACAGTGCACAAAAAATCGCTACTCACAGCAAAACGTAGAATCTCTGCTCACGGCAAAACACAACCATCCACAGCATCCATTCCGTCCCCTCCCATCGAATGGTGCACACATCCCCCTCTTCCCGTCCCTTATTCCTCCTTGCCGACTCACACACTTACTCCTTCAACCACCCTCTCCTCCGTCCCTCATCATGAGTTAATGTTTTATCTTCTCGGGATCCATGGCTATCCCTCTCTACATACGCCACCATTTTTATAACATTTCCATTGATCTTTTAAATTATAATTCTCAGGTCATTAAATGTGGTCTATAGTTAGAGTATTACTTAGTTAATCACAATCATTTTCTTTTAATTAATTTTACTTTATAATCTTTAATCATTTATTCAATTAGGGTCGTTACATACACCCACCCTTCAAGAAACTTCGTCCCGAAGTTTAAGGTATCTGATGGTACAAAGGAAAAGAGCATGGTTCATACATTCACAACAAGTAACTGCATTAAGAGTAAATAAGTCATGAAAGCTCATACATACTAGTGTATATGTACAAGAAATGCATGTGTAGCTAGTACATGCAAGTCTCAGGCATGTACTAATAATCAAACTGTCATCCTTTAGTAATTTATGTATGCAGTCAATTCAGTCAGCAAGACTAGTCTTTTATAAAAGACAACAATTAATCAATTGTTTAAAAATTTCTTTAATCACAATTATCGGGTTTAACAATTTTATTTTACATAGTTGTAGTTTAGTTAATGAATATTCATATATACACATTTCTCCCTTTATCAAATTCCATCACAAAACAGATCTCCATATGTCTCAACTATTGTACTCATCCTTCCTTACTAACCTACTTCTGTCTCCCATCATATCCGTCCTCTTCTAGACTATCTTGGAGCGCCAACTATATTGGCCTAACTCCAAATAGAACCCGTAAGTGGAAGTGTCACTATCTCGAACGAGCTTCCCTAGCAAGCAACTGACAGTCCTCATCACACGTCTTGGGGAGCGTGAACCAGCATTGTCCTCCCAGGACTTCAGGTTTTGGAGGATACACGGTGGGAAATGCCTCCACCCCTCCTAACAGAACCAGGGTCAACACCCTACAATGGAGGATACTCGGTGGGAAATGCCTCCACCCCTCCTAGCAGAACCAAGGTCAACACCCTACAATGGAACATACAGGGAAACTGTGTTGCTAGAGGTTTTGTCATCGTTTATTCAGTTTTGGGTAGTGTTAGTACCAAAATCATAGCATAGTCATGCACTAGTCCACATATAATAGCAATGCATCCAAATCAATATAATTTCCCACATTTTATTCATACCATAATGTTTGTCGGTTAGTGGTCTTGATATCCACTTTCATCATCATGATCACTTGGCTATTTCTTGGCCCATAACCTGCAGATTAGTCTGCAATGCAAACTCATATATTTCTATGCATTATCATCATATAATTGCATACTTTTATCATTTCAATTTGGTATCCCCGTACCAATACATTAGCATCAAAGTTTTCCACATAGAATTAGATTTCATAACATCCCATAATTCAAACTCATCCTTCATTCATGAAATTATCATTTGCCCAAAATAGGCTGCATTATATCCAACATCATTCAAATAGTATTTAAACATTCAACAATTTCACTTTCTCACAATATGTCGCATCATAGACATCATTATCAATAACATTTAAACATTCGTAAAATTCACATCCACATAACAGATCGCATTACATGCCTCATCATTGATAACATTTAATCATTCATAAAATTCACATCCACATAACAGATCGCATTACATGCCTCATCATTGATAACATTTAATCATTCATAAAATTCACATTCACATAACAGATTGCATTACATGCCTCATCATTGATAACATTTAATCATTCATAAAAAGTTCATAAGTTTGACATTTAAGTGTATCACTTAATAGTTTCACTATGAATGGGAAATAAAGTGTATAGGCCTCAAGTAATCCTGGCTGTCTAAATCAAAAGGTAGTGTTTCATACACCCCACCTTCGATAAACACATTCTCGAGGTGGTCAAAATAGCCAGGGATAATCTCACTGTAGTGTCTTGACGTCCTCCCAAGTAGCATATCCTGGACTATACTTGTCCCACTGGACCTTAACTTGGTCTACCAGATAGTTTCTGAGATGTCGGACTCTACGGTCCAGTATGTGTAACAGTTCTACCATGAGGGTTCCCACGTCCGATACCTGCAAGTCTTTCCAATTTAGTTTATGTGATTCATCAGCAACATAATGGCGTAAAATAGATACATGAAATACATTATGAGTTTTATGCAAGTGGGGTGGCAGTACGAGACAATAGACAAGGGGTCCAATTTTCTCTTGGACCCTAAATGGCCCTATAAACCGAGGTGATAACTTTGTCCCCTTCCCGAACCGTATGGTACTCTTATTAGGACTGATACGAATGAAAACTTGGTCCCCTGCTTCATAATTTCAGTCTATCCTGTGTGCATCCGCATAACTTTTCTGTCTATCCTGTGCTTCCTTTAGCCTCTGCCTAATTTGAATCACCTGTTCATCCATTTTCTGAATCAATTCTGGCCCAATTTGTTACTCGTTCTTCTAATCTATCCCAACTCAATGGTGTTCTGCATGGCCTTCCATACAAAGCCCCGTATGGAGGCATTCCGATGGAACTATGATAGCTATTATTGTAGGAAAACTCTACCAAAGGTAACTTCTTCTCCCACTAGGTTTGATTATCCATTACGTACATCCTAAGCATGTCTTCGATGACTTGATTTACTCTTTCAGTTTGCCCATCTGTTTCAGGATGATGAGTTGTGCTTAAGTTTAATTGAGTCCCCAATGCTAACTGTAAACTTGTCCAAAATCTAGAAGTGAATCTGGAGTCCCTATCTGAAATAATCTTCTTAGGTATCCCGTGCAAATGGATAACCTCTCTTATGAACGCTCGTGCCACATCAGTAACATCATATGTGTCTCTAACTGGAATGAAATGAGCACTCTTGGTTAACTTATACACTATCACAAGAATGACATTATGTCTATGAGATGTGAGTGGCAACCCTACAACAAAATCCATTGAGATGACTTCCCACTTGGACATAGGAACATCAAGTGGTTGTAGGAGGCCTGCCGAGTGATGGTGCTCGGCCTTCACTTGTTGACACTCTAAGCATCTGGCGACGAAATGGACTACATTGCGCTTCATGCCTACCCAAAAGAAGAGTTTCTTCATCTCCACGTACATCTTCTTCACGCCCAGATGCGCACAATAAAGTGATCTATGGGCTTCCTTTAGTATGATGATTCTAATATCCCCATTCTCTGGGATATACATCCTTCCTCGATACCTTAACAATCTGTCTGTTTCTAGATTATACCCTTCATACTTTGGGTCTAACTGCCTCCTGTTCTGGAGGTTTGAAGTAACTTTCAAATACCAACTATCTCCTAGTAGTTATGTCAACACCTGTTCCCTCAGACTAACCTTTAAGGTCAACAAGGAGAAGATACGTGGTCTCCTACTCAAGGCATCTGCGACCACATTTTCCATTCCCTTTATGTATGAAATACCAAAATCATACTCACTCCATCGCCTTTTCCTGGAATTCAAATCTATTTGAGTGAAGAGGTGTTTTAAGCTTTGATGGTCCATCTTGAGTTCAAAATTTCGCCCCACAAGATAGTGTCTCCAAAGTTTCAGAGCTAGCATTACAGCTGCCAACTCTAAATCATGAGTCACATATAACTCTTCGTGGTTCTTCAACTTTCTTGATGCATAAGCTATCACTCCTCCATCCTGCATTAGCACGGCCCCCAATCCTTGTTTCAAGGCATCTGTGTAGACCATGAAGTCCTTTTCCATATCTGGCACTCGTAGAATTGGCGCACTAGTTAGTAACCTCTTAAGCTCAATGAATGCACTATCACATTCTTCTGTCCATTCATACCTGACCCCCTTGCGTTGCAAATTGGTGATGGGTTTCACTATTTTTGAGAATCCTTCCACAAATCTCTGGTAATAACCTACTAGCCCCATGAAGCTTCTCACCTCATGTGCATTTTTTGGCACTAGCCATTCCAGAATGGCCTTTACCTTTTCTGGGTCCACCGAGATTCCTTTGCCTGAAATGATATGGCCTAAATAGTGGATCTCTTTTTGGAAGAAGGAACACTTCGACAGCTTTCCATACAATTTGTTCTTTCTAAGGCAAGATAACACTATTCGCAAGTGCTCCTCATGTTCTCTTTCATTCCTGGAATAGATGAGAATATCATCCAGAAAAACTTGTACAAATCGATCTAAGTACTTCCGGAATACGCCGTTCATGAGGCTCATGAACACTGCTGGCGCATTGGTCAATCCGAAAGGTACTACAACAAACTCGTAATGTCCAAACCGAGTTCGAAAGGCAGTTTTTGGGATATCACTTTCCTTAATCCTTAACTGATGATACCCAGATCGCAAATCGATCTTTGAGAATACCGCTGCTCCCTTCATCTGATCAAAGAGGTCATCTATTCACGGCATTGGGTACCTATTTTTCACTGTAGAACAGTTCAAGTCCCTGTAGTCTATGCACAGTCGTAAGGATCCATCCTTCTTCTTTACAAAAATTACCGGTGCACCCCAAGGTGAGACACTGGGCCTTACTAGCCCTAAGTCTAGTAACTCCTTCAATTGCATTTGAAATTCACAAAGTTTCGGTGCCGTCATTCGATATGGAGTCTTGGATATTGGTTCTGCACTAGGTTTCATCTCAATGGTAAAATCAAGCTCCCTCTCAGGAGGTAATCCTGGTAATTCGTCTGGAAAAGCATCCTGAAATTCTGACAATACTGGGTACTAATCCAATGAGGGTCCCTTCCTTTCTTTCATTGCCTCCACAACATAAATTCGACACCCTTGTCTCAAACATCACTTATCCTTCATAGTTGATATAAAGCATAATGACAATTTTCTCTGTACACCTTGGATATCTATTGGTCTTCCTTCATCATCAATACAAAGTACCTTCTTAGCGAAACAATCTACCAAGGCTCGATGAGCTGCTAACCAATCCATTCCAATGATTAGGTCATATGCTCCAAGAGCAGTGACGTATACCGTCAACCTGGTAGTTCACACTCCTAGGTCTACTATACAATTATCAACACTAGGTCCTACAGCTTGTTTTTCCCCCGAAGCCATCTCGACTTGTTTAAAGTCATCGTGCTCATAGGCTGCCAGCCCACTCTTTTCTAATGCAAATGGTGAAATGAAAATATCTATCGCACCAGAATCAAACAAAATCTTAACATTAACATGATTTAGCGTACCTGATGACTCCACTATGGTGGATTGATGTTTAGCCTGGCGATTATTGACCGCTGTGTAAATCTGATGGTTGCTACTTGACCTTCCCATTGGTGCCTTTCCTTCTTTGTGCACAAACCCTGATTGTAACTCTGGATAGTCCCATTCGTAATGGGGTCCTTCACATCTCTAGCAGGCAAAACGAGATTGAACCGGTGCACTGTTATGTGACCGATTCCCAAATGAGTTCCTTCCCCTGGAACCCCTTCCCCTACTAGCTACTCCTCGAGACGGTCGTGGGCTTGTTTGCACCGTTGGAGATGAACGAGATGCTGCACTAGTTTCCATTGAAATCACTGCAACTACTGTCCTTGGCACGACTCTGTTACCATAAGGTGGTGGCCTTGAGCCCCCTCCCCTAGGAAATGTCCTCAGGGTCTTTCCTATGAATCCAGAGCAATGAGGAAATGTCGATCTTGTACCCCCTGTTAAGTTCATGTGCTCTTCCGCATAACGCGCACTTTCTACCGCCTCCGCTACTGAAGACGGTTTCCACATCCACACCATAGCTCTTATCTTTGGGTTCAATCCATAAATGAAGCACTCCGCCTGTCGTTGGTCATTGTCCATATACGAAACATACTTGACCAGTTCCATAAACCTGATCTCATATTCTTCTACAGTTCTGTTCCCTTGGACTAGGGCATGAAATGCCCCTACTTGTCGCTCCTCGTAGTATGCTGGTAGATATTTCCTTCGGAACCTTTCCTCGAAAAGTTCCCAAGATACTGTGTCTGGGGTAAGGTGTAGTTGTCTTTCCAAGTTGCCCCACTAGTTCAAGGCGCTATCTCTTAACTGAAAAATTATGATCTTTGCCTTTGAATTGGATGCATAGTCCCTTAGGGAAAAACACCTTGTCATGCCTTCCAACCATGCTTCTGCGCGTTCAGTGGCGCGACCTCTGGAAAACTCCAGAAGTTTGATCTTACACAATTCTCGTGTGATGTCTTCAGGTGGAAATTCTCCCCTTGAGTTCCTTGATGCTTTTGGATTACCCATTCCAGATGGTGGGGGTTCCACTTCAGTCCCTGCTGGTTGGCGCCCTTTTAAAGTCTCGTTAATAGCTTCTAACGAGCGTAGTATGAGAGCTAGTTCGGGCGATGGCGGTGGTGGTGCTGGTGGTTTTGGTGGTGGTGATGGCATTGGTGGCGTGGGCGGCGCCCATGATGACGCTCCCCAGCCTCGACCTCTTCGAGTCCTGGCCATCTGGTATGACTTAACCTGCATCACCCAAAGCTATCAGGGTGAGTTCCAGGACGTTTCAAATTGGTGCTACTTAAACTCAGAAACAGGGTTAGGCGTAAGTTTTATTTACTTGTCTGTAAACAGACATTACTCCATAAGGGGAATTGGCTCGGTTTTGGGTTAGGATTAAGCATCTAAGCTTGGTCAACATCAAACTTTGAGGTAGGCTAACCTTACACTTAAATAAATACTTAATTAATTTAAGTAATTTTCAACCCAATTAACCTTTCATTAATTTATACTAACTTAACCTTATTTATATGTAAAATTATTTATACCAAGTTATTCAATTTATTTCATATTATTCTTAATAATTTATAATATATATAACAAAAATTAGTTTAAACATGTACACAAAATTCGGGCACGCATGGGTTCCACGTGCTCGTCTGGCTTCCTCAAGCTCCCTCGTATCTAACCTCATCATTCTCCACCTGTCATCCTTTCAACTCTCTACGCGTCCTTCCTCTGTCCCACTCTCTCATCTGCTAGGACTTTCCTCGCAGCAGTATTTGTCCATCATAGCTCTGCCTCTGCTCTGCTCAAAGGTTTCCAGAATCTCCCTTGCCATGGCTCAGATCCTCACCATTGTTCAGAGCACCTTGCTAGTGCTGGGTATTGTTATATATGCTCCAGTTCGTTTTATAATAACCAAGTATAGTGATATGGCCACTAACAAGATCCAGAACCTGGAGTCCAGTCTCTCTGAAATATTGGGAATCATCCCCCTGTCTGTACGCATTGCGGAGCTTGCCCTCAACTATGGTAAGAGGTACGATTCAATCCGCCAGTTGTGCATAGTTTCAGTACCTTCATGAAGAATGCGGGTTAATTGAATTAAGAAATTGCACAAACTTTCCTTACGCTGTGGTAAAGAATGGTGATTTCTCTTTTGAACAAAATGTTTTTCTTGTAATTCCAACTTTGTACGGATTTTGGTGCTCTGCCTTCAATTTATTTCGTTTATCTTTATAATTCTATTCGTTTCTGCATATGCATGTAGTTAGATGCATATACCTTGTCTTCTATATTGCTCATGGCCCTTGGCTCCTAACCGTAAAATTCCCACTTAAATTTCAGGTTTCGGGGTTTCCTTATGCCCGATGTTGAGAGTTCCGTGTCCTCTCATACTCCCGATCCCTGATATGCCGATGCGCTACCCGTGCATTAGCCCTTCGGGCTAAATTTTTGGTCCATATGACCATTATACCACAAGGCCACAGCCCTGTCCCTTTTTGGATTTCCGAATATTGCAATATCGCATTGCATGAGTCCCGTATCTACGGAATTCCCGACATCCCGATGCCCGATTTCGTGATATGTTTAGGTCTTAATTAAACAGTCATTAATCAATTAATTTTTTTTTAATCGAGGATTAAGAGTTAAGTTAATTGCGTCATCTTTTGGGGTTCTTGATTTCGTAGTGCATGGACACCTTGTCCACGAAACTCGCGATATCCCGATACCCGATGCCACCTGTCCACCGTGGACTCTTCCGTGGGCCCCATTGTCCCTTGGCTTATCGGGAAATCGCGTTTTGCGACTTCACAACCCTTGTTGCCATGTTCTAGGACTCCCCATATCTCGATCTCCGATGAATCCCTCTTGTGGAGATTTCACCGATGGCGCTAGATGACTGCCATGCGTCCTCGGAATGAACGACTCAGATCTCGTTGGGAAATTGCGGATCATGATTTTCTGTTGCTCAATTTATTTACCCTTGAAAACTTCGATGCCCCAAACATCAACATGTTAGGATCTCATGCCACGCGTCCTCATCGATCGACGATTCAAAACTCTCATCGGGATATCGCAGATCGCGACTCCAACATGCGAGCATTCTATGCCCTCGAAAATCCTGATATCTTGATTCCCCGGTTGGCTGACAGCTGGCCTCCACTACGCCTCTGTCTTCCTCTTTTGTTGTAATGATAGCTGGCCCCGACTCATCGGGGTTTTTCAGATAGCGAATTCAAAGTGCCGATACATCATGTCCCTAGGATTCCCGATTTCCCGATGGACCAGAGACTCCGACGGATTTGACTCCTGGTCGGGACTTCCTCCGACGGTGTAGATCTCTACCATGTGTCCACTGGACGGTCCCGATCTTGTCGGTAAATTGCGGATCATGATTCCATGTGGCAAGAGTTCTATGTATTCAAAAACTTCGATATGCCGAACCCTGACTCTTTTAGATCCACAGACACGCGTCCCTCAAATGATGGACGGTCCTGATTACCCTTCACTGTTTCGGGGTTTTCAATACCAACGTGCCTATGTCTTCAAAATTCCCGATTTCCAATGGGACCAACGCTGATGGTTCTCGATGGTTGCCACTTATCCCACAGATGGACGGTTCAGATTATTTCAGAAAATCGTGTATCACAAATCCATTGTGCATGAGTTGCACGACTCCGAAAATCCTGATATTCCAAACTCCGACTCTCCGGGATCTCTCGCCACGCATCCACATTGATGGACGGTCTAGATTCGATCGGGAAATCACATATCGTGATTTCCTATTGCAACGGTTCTACACTCCCAAATTCTCTGATGGGTGAAATATCGTTGCCTCCCAGAACACCGACATGTGTCCTGCCGAGATTAACAGCTAGGATGCGTTCTCAGGATCTCGAGAACCACAAGGCCTCGATTCTCAGACTTAACAAAACCCCGATGACTCAGATTTCCTGATGACTCTTCCGGGGCTCCTCCTACGCATGCTTGGGCTTAAACCCCGTGCAACTTTTCTAGATCTAATGGCTGACGGGATTTTGCCCAAGATCTGACAGCTCAGATCCGTCCTCATGTGTAACAGACAGCTCTCCTTCTGGATATTTGATTTTTTGAATAAAACATTACGTAGTGTAAGAATTTCTCCTTTTGGCACGGTTAAAATTTATATGGGTCTATAGTTCCTGAGATTCTTCATTATTTAAAATTCCACTGAGGCTAATATGGGCAGCTATTTTACACTGTTCCCACACAATACAAGTCTTCTAAATTTCCTACGCATTGGATGTTCTTCCTTCAGGTAAGTTTGAGGTGAAGTAGGCCTTTTCAAGGTTCTGCAAATGTCCTCTTTACATTTTATTTAGTATTTTTCATGTAGTTATTAAATTTTCCAACTTCAAGCCTTCCATAGAAGCTTCCCTTAACATTTTCATCGATTTGAGGTGTCTTTTCTACCCGAAACTTCATTGACAAGTATTGCTCAAAATAAAATTACGTTATCATCTCTGTTTTTTGTGCTTAATAGCTTTATTCAGGCTGCTTCAAGGTAGCCATTCTATAGAAATAATCCTTCAAACTTTCTGGTTTGCTGCCATTATTTTAAAGGGCGTTCCTTCAAATATTCAGACTAAAACTGTAGTAGCCATACACGATCCCGTTATAGGGTATTTCCTAAAGCGGTTACTTATGATATACATGAGATCATTTGCTTGGATACCACACTGTATCAGTCCTCTTTAGTCAAATTGAACGTGTGTTTCTTACAGGTTAAGCATGGTTGGAGTTAACACTCCGGGTTTCGGCCCTTAGGCTGCAAATTTTGAACTAAGACGCTCTGATACCATATGTAATGCCCATATAATTCTAAACATCATTGAGTTTCCTAAACATTTTAATTGAGTGAACTGAAACAAAACTTCATAACATGATATTGACTTTTATAACAACAACTTCAGTAACTTGGATATATCAATAAATACTAAATTAGTTACAGTATGAAATATATACACAACTTAAAAAGTACCTGGATCTGATGCTAATTTATGTTGCCTCTTTGCTTCGCTGCTTCCTTTCTGCTCCCTGCTACACAGATCAACCCTGCCACAAACAGGAAAATAACTGCCCAAAACTACTGTCCTCCCTGCCAACAAGGAAAAAATACCTAGCTCCAAGATATCTACAGATATCCTGGTCCTCCGTGCCCAAAACCTCCAGCAACTCAGTGCCTCCCCTGATCAAAAGTCACAGTCCAGAACACTCTATTCCTTGCTCATAGCAAGCCAACAGTCCACAAAATATCACAGGCTCACAGCCAATACCACAGTGCACAGAAAATCGCTTCTCACAGCAAAACGCAGAATCTCTGCTCACGGCAAAACACAACCATCCACAACATCCATTTCATCCCCTCCTGTCGAATGGTGCGCACATCCCCCTCTTCCCGAGCCTTATTCCTTTCTACCGACTCATGCACTTACTCCTTCAAACACCCTCTCCTCCGTCCTTCATCATGAGTTAATGTTTTATCTTCTCAGGATCCATGGCTATCCCTCTCTGCATACGCCACCATTTTTATAACATTTCCATTGATCTTTTAAATTATAATTCTCAGCTCATTAAATGTGGTCTGTAGTTAGAGTATTACTTAGTTAATCACAATCATTTTCTTTTAATTAATTTTACTTTATATTCTTTAATCATTTATTCAATTAGGGTCGTTACATGCGGTAACTGCTACAAGTTGGAAAACTCATCTGGAAGGTTATACCCATCAGAATGAGATGGAATCTATCCCAATAGAAGCACCTTGGCCTCTGTAATGATACTGATGAGTGTCTAGAGACAGATCTGATCTCTGACGTACTGGATCTCACCCCTAGGGGTTTACGAGCCTCCCGAGACTCTGGATGTGTCCCAAATGATTTCACCAATGGAATCAGCTGCTATAGAACTCAAAACAATCACCTCGCCAAATGAGGAACTGGGTCAGAAGGGTTTCCCCAAATCTGCTCTAATACTTCGCCTGCAACCCCAAATGTCCGTCCGAAAGAGTTGTGCCCTAAATGGTTGAATGATGCGCTATGAAGTATTCCAATGTCGAAATCTGATGGAAAGTATCTCAATCCAAGTAGCTTGGCTGGATCTCAACTGGTTCAGAAGGAAACCACAATCTAATCTATGCCCTCATGCAGCTCCACAAACCCTCAATCTGACTTGCACCCTCACTAGTTCAGTTGCACACACTGTAATTGGATGCTCCTGAATATCACGGTGAAATACTTGGATGGTATCTTTGATGGGCTAGGATGTGTCTCTCAACACTGAAACCGATCAATGGTGGTGGTTTCCTCCAGAAATCCACAAAACAATAGAATTTGAATCTCTTCCTCCTCTGAGAACTCTCAACATCAAATCATAATAATGCATAATGAGGAATTAGGTCCAAGTCCTTCCTTTATACCCTTCTCGATATAATTCACCATTGACCTCACTTAAGCTAGCTTCTTTTCCTCCTAAGGTGAATAATTAATTAATTAAGTCCCCCTTTATCACCTTTTCATTCTAATTCTTCGTCGAGTTAGGCTTAAGTGACTTTTCCTAAGATTTTTGGCTTAATTCATTGTTTTGTCACCAAATCATTTTTATTTCTCCATCTTGTTCCCTGTTTGTGATTGAATATCGTCTACGGGAACATGTAGACTACTAAGCCACTCCCTGTTGACCTACTCTTGGGAATGAGACATCACAAGCCTCCCTTCCCGAGATTTCTTTTCCTCAAGCAACATCAATCCTGTGTGCTGCAAAATGTGTTCTCCCTCCCATTAGGCTTCCTCCACTGGAGGACCCCTCCATCTAACCAAGCACTCCCTGATGACCCTGCTCCTCAACCTGTGTTTTCTCTACTCTAATACCTCCTCTAGCACTAGCTCTAACTGGCCCTCCTCATCCAAGGGTGGAAACTCCTCTGAAATACTAATATGTTGTCCCACAACCTTTTTAAAGCAAGAGACATGAAAAACATTATGAATCTTGCTACCCTCTGTAATGACCCTAATTAAATAAATGTTTAAAGATCATAAAGTAAAGTTAATTAAGGAAAGTAATTATGGTTAACCAAGTAATAACTTAATTATGGATCACATTTAATGACCTGAGAAATATAATTTAAAGGATCAATGAAAATATTATAAAACGGTGGCATATGCAGAGTGAGGGGGGAGAAATCCCGAGAAGATAAAACATTTAAGGAGGGATAAGGGACAGGCACAGAGGGTGTTTGAAAGAGTAACTACGGGAGTCGGTAGGGAGGAATAAGGGATGGGAAGAGGGGGATGGGCATACCATTCGATGGAGGGAGAATGGATGCTGGAGTGTTTTTGGCTGTGAGCAGTGATTTTCTGAGCACGGTTGTATTTGTCGACTGCTGGCTTGCTGTGAGCGAGGAGCAGATTTTCTAGTTGTGACTTTGATCAGTTGAGCCACCGGGTTGCTAGAGGTTTTGGGCACGGAGGTCCAGGATATCCGTAGATATCTTGGAGCTAGGTAGTTTTCCTAGTTGGAAGGGAGGACAGTAGTTTCGGGCAGTTATTTTCCTGTTTGTGGTAGGATTGATCTGAGGAGCAGGTAGCAGGAAGGAAGCAACAAGGCACAGAGGCAATAGAAATTAGCATCAGAACCAGGTACTTGTTAAAGTTATGTATTTATTTCTTTCTATCATGATTTTAGTATTTATTGAGAAATCTGAGTTGTTGAAGTTGTTGTTATAAAAATCACTATTATGCTAAGAAGTTATTGTTTCAGTTTAATTAAATAAATTTTTTATGAATATTATTGATGTTCAGTAGTATTCTAGGCATTTCATATGGTATCAGAGCCTCTTAGTTCGAAATCTGGGCCTAAGGGCCAAAATCCCAAACGATTAACTCCAACCACGCTTAACCTGTAAGAAACACACGTTCAGTTTGACCAAATAGGACTGATACATATCCAAACAAATGATCTCATGTATATTACAAGCAACCGTTTTAGATAATACGCTTTAACTGGATCATATATGGCTACTACAGTTTTAGTCTGAATATTTGAAGGAACACCCTTTAAAATAATGGTAGAAAACCAGAAAGTTTGGAGGATTATTTCTATATAATGGCTACCTTGAAGCAGCCTGAATAAAGCTATTAAGCATGAAAAACAGAGATGATAACGTAATTTTATTTTGAGCAATACTTGTCAATGAAGTTTCGGGTAGAATAGACACCTCAAATAAGTGAAAATGTTAAGGGAAGCTTCTATGAAAGGCTTGAAGTTGGAAAATTTAATAACTGCACGTATTATACTAAATAAAATGCAAAAAAAAAAAAGAAAAAAAAAAAAAGAGACATTTACGGGACCTTGAAAAGGCCTACTTCACCTCGAACTTACCTGAAGGAAGAATTTCCAATGCACAGGAAATTTAGAAGACTTGTATTGCGCGGGAACAGTGTAAACTAGCTTCCCGTATTAGCCTCAGTGAAATTTTAAATAATGAAGAATCTCAGGAACTATAGACCCATATAAATTTTAACTGTGCCAAAGGAGAAATTCTTACACTATGTAATGTTTTATTCAACAAATCAAATATCCCGAAGGAGAGCTGTCTACTACGTGTAAGGACGGATTTGAACTGTCAGATCTCGGCCGAAATCCCATCAGCCGTTAGATCTAGAAAAGTTGTGCGGGGTTTAAGCCCAAGCGTGCACAGGAGGAGTCCTGGAAGAGTCATCGGGAAATCTGAGTCATCGGGGTTTTGTTAAGTCTGAGAATCGAGGCCTTGTGGTTCTCAAAATCCTGAGAACGTATCCTAGCCGTTGATCTCAGTAGAACACGTGTCAGCGTTCTGGGAGGCATCGAGATTTCACCCATCGGAGAATTTAGGAGTGTAGAACCGTTGCAATAGGAAATCGTGAAATGTGATTTCCCGATCGGATCTGGATCGTCCATTGACATGGACGCATGGCGAGAGATCCTGGAGAGTCGGAGTTCAGAATATCGAGATTTCTGGAGTTGTGCAACTCGTGCACAATGGAATCGCGATACGCGATTTTCCGATACAATCTGAACCGTCCATCTGTGGGATAGCTGGAAGCCATCGAGAACCATCAACGTTTGGCCCCATCGGAAAATCAGGAATTCCTAAGACATAGGCTCGTTGGTATTGAAAACCCCAAAACAACAAAGGGTAATTAGGACCGTCCATTGTGCGTGACACGTGTCAGAGGATCCCGAGGAGTCGGGATTCAACATATCGGAGTTTTCTCATGCATAGAACTCTTGCCACACGGAAGCGCGATCCACGATTTACCGACAAGAGAAGGACCATCCGTTCAATGGACACATGGTAGAGATCTACACCATCGGAGGAAGTCCCGACCAGGAGTCAAATCCGTCGGAGCTTGTGGTCCATCGGAAAATCGGGAATCCCGAGGGCATGTTGTATAGACACTTTGAATTCACGATCTGTGAAACCCTGATGAGTGGGGGCCAGCTGTCATTATAGCAGAAGAGGAGGACAGAGGTGTAGTGGAGGCCAGCTGTCAGCCAACCAGGGAATCGGGATATCGGGATTTTCGAGGGCATGGAATGCTCGCATGTGGGAATCGTGATCCGCGATATCCCAACAGGAGCTTTGAACCGTCCATCGGCGAGGACGCGTGGCATAAGATCCTAACGAGTCGTTGTTTAGGGCATCAGAGTTTTCGAGGGTAAAGAAATTGAGCAATAGGAAATCGCGATCCACGATTTCCCAATGAGATCTGAGTCGTTCATTTCAAGGACGCGTGGCAGTCATCTAGCGCCATCGGTGAAAGCTCCACAAGAGGGCTTGATCGGGCATCGGGATATCGGGAGTCCCGGAACATAGCAACAAGGGTTGTGAAATCGCGAAACGCGATTTCCCGATAAACCAAGGGACAGTGGGGCCCACGAAAGAGTCCACGGTGGACAGGTGGCATCGGGTATCGGGATATCGTGAGTTTCATGGACAAGGTGTCCATGCACTACGAAATCACGAACCTCGAAAGCCGACACACTTAACTTAACTCTTAATCCTCGATTAAAAGAATTAATTAATGACGATTTAAATAAGACCTAAACATATCGTGAAATCGGAGATCGGGATTTCGGGATTCAATATGCGTCGAATCCTTGTTATGGGAAACCCCGAATCCCAATAGGAATTAGGACTACAGTCACACAGGTGCAGGTCACATAGACCTCGGTGTAGCCGAAAGGGATAACATGCAAGGAAGAGGCACATCGAGTATCGGAATATCGGGAATTCCATAGACATGGGACTCAAGCAATGTGATATTGCGATATCCAAAAACCCGAAAAGGGACAGGGTTGTGGCCTTGTGGTATAATGGTCATATGGATAGATAATTTAGCTTAAGGGCTAATGCAAAGGTAGCGCATTGACATATCGGGGATCGGGAGTCTGAGAGGATAAGGAACTCTCCGCATCTGGCATAAGGAAACCCCGAAACCCGAAATTTAAGTGGAAATTTTACAGTTAGGAGCCAAGGGCCATGAGAAATAAAGAAGACAAGTTATATGCATATAACTACATGCATATGCAGAGGCAAATAGAATTATAAATATAAATGAAGCAAATTAAGAGAAGAATGCCAAAATCCATACAGAACAGGAATTACAAGCAAATCATTTTGTTCAAAAGCGAAAATTACCATTCATTACCCCCATGTAAGGAAAGCTTATGCAAATTCCTGATACAAATAACCATGCATTCTTCATGAAGATACTGAAAGTGTGCACAACATGCGGACTAAATCGTATCTCTTACTATAGTTGAGGGAGAGCTCTGCAAAATGTACAGACAAGGGATTGGTTCCCAACAATTCAGGGAAACTGGACTCCAGGTCCAAGATCTTGTCAGGGGCCACATCAATATACTCTGGTTCTGCAAAATGAACTGGAGCATATACAGTAATACCCATCAATAGAAAGGTACTCAGAACGATGGTGGGGATGTGAGCCATGGAAAGAGAGATTCTAGAAACCTCTGAGCAAAGCAGAGGCGGAGCTATGATGGACAAAGACTGATGTGAGGCAAGTCCCAGTGGATGAGAAAGTGGGACAGAGGAAGGACGCGTAGAGAGTTGAAAGGCTGACAGGTGGAGAATGATGAGGTTAGATACGAGGGAGCTTGAGGAAGCCAGACAAGCACGTGGAACCCATGCGTGCCCCAATTCTGTGTGCACGTTTAAACTAAATTTTATATATATATTTTATATTATTCTTAAAATAAATTTAAAAAATTAGTATAAATAATTTTATATAATAAGGTCAAGTTAGTATAAATTAATGAAGGGTTAAATGGGGTTGAGAATTACTTAAAGTAATTAAGTATTTATTTAAGTATAAGGTTAATCTACCTTAAAACTTGATGTTGACCAAGCTTAGATGCTTAATCCTAACCCAAACCTAGCCAATTCCCCTGATGGAATAATGTCTGTTTACAGACAAGTAAAGAAAACTTACGCCTAACCTTGTTTCTGAGTTTAAGTAGCACTAATTTGAAACGTCCTAGAACTCACCCTGATAACTTTGGGTGATGCAGGTTAAGTCATACCAGATGGCCAGGACTCGAAGAGATCGAGGCCCGGGAGCGTCGTCACGGGCACCACCCATGCCACCAATGCCATCACTACCACCAACACCATCAACACCACCGACACCACTAGCACCACCACCACCATCGCCCGAACTAGCCCTCATACTGCGCTCATTGGAAGCCATTAACGAGACTTTGAAGGGGAACCAACCAGCAAGGACTGAAGTGGAACCCCCACCATCTGGAACGAGTAATCCAGAAGCATCAAGGAACTCAAGGGGAGAATTTCCACCCGAAGACATCACGCGAGAATTGCAGAAGATCAAACTTCTAGAGTTTGTCGGAGGTCACACCAGTGAACGCGCGGAAGCATGGTTGGAAGGCATGACAAGGTGTTTTGCCTTAAGGGAATATGCATCCAACTCGAAGGTAAAGATCACGATTTTCCAGTTAAGAGACAGTGCCTTAAACTGATGGGGAAACTTGGAAAGACAACTACACCTTACCCCAGACACAGTATCGTGGGAACTTTTCGAGGAGAGGTTCCGAAGGAAATATCTACCAACATATTACGAGGAACAACAAGTAGGGGAATTTCATGCCTTAGTACAAGGAAACCGGACTGTAGAACAATACGAGATCAGGTTTATGTAGTTGGTCAAGTATGTTTCATATATGGACAATGACCAGCGACAGGCAGAGTGCTTCGTTTATGGATTGAACCCGAAGATAAGAGCTATGGTGTGGATGTGGAAACTGTCTTCAGTAGCGGAGGCGGTAGAAAGTGCACGTTATGCGGAAGAACACATAAACTTAACAGGAGGTACAAGATCGACATTTCCACATCGTCCTGGATTCATAGGAAAGACCCCGAGGACATTTCCTAGGGGAGGGGGATCAAGGCCACCACCTTATGGTAACAGATTCGTGCCAAGGACAGTAGCTGCAGGGATTTCAATGGCAACTAGTGCAGCATCTCGTTCATCGCCAATGGTGCAAACAGGCCCACGACCGTCTCGAGGAGCAGCTAG
This sequence comes from Picea engelmannii, assembly GCA_009831015.1. NCBI lineage: Eukaryota > Viridiplantae > Streptophyta > Pinopsida > Pinales > Pinaceae > Picea > Picea engelmannii. The sequence goes on along the minus strand of ML794892.1, from coordinate 201,520 downwards.
TAGGGGCAGGGGTTCCAAGGGAAGGAACTCATTTGGGAATCGGTCACATAACAGTGCACCGGTTCAATCTCATATTTCCTGTTGGAGATGCGAAGGACCCCATTACGAGCAGGACTGTCTAGAGTTACAATCAGGGTTTGTGTACAGAGAAGGAAAGGCACCAATGGGAAGGTCAGGTAGCAACCAACAGATTTATGCAGCAGTTAATAACCGCCAGGCTGAACATCAATCCACCGTAGTGGAGTCAACAGGTACGCTAAATCATGTTAATGTTAATATTTTGTTTGATTCTGGTGCGACAGATAGTTTCATTTCACCATCTGCATTAGAAAAGAGTGGGCTGGCAGCCTATGAGCACGATGACTTTAAGAAAGTCGAGATGGCTTCGGGGAAGAAACAAGTTGTAGGACCTAGTGTCGATAATTGTATAGTAGACCTAGGAGTGTGCACTACCATGTTGAAGGTATACGTCACTGCTCTTAGGGCATATGACTTAATCATTGGAATGGATTGGTTAGCAGCTCATCGAGCTTTGATAGATTGCTTCACAAAGAAGGTTCTTTGTGTCAATGATGAAGGAAAACCGATAGAGATTCAGGGTGTATGGAGAAAAGTGTCATTACGCTTTATATAAACTATGAAGGTCAAGCGATGCTTGAGACAAGGGTGTCGACTTTATGTAGTGGAGGCAGTAAAATAAAGGAAGGGACCCTCATGGGATCAGTACCCAGTATTGTTAGAATTTCAGGATGTTTTTCCGAACGAGTTACCAGGATTACCTCCTGAGAGGGATCTTGATTTTACCATTGAGATGAAACCTAGTGCAGAACCAATATCCAAGACTCCATATCGAATGACGGCACCGGAACTTTGTGAACTGCAAATGCAATTGAAGGAGTTACTAGACTTAGGGCTAGTAAGGCCCAGTGTCTCACCTTGGGGCGCACCGGTAATTTTTGTAAAGAAGAAGGATGGATCCTTACGACTTTGTATAGACTACAGGGACTTGAACCATGCTACAGTGAAAAATAGGTACCCAATGCCGCAAATATATCACCTCTTCGATCAGATGAAGGGAGCAGTGGTATTCTCAAAGATCGATTTGCGATCTGGGTATCATCGGTTAAGGATTAAGGAAAGTGATATCCCAAAAACTTCCTTTCGAACTCGGTTTGGACATTACGAGTTTGTTGTGGTGCCTTTCGGATTGACTAATGCGCCAGCAGTGTTCATGAGCCTCATGAACGACGTATTCCGGAAGCATTTAGATCGATTTGTACAAGTGTTTCTGGATGACATTCTCATCTATTCCAGGAATGAAAGAGAACATGAGGAACACTTGCGAATAGTGTTATCTTGCCTTAGGGAGAACAAATTGTATGGGAAGTTGTCGAAGTGTTCCTTCTTCCAGAAAGAGATCCACTATTTGGGTCATATCATTTCAGGCGAAGGAATCTTGGTGGACCCAGAAAAGGTAAAGGCCATTATGGAATGGCCAGTGTCGAAAAATACACATGAGGTGAGAAGCTTCATGGGGCTAGCAGGTTATTACTGGATATTTGTGGAAGGATTCTCAAAAATAGCGAAACCCATCACCACTTTGCAAAGCAAGGGGGTCAAGTATGAGTGGACAGAAGAATGTGATAGTGCATTCATTGAACTCAAGAGGTTACTGACTAGTGTGCCAATTCTATGAGTGCCAGATATGGAAAAGGACTTCATGGTCTGCACGGATGCCTCTAAACAAGGTTTGGGGGCCGTGCTAATGTAGGATGGAGGAGTGATAGCCTATGAATCAAAAAAGTTGAAGAATCACAAAGAGTTATATGCGACTCATGATTTAGAGTTGGCAGTTGTAATGCTGGCTCTGAAACTTTGGAGGCACTATCTTGTGGGGAAAAATTTTGAACTCAAAACAGACCACCAAAGTTTAAAACATCTCTTCACCCAAAGAGATCTGAATTCCAGACAAAAGCGATGGAGTGAGTTTATGAGTGAGTATGATTTTGGTATTTCATAAGGGAAAGGAGAATGTGGTCACGGATGCCTTGAGTAGGAGACCATGTATCTTCTCTTTGGTAACCTTAAAGGTAAGTCTGAGGGAACAGGTGTTGACACAACTACTAGGAGACAATTGGTATTTAAAGGTTACTTCAAACCTCCAGAGCGGGAGACAGTTAGAGCCAATGTATGAAGGATATAATATAGAAGCAGACAGATTGTTGAGATATCGAGGAATGATGTACATCCCGGAGAATGGGGATATTCGAAGCATCGTACTACAGGAAGCCCATAGAGAACTTTATTGCACACATCTGGGTGTGAAGAAGATGTACGCGGAGATGAAGAAACTCTTCTTTTGGGTAGGCATGAAGCGCGATGTAGTCCATTTCGTCACCAGATGCCTAGACTGTCAACAAGTGAAGGTCGATCACCATCACCCGACAGGCCTCCTACAACCACATGATGTTCCTATGTCCAAATGGGAAGTCATCTCAATGGATTTTGTTGTAGGGTTTCCACTCACATCTCATAGACACAATTCCATTCTTGTGATAGTGGATAAGTTAAACAAGAGTGCTCATTTCATTCTGGTTAGAGACACATATGATGTTACTAATGTGGCTTGAGTGTTCATAAGCGAGGTTATCCGTTTGCATGGGATACCTAAGAAGATCATTTCAGAGAGGGACTCTAGATTCACTTCTAGATTCTGGACAAGTTTACAGTCAGCATTGGGAACTCAATTGAACTTAAGCACAACTTATCATCCTGAAATAGATGGGAAAACTGAAAGAGTAAATCAAGTCATGGAATACATGCTTAGGATGTACATAATGGATAATCAAACCTAGTGGGAGAAGCACCTACCTTTGGTAGAGTTTGCCTACAATAATAGCTATCATAGTTCCATCGGAATGCCACCATACGAAGCCTTGTATGGAAGGCCATGCAGAACACCATTGAGTTGGGATAGATTAGAAGACCGAGTAACCATTGGGACAAAATTGATTCAGGAGATGGAGGAACAGGTGATTCAGATCAAGCAGAGACTAAAGGAAGCACAGGATAGACAGAAAAGTTATGTGGATGCACACAGAACAGACCAAAATTATGAAATAGGGGACCAAGTTTTCATTCGTATCAGGCCGAATAAGAGTACCATACGGTTCAGGAAGGGGAAAAAGTTGTCACCACGGTTTATTGGGCCATTTAGGGTCCAAGAGAAAATTGGAACCATTGCCTATCGTCTCGTACTGCCACCCCACTTGCATAAAACTCATAATGTATTTCATGTATCTGTTTTATGACATTATGTTGCTGATGAATCACATAAACTAAATTGGAAAGAATTGCAGGTATCGGACGTGGGAACCCTCACGGTAGAACCGTTACGCATACTGGACTGTATAGTCCGACAGCTCAGAAACTGTTTGGTAGACCAAGTTAAGGTCCAATGGGACAAGTATAGTCCAGGATCTGCTACTTGGGAGGACGCCGAGACACTACAGTGAGATTATCCCTGGCTATTTTGACCACCTCGAGAATGTGTTTCCCGAAGGTGGGGTGTATGAAACACTACCTTTATATTTAGACAGCCGGGATTACCTGAGGCCTATACACTTTATTTCCCAGTCATAGTGAAACTATTAAGTGATACACTTAAACGTCAAACTTATGAATTTTTTTTATGAATGATTAAATGTTATCAATGATGAGGCATGTAATGTGACCTGTTATGTGGATGTGAATTTTACGAATGTTTAAATGTTATTGATGATGATGTATATGATGCGACATATTGTGAGAAAGTGAAATTGTTGAATGTTTAAATACTATTTGAATGATGTTGGATATAATGCAGCCTATTTTGGGCAAATGATAATATCATGAATGAATGATGAGTTTGAATTATGGGATGTTATGAAATATAATTCTATGTGGAAAACTTTGATGCTAATGTATTGGTACGGGGATACCAAATTGAAATGATAAAAGTATGCAGTTATATGATGATAATGCATAGAAATATATGAGTTTGTGTTGCAAACTAATCTGCAGGTTATGGGCTATGAAATAGCCAAGTGATAATGATGATGAAAGTGGATATCAGGACCACTAACCGAGAAACATTATGGTATGAATAAAATGTGGGAAAGTATATTGATTTGGATGCATTGCTATGATATATGGACTAGTGCATGATTATGCTATGATTTTGTTACTAACACTACCCAAAACCGAATAAACGATGACAAAACCTCTAGAAACACGGCACTCTTGTATGTTCCATTGTAGGGTGTTGACCCTATTTCTGTTAGGAGGGGTGGAGCCATTTCCCACCGAGTATCCTCAATTATAGGGTTTTGACCCTGGTTCTGTTAGGAGGGGTGGAGGCATTTCCCACTGTGTATCCTCCGAAACCTGAAGTCCTGGGAGGACGGTGCTGGTTCACGCTCCCCAAGATGTGTGATGAGGACTGTCAGTTGCCTGCTAGGGAAGCTTGGTCGAGATAGCGACACTTCCACTTACGAGTTCTATTTGGAGTTAGGCCAATATAGTTGGTGCTCCAAGATAGTCTAGCAGAGGAAGGATAGGATGGGAGATGGAAGTAGGTTAGGGAGGAAGGATGAGTAGAATAGTTGAGACTATATGGAGATCCATCTTGTGGTGAAATGTGATGTCATCCCTTCAAAAAAAAATGGAGAGAAATGTATATATATGAATATTCATTATTATGTAATTAAACCACAATTTACTGAACTGGACAATAGTAATTAAAGAATTTCTCACACAATTAATTGACTATTGTCTTTTATAAAAGACTAGTCTTGCTGACTGGATTGAATGTATGCATAAATTACTAAAGGAGGACAGTTTGATTATTAGTATATGCATGAGATTTTCATGTACTAGCTACACATGCATTCCTTGTACATATACATTAGTATGTATGGACTTCTTGATTTACTTACTAATATTGTCAGTTATTTGTTTTGAATGAATGAACCATGCTCTTTTCCTTTGTACCATCAGATACCTTAAACTTCGGGACAAAGTTTCTTGAAGGGTGGGTGTATTTAACGACCCTAATTAAATAAATGTTTAAAGATCATAAAGTAAAGTTAATTAAGTAAAGTAATTATGGTTAACCAAGTAATAAATTAATTATGGATCACATTTAATGACCTGAGAAATATAATTTAAAGGATCAATGAAAATATTATAAAACGATGGCGTATGTAGAGTGAGGGGGGAGAAATCTCGAGAAGATAAAACATTTAAGGAGGGATAAGGGATAGGCACTGAGGGTGGTTGAAGGAGTAACTGCAGGAGTCGGCAGGGAGGAATAAGGGACAGGAAGAGGGGGATGGGCATACCATTCGACAGAGGGAGAATGGATGCTGGAGTGTTTTTGGCTGTGAGCAGCGATTTTCTGAGCACGGTTGTATTTGTGGACTGCTGGCTTGCTGTGAGCGAGGAGAAAAGTTTATGGTTGTGACTTTGATCAGTTGAGCCACCGGGTTGCTAGAGGTTTTGGGCACGGAGGGCCAGGATATCCGTAGATATCCTGGAGCTAGGTAGTTTTCCTAGTTAGCAAGGAGGACAGTAGTTTTGGGCAGCTATTTTCCTGTTTGTGGCAAGATTGATCGGAGGAGCAGGTAGCAGGAAGGCAACAACAAGGCACAAAGGCAACATAAATTAGCATCAGAACCAGGTAGTTGTTAAAGTTATGTATTTATTTCTTTCTGTCATGATTTCAGTATTTATTAAGAAATCCGAGTTGCTGAAGTTGTTGTTATAAAAATCACTATTATGCTAAGAAGTTATTGTTTCAGTTTAATTAAATAAAATGTTTATGAATCTTATTGATGTTCAGTAGTATTCTGGGCATTACACCCTCCAGTAGATATATCTCATATGCCACCTCACCTATCTTCTTGATGACTCTGTATGGCCCATAAAACTGTGGATTCAGCTTCTCTGCTTCGCTCCTCTTCAATGAGGATTGTCTGTATGGTTATATTTGGAGAAAAACCAAATCCCCTAACTCAAAACTACACTCGATTTTGTGTCGGTCTACACACACATTTTGTTGGTTTTGATTCATCTGCAATTTCTCCCTCACTGACCTTAGAATCCTTCGACTCGCCTCCACCTAGTATTTGGCCCTCGGGACCCTGTTGTCCCCAAAAATAGTCTCCACAAAGGATGGTGCATCGTATTCTTACAATGCCCTGAACAGTGACATCCTGATGGACATATGGTAAGTTGTGTTGTAACAATACTCACCCATGTGTAACCATCTCACCCATGTGTGTTGTTTCCCCCCCACATAGTTCCTCAGGTACCCCTCCACCCATCTGTTGACAATATATGTCTGTCCATCTATCTATGGGTGGTAGATGGTACTTGTAGCTAGCTCTGTACCTGTCAACCTGAACAGCTCCTATCAAAATGTGTTGATAAAGTGCCCATTTCTATCACTGACTATTTTCCTGGGTAAACCATGCAACCAGAATACCTCCTTGAAAAATAACTCTGCTACCTGTATGGCCTTGTAGTCTGTGGGTATGGAAAAGAAATGTACAAATTTGGTCAGTATGTCGACCACCACAAATATACAGTCTCTTCCCTACACTCAAGGAAGGCATGTAATGAAATCCATAGAAATGCTCTCCCATTTCTGCTTTGGAATGGGTAGAGGTTGTAGCATCCCTACAGGGTGTGTCTACTTGGACTTGATCTACTGAAAAGTCATGCACTCCTGGATATGTTTTAGCACATCATCCTTGAGACCCTTCCATGAGATTCTCTCCCTGATTTGCCTATATGTTTTGAAGTACCCCTGATGCCATGTTGTAGGCGAATCATGTTATAGATCTGGTCCTTGTAGAAAATGATGTCATCAAGAACCTAGTATCTCTCATCAACCACTTGTCCATCCATCACCTCACAAGAATTTTTTTTTTGGAGTACTCTACCAACAAATGACCTTTCCAATCTGTATAAATGTCTATCATCGAACATCTTGTTGGCCTCCTCGATAAGGCATCGTCTAGGATATTCATTTTTCCCTTGACATACTCAATGTCAAAGTCAAAGGCTTGGATCTTTGAGACCCACTTTTGTTGTCTCTCACTGAGATCTTTCTGATCTAGGAAATACTTGAGACTGTTATGATCAGTCTTTACTACAAATCTGTTGTCTACCAGATACTACCTATATTTGGTTAAAGCATGCATGATCGCTAGCATTTCCTTGTCGTATATGAGATAGAGTCTCTTTGACTCATTGAGTTTCCTTCTCTAAAACACAATGGGGTGTCCCCCTTGCATCAAAACTGCTCCAATTCCCACCTCTAATGTGTCGCACTCTACGACAAATAGCTGCGAGAAGTCTGGAAGGTATAGAACAGGGCATGTGCTCATAACCTCCTTCATTTTGTCGAATGTCTGTTGTGACTCCTCTGTCCAATGAAAATAACCCTTCTTGGTCAAGTCTTTGAGTGGTGCTCCCGAGTCCCAACTGTGAAAAGACCTCGATGAACCACTTGTAGTAACTGCATAACATGTGCCTGTTGGGCCTGATGTGCCCAGCATGAGTCCTAGATGTATTTGCTTACCTAGGTTCAGTTGTTTCATAATTTTCCTTTGGATATCTATATTTTTTTAAGCCAATGAAAATTGGTTAAATCATAATATCTCAATGGGCCTTTTGAAGATCCTTTAATTAGTGAGCAACCTCCTTTATACTCATCCACTGTGAGCTTCGAATATACATTTTTTATTAACAAAAACATTTCCCAGTATTTGTGATATATATATATATATATATACATAATTTTAATATGATAATTGTCATGTCCCCACAATGTGCCTTGCAATCATGCACCTCTTGATGTCGTGTGACACAATGATGTTTCTCACTTGGTTTCTTGGCACCACAAAGAATACTTCATTCAGGCTGGTCGGTAACCTAGAATGAAGTACTTGTATGCTCTATGTGAAGATGTGACTTGCCGAAATGATGCAAGGGGCATGACCTTGTCTAGAACTGAAGGGGTTTGACTAAGTGAGAAGAATAGGTTAAGACTGTAGTGGGTGACTCAACAAGACCAAGAGGAGTTGGACAGGATGACGATGAGATAGACAAAAAAAGGTTTGTTGGATGTGGAGACATGCATTCTTTAGCGACAAACGCAATAGTTGGATTGATCACCCAACCAATTTTAAACTTGAGAGGATCCAATGTACATGACACACAAACAATAGAGTCGAAGTATCGAAACCATCATGGTTCAAGAGAATCCAACACTTGGGCACACTTTGAAGAACTTCCTAATGAGAGTTTCCTTGATGACAATAGTTGAGGGGACAACAATCCTTGAGAGGTGATGAGATCGTAAGATGGGGAAAATACGCCATAGAGATAAACAGATGTTGTTGGGGAGGACAAAAAATTGGAGTGGGGGAGGATGTAGGGTCTCCTATGATTCCCATCGAGCACATACGCTCCTTCAAAATATTCGATGATGGAACGGGTGAAGAGCACAAGGAAGGAAGCGATCGATTGGGTGAATGAAGATGTTTGGGTGTGAGCAAGGGAACCTTGGGCGCACAATGGTGACATGCAACACCAAGGGAGCACACACCTTACTTGCCTTAGAATGATTGATGAATAATTGGGTTGTGTTTAGACAAGGGTGGGGCAACTTGGGAACATGCTCAAGCAGTGGATTCGTCTTCCCTCAGCAACATGGGCACACCAAAGAGGTTGGGTGACCTTATCGACACATCCACGAGGAGTCACGACGATTGACACAAGAAGAGCGCTCAAGGCAAGGGGTGTGTGCCCAATGATGGGATGCATCTGTCCAAGAGATTAATGATTGATGAGAGCACCTGATTAGATGGGCACATTGGGTCAACAAAAGGGTGAGTCATTCGGTTGAGTGTGGATTTTCAAAGGGGCACGACGAACCAAAGATATGTGATGTTCACACAAGTGACTCTTGGAGTCCATATAAAACCAAGGGCGCACAACCAAAGGAGGACATAGAGAATTTTCACAAGAGATTTGGAGAGCAAGTATGAGGCAACGAACTAAGGTAGAGTTGCCAATATAGAAGATAAGTAGCCAAGAGTTGGACATTTTGGGAGGTTTTTGGGATGTCTAAAAATGCTCAGGTCTGTGGAGGCATGTGTGATGTAGAACCAAAATCTATGTTAGCTTGGTGAAATTATGCGAAAACGAAGGGACAAAAATTCTGCGGTTGTGGGCACGTCTAAAGTGCACCACAGGTGGTTGCGGAGATGGTTACAACAATGATTCTTGGTGTGACAAATATTTTCTTGAGTGTTGTGGTGAGGTGAGGTGAGTCATGTGACTTTGCTGAATTTGTAAATCGAGCCAATATTGCTCATATTGTAATTGTTTTGCAATAACAAAGACTTAGACGGATGTTAGGCATGGTTTGTGTTGCTCGCACTATTTATGTGTTTGTCTTTGTTTTGTTCTACAGTTGTTCTCTTGGATTCTTGTGTTCAAGGATGCATGCTTAAATAAGACTAAGTGTTAAACGGTTTTAACGATTGTCTAGGTAAGCAAGATTTGCACTAGAGTAGGAGTGTGACTCATCACTAGCCTAGAACGAAGTATGGGTATGCTCTACGTGAAGAGACGTAGTCCGAACGGAGTATTTTTTGGTATGCCAAGTAACCAAATAAGAACTGTCACAGTGTCGCATGCCCTCGAGAGCTGAATGATTACATGATCTGATGGGGTATCCTTTAGGGTTGTGACAATAATAATGATGATTAATGAATAGTAATTATAATTAATTTGAAATCACATCTTTTAATTGAAAGTATTTACTCTTAAATTTTCCAAAAATATATATTTCCAACTGACCGACAAATCTCCGTTATGGGCTTCCCGTCTGTATTCAATATAGTGTGTTTTCATCCATTCTGGTTTTGATTGTTTCTTTTAGTGTTATAATTTCCTTAATTTAAAAATAGATTGATAGAAAATCACTTTTAATCTATAATCCCACACATATAGTATCTCCCTGAAACAAGTCAAAGAATCTTTTCCTTTAGTTCTTGTGGGACTTCTGTCCTCTGTGCCGTTAAATTATATTTATCGTGGCTGATACAGACTACGCCTACAGGAGAAGAGTCGGTGGCCTTCAAAAATGCCCAGATATTTCCAACTGATCGACAAATCTCTGTTATGGGCTTCCCATCTGTATTCAATATAGTGTGTTTTCATCCATTCTGATTTTGATTGTTAGATGTAGGCTTTTAGTGTTATAATTTCCTTAATTTAAAAATAGATTGATAGAAAATCACTTTTAATCTAGAATCCCACACATATAGTATCTCCCTATGTGATTTTTCCTATGAAATTACATCAATTACATTTAGGTGTTCATCTCACAAAATATCAAACTTCATCGATCTTTATTTTCCTTTCTCAGTCATCTTATTAATGTTCATTGTTTTACTTTCCTCTTTCAATCAACTTATGTGACTTTTGAGTTGTTTTAAGATTAAATATTTCATTTTTTTATTAGCTCACAACAAATACTATTTGTCTAACTTTTTTTTATGAAATTTACATTAAATATTTTAGAATATATTCCAAATTACTATTATTTGAATTACTAAATTTAATTGTAATGAATAATTTAGAAGAAATTCCACATTATTATTACTTATATCACTTTGTAAATCAATATTTTATTTTTTAAAGTTATTATCTTTGAAATCTATAAGGCTCGATCTAATTTTACTACCTTTTTTTTTTAAGTAAGAAGTATGATATATTAAAATCCTTCCAGAGCCAAAAGGGAGTTCCAAAGTACAGATATGGTCATGTTGTAATTATTGGACTGCCCCAACAGAGGGGAAATCAGTCCAGTCAGCAGAGTAGTCAGCATAAGTAATATGATAAACTGAGAAGAGGAAAGTCCTAGACAGCCTAGAAATCAATTGAAACTAAAAACATCTGACAAGATCTCAAATGACAACAAGGCCTAAACATCTAGCATATAACCTGGCCAGGTGGCATGGAGGTCCTCGGTCCAGAGTTCCTCCTTGACATATGTCACCTCGTCTTCCCATTGCACCTCGACTTTCTCTTTGGTCGCGATTCTGTCATCACCTTTCATGAGATCCTGCAATGGTCCCTTTACTGAGTTCACCTCCATAGTCATGGCCTCGTGCCCATCTTGTTCTAGCCCAAACTCTATTGAGCGCTGCATTGTGACGTTTCCACCCTCGGTAGTTGCACCGGGTACCTACACTGAAGTCGCTCTTGTCGGGTCCATGTGGAAAGCCTCATGCATGGAGGAGAGAAGCTGAAGAAGGACTGCCACCTTTTCATCTGTGGTTTGCAAGAGAAAATGAAGGTCCTCCATCCCCTGGTGGAGTTCAAAGACTAAGCCGTAAAGGATGGCTAGATTGTTTTTAAGACGCTCTCCATGGAATGAGTCAGAGGATGGGTGCCCATTGTTCTTAGGCTTGCACAGAGGAGGAGGCTCACCTCCTAAGTTCCCTAGAGAATCTAAGACTGGTATAGGGGTTAGCTCAGCCACAGGTGGGGTGGGAAGGATATGCGAGGAGTAGCACAGCAGTCGGGGGATGATTGCTAGGCAATTGAACTGCATAACTGGTGGAGTGGGAGGGGCAGTAATGGAAGGCTCAGCTTGGATGGAAGGGGAGGAGCAGATGGAGGCTGAATCCAGAGGCGAGACCGAAGGCTGACGAGGTCTCCAGGGAGAACCCCTCTGCGACCTCCCCCGTGGTTGCGGCATATGGTTAGGCTTGTAGCTAACCGCAGAGACAAGGTGCACCAGGTAGAGGTAGAAGGCCTTGGGGCAATTAGGAGCTGCAGGGAGCCATAAAATTCTAGCAGGAGCAAGCCATGGCAGCGAAGGGGGGAGCCCTTCGGACCACAAGAAGAGATGAGGAATGCATACCAAAAGAAAAGCCATGCAAAGACATGTATTAGGAGAGGAGGACTGCATTAAAGCCCTTTCACATCGAATTGAGAGCTAGTTAATGCTCGGGGAGGGTGGCGGGCGGTGGCATGAGCCTGTCACATGGCTCCATGCCCCGGTGGCTGGTGTTGGCCTCCATTATGTGCCATGTGTTCCTCACTAACACCCCATCTGGGGGGACATCCACCATTCCAGCTTTGCGGATACACTGCTGAAGGATGGGGTAATTAGGTTCCAAGGCTGAGTTGTAGAGGAGTTCCGGTCCACTCCAGTTGGTGCCCATATTAGCCAGTTTATCCGCAACTTGATTTGCTTTCCTCCTGACGTGGGCGGGAATGATAGCCAGATTTGGTCGCAGTGAATCGGTGATGGTCTGTAGCCCATGTAAAAGTCTTCAACTAGGTGATATTTTGTCCAGGTTGGCTCCATTTAAAATTCTCTGCAGCAAGTTGATGATGATTTGAGAATCCCCCTCAACGATTAACTTGGTGAAAATGTTTTTGATGGCTAATTGCAGTCCCTTGATAAGACCCCATAGTTCTGCTGCATTGTTTGTGGAATGACCGATGGAGCCAGCGCTTATGAGAAGGATGTGCCCATGATGGTTGCGGAAGACAATTTCGAAGCCTGCATCTCCTGGATTTCCCTTAGAGGCCCCATCAAAATTGAGCTTGATGAAATCCTCTGGGGGAGGAGACCAAAAGTAGGGGCTGCTAGAAGGGGGGGTCAGGGGAGAAGAGGGGTGAGCATGAAGGGAAGGGAGTGGAGTCCAAAGCCGAAGGATGGGGAGTTCAGAGGGAGTGCTGGTCAAGTCTACATTGGACCAAATATGAAGGCGGAGAGTTTCTAAGATGTTGCGATAGCATTGATGCCAGCACTGTTTCCACGGGAGGGAGAGACCTATGAAGAGTCTTATGTTCCTTTATTTCCAAGTTTTCCAAAGGATAAAGCTTGGTAGAAGTTTCCAAATACGATTGAGAAGGGGGGAGTGGAAATCCTGGTCCCCCCAGTTCATAATTATTTCTAGGATGTTGTCTCTGCGACGATCTGAGGTGCGCATGATGAGTGCTGCTTGATCCCATATTTGAGCAGTGTAATGGAAAGAATTGAGGAGATGGTTCATGGTTTCCTCTACCTCTCCACAAAGTATGCATATAGAGGGCCCAACAAAGCCTCTTTTCGAGAGGTTATCCCAGGTTAGGATGCTTGAATGGGCAACAAGCCAAACGAAGAGGGTGATTTTTGGCCAGTGTTTAAGACTCCATAGCTTGTGCCAAAATTTCATATCAGGAAGGGGGTCTAAATGAGCTTTGAGTTGGTATGATTCCCGCGTGCTGAAGGTGCCCTGTGGCCTATATCCCCACCTCAGGATATCCTCTCCTGCAATTTTGGGAATTTTTCGTTTGGCCATCTCTTCTTGCTAAGGTGCCAGATCCACATGCACCTCCAAGTTAATGCGTTCCCTATCTAAGTGCCAATGACGCCAGGTGTACTCTAGGGGATTGTCCTGCCAATAGTCAGCTACTCTCATCAGGCCTACCCGAATAGCTTGAGTGCATATGTTGGGGGCCCATTCCTCATTGCCCAGAATTGGCCATTGTTGCCAGGAATCTTTCCAGAAAAGGGAAGTCTCTCCATTTCTGATTTCCCAGAAGGCGTGCCTAGTCACCAGCTGTCTGTTCTTCTTGGCTGTTGTCCAAATTAAGGAGCCCGGGTTATCCCCATACCAACGAATTAGGTTCTTCTCTGCGAAATTTGGAGCGTATTTGATCCGGATTTTTTTTTCGGCACGAAATGAGAGCGGAGATATAATAAAGAAATGCACAGAGATATCGCGTATATCCAGTAATATAACAGAAATATATCAGATATGCAACCATAAACACAGAGATATAGTAATACACGATTTCTATTAATGAAAGAAATGTACAGAGA